>JAHHUM010001783.1:0-314813 GCA_036173005.1 Crenichthys baileyi | reverse complement strand
ATGGACTTTATTTCTGCAACTCTGGATGCATGCGTAGGTTTAGTCCAAGCCCTCTGATGAACTGGAAACTTGTCCAGTGTGTACCCCATCTCTTGCCCAGTGACCGCTAGAGATGGGCACCAGTCCCCCTGTGACCCTGCAAAAGAAAGCAGGTATAGACGATCGATGACTGTATTGTTATTGTTTTTAATAAATTTTCCCAAAGTGTCGAAATCAATTTTGGGTTAAAACTCTTTTTTTTTTTAGCATTTTATCAAACCCTTCTTACAAAAGCTGACAACTTTTCGCATGTTTCCTCTGGTATTTTGATGATTTATCTTTGGTGATGAGCACCAAGTATTTGAGGGTGGAACATCACAATATTCTTTCATAATTGTTAACATCCTTTATTCAGTCTTTTCTCATAAAATGTTTGATAGTTATGCATGTGCCTTCAGTTTTCTTAAGAATCTTGACATAATCCTTTCTTGAAAATTTTATTTTCTGGGCTGTTAAAGTTTGAAATCATCTTTCCCCCTTTCCTCTTGTGCCCCTAGTCGGTGACTGGATAGGGAGATCTACAAGGTTTTGCCACACTTTATTATCCATGACACTGGCCGTTGTTTGAGGTGCAGACATCAAACTTCAGGTAGTCTTCAATTTGCTGTGTCTCAGTCTTCTGTGGTGTATAACAATGGATTTTCAAGTCGTCTAGTTTTTAGATCCATCAAGAAATATAGGCAAAATCAAAGTTCAGAGGAAATGCATCTTGGTCATTAGACACTGGGCCTAACACACCTCCAGGTGCAACGCCAAAGCCACTGACCAGGTTTAAAGGTGGATCTCTGCTATGAAAGCTAGCTTTTTCTATCACCATATATCTACCAATCCAAATATTTCCATTTCAGTCTAGATAAACATGTAGAAGATCAAATCAGACGATTTTGTAAGTCTTATGTGCTAACAAGGCAGAAAACAGAATTTACTGGGATCAAAGGAAATAAAGGAAACTGTGACTGCCAGGTGTCATGACAATACTATTTTGTCACAAATACCCTAATAAATCCACGTTTCCTATGACTGTGGCAATATCTTTGCTCATGACTCCAAAATTGATTGACCAGTACTGCACTGTGTGACAGGTTATCAAGGATGGCAGTTGTAACAGCCAGAAGTTCAGTTCTGTCAGTGTCGGATTGAAGCATGCCAGAAATGTCAGAAAAATTTACCCATCAAAACAGCTCTTGAGTTCATGTCACTCTACAAACTGTCCTAGGTTCCATGTTCATGTCTTGACTTCAAATTTTGAACGTTTTGAGCATTAGATGCGTCCCTAAATATCTGAATCACATGAGTTGTTTTTTTTTTTTACAAATCCTCTGCCAAACCTGTTATGGTTATGAGGTAATTCAGCAGGATTATAGCAGGGAAACCAACCTTATTTTCATATGGACAGCATATGTTTTTCCATTTCAACCATGCTTTTGTCAGCATCCTCTTCCAGCATAAAACACACCAAGCAACATTCCTCTGCATTGTCTGCAAACACAATTTTTTTTATTATACATTTGTGTCAGACTTGCTTGTACAAACACAAAATATATGAAGTACTTTGCAACAGACTGCTGCTCATTATTATGAAAAGACCCTAAAATGTCACCAGGCTTCCCTAAAACTGTAAAAGACATAAGGTAACACTTCTGGAATTAAAATCCCATTTCTATCGGCCTTTTGTAATATTGTGATTTTTGGAGAACTGAGATTTTGTCATTTTATTAGCTGTAAAAAATAATCATAAATTTAAATCGGCAATTGGTTGAAATTTATTACTATATTGGAAGTGGACCTCCAAATGAAATTGTGCTTGAAGACTCTGACACTCTAGGGCCAGCTCGTTATTTACACTCCTACACTCCGTCTTTTTACAGTAAACGTTGTAAAAGTTGTGCAGTGTGTCCCCATGTTAAGTAGCTTGGCTAACTGCTGTTCTTAGTTCCAGTGACACATATTGCCTCAGTTTTAATCCTCAAATTTCTTCTCGTGGGACAGTGCCCTGCCTGTATAGATGGAAACGGCTTTGTGGAACAGGATTCCAGGATTTGTTGCACATCAGCGCCCCCCCGTGTCCGCCCATGTCTCTGCAGTGCCCCACAGAGCGCTGTGATGGGCTCGGCGCTCCAAGCTGCGCATCCCGCTACTTCCCCTCAGCCTCAGCAGCGACAGAGCCTTCTCTCTTTCAGACAGCCGAGCGGAGCGCCGTCTCCTCCTTTCTGGGAACACCTTGTTGGAGATGGAAAGCAGCTTTTTCCTACACTGCCGCTGCCTCTGGAAAGCCGCTCTGATTTGGCGGTGAGAATAAAAAGCTGCGATAAAGGAAACCCTTTTTGTCTTTCATCAGTGACGACGGTAGAAGCCAGGTAAGATAATTAACCATCTGTTTGCAGCAAAAAGCATGCTTTTTTCGGACGACTTGGTGAGGAGCTTCTAGTTATCAGGCGCCTTTTAGTTATAAAAAAGCAAAGCCAGCGACTAGATGTTGCAGACAGGCTGCACCTGCTCTAAATGAGTATGATTCCTTCAGGGTTCTGACATATAAAACCAGTGAGCTTGTGGGCTGAAGAATATTAATAGAATAATACTCAAAATGTGTCAGAATGCCAAAGGTGCATAAACTGGGATTCCTTAAGACCACAATCTTAATTCGCTTCCTAACTCTGACACCTCTCATGATACAACTTTGATCTGAATACTTTCTAAGATGTGCATTTGAAGTCAAGCCAAGTATGTTACTATGTAAGACCTAAGGCAGGAGTCTCCAACTCCAGTCCTTAGATGCATCCCTGCTCCAACACAGCTGAATCAAATGATTGAATTACCTCTTCAGCATGCCATCAAGTTTGGTAAAGGCCTGGTAATTGGTGCAGGTGTGTTGAACATCTAAAAGCTACAGAACAGTAGCTCTTAAGAACTGGAGTTGGCGACCCTTGATCTAAGGTATCCAGGTTTACAGTGTAGTACAACATTTTCTACCATTTTGTTTTAAAGATTATCACTTTGGAAGCATAGAGCTCACTGTATATTGGGGTTTTATGTGATAGATCAGCACAAAGTAGTGCAAAGGAAAATGATTAAAGGGTTTTTAGTGGGTTGCACTGGATTTTATCTAGGGGTATTTGAGTAAAAGAGACTGAATACAAATGTTTGCTAATGGAAAGTGTTGTTTGCATTTATATTGAGTCCCTTTTGCTGGAATACCCCTAAAAGGGCCTCAATATAAATGCAGTGCAAGTGACCCTATCTAGTGCAAGCAACTCCCTTCTGAAGTTACGTGACTCGTAAGTCCACTAATGTGTAGTTTAGTTTCAGTATTTATACCAGGGTTCCGACTCGGTCTCAAAAATCAGAAATTAGCTTTTCTTATTTTCTGGGTCTGGATAAGTCTTAGTGAGAATAAGTGAGAAAAAGAAAATCCAGTATGCAGTTTTTATTTTTTATTCTATTTCCTGGAAGATAAGTTCAAATTTCTTGAACAAAAAGTTTTAAAAAAATAATAGGAATGAATAAATCAATATAAAAGTTAAAAAAAATATAAATTAAAAAAAGAAATAAATTAATCTTTGATTTTGAAAACAGGATAAATGTATGATCTTCACATGCTGTGGTTCCAAAATGATTAATAGGCATTAGACAGGGTCTCCAACTCCAGTCCTCTAGAGTCCACTCTCCTGCAATTTGTCGAAGCTTCCTTGCTCCAACACACCTGAATCAAATGTCCGAATTCCCTCATTATGTTATCAAGTTGTGCAGAGACCGCCATTCAGTTATTTCTGGTGGGTGGGGCCAGGAATGCATCAACAAGTTGCAGGACAGTAGATCTCATGGATAAGAGTTGGAGACTCGTGTAACGTGAAAAAGTCCAGATTTTATTAGTCTAATTGCTGTAGATTTTGAAATAGAAAAATCTACAGACTAGTTTAGAAACTGATCAGAGTTAGTCCAAATGCCAGGGAAAGAGAGAGAGAGGAAACAAAAAGAAATCAGTCAAATAACTCATTATCACTTTGAAGAATAGGGTGTCAACTTGAGTGTTGTGTTTAATTTGTAACAATATGCAGATAAGAAAACTCAGCTAGTTAATGTTTTGAACCAAAGTGTTTCGAAATTTCTGAAAACTGACAGAAAACCTTGATGGTCTCATATTGTAAGATTAAGGAATTTCGAACCCCTGTCGTTCTGTGAAGAACTCAGAGGTTTGCTACAGAACATTGTTTAACAAAAAGCATCATAAAGAACAAGGAACACATCAGACAGGGTTGGGATACAAGACAACATCTCTTGGAGCACTTTTCAATTAATCAACTGCAGATGAAGAAAATATGGCACAATATACATTCTACCAACACATGGCCTTCCACCTAAATCTATATCTTACAATTCCAATAAAAAAACATTAGGGTTTGTGGAAGTAATGTGACAGAATATGAGGTAGTTTATTGTGTATTGATTCTTTAGTTTCACACTTACCACTGCTTTCTTTAGGAGGTTTGTGGTGACCATGTAGCTCAATTTAATGAAAACATTACCATGGTAAAATCGTCATCTAGGATCTGCTTTCAGGATTCCTAATCCTCTGGACGCATCCTAATCTATTTATCCTCCCTTCATAAATGCCTGGAAGATTTTTTAATAATAGATGATAGAGATTTACTGGTCTGCAGCATTGATTTGTTTGTATGGGAACCTAAAGGCATTTTGTGTTTTACTAAAAGAGGATGTAGAAATTGTAGGAAAGTTTTTCACAGTGTAAGATGGATTTAATACAGTTGCACAGGTTTTCGTAATCTCACGATCCTCTCATGTCTGAATGTGTTTATTCAAATGAAAGCTTTATTGGAGGTTTTCTATTACCCAAATCAAATTACAAACCCAAGTCAGGTGCCCTCATAATTTGCCTGATTGTGTAACCAGTGAGCTGCTGTGGCATCTGGTATGTTCATCCCAAGAGACTGGTGTTCAACCAGAGCTGGCTGAAGACCACTAATAGTGTTTACCCCCTCAAAGATTCAACCAGAAGCTGCAGAGTTGAAAGCGCTGAGGACACCATCCCCAGTTGAAGCTATTACCCTTACCAAAGAGATTTGTTTAAGCCGTGATCACTGTCAGCTCAGTAGGAAGTTGTGCCAAGTTTCTGCAGCTTTGATGGAGGCAAATACAGTTTGACATGGTTGAACAAAGTTGCCCATTAGATCAGCAAATTTTCTGTTCTTGATTTGTTTTTTCAGTTGAGGTTGTGTGGTGTAATTGTGAGATATCAGTATTTTATTTCGCTCTGTGGAATTTTGAAGACTTTGAAGATATGTTGTAGCCAACTGCAACAATAAAAAATACCCAATACCATTTTCCGTATTAAAAATTGTTCTTGACAGCAAACGTTCTTTCAAGTACAGATTGGAAAAAATATATTTAATATTTCTTTGACATGAATTGTACACCAAATGTTGGCAACAACCCAAAGAATCCACACATGCAACGGATTCAGAAGAAATGTGTCCACAAATGAAGTGAATGGTAAAAACTAGGGGGGAGTAAGTATTGAACACATGAAAAAGACAAAAAGGCATAGAAAGCCAAGAAACCATCTGACATTTGTCAGAACTCATTCTTTCATAAATAGAATAAGTAATGCACTCAGAAGCAATGTACTCGATGTACACTCACTGTGCAAGACTCCACTTCTGAAGAAAAAGCATTATGAGGTTTGGTTAATGTTTGTTGATAAAGACAACTCTGTGAAATACTGAAAGAATATGTCAAAGGTAAATCCTTTAGATGTCATTGCACATTGTTTGGAAGAAAAATGGTTATGCACATTGCCCCCAAACCACCATGCTAAAAGTGAAGTTTGCAGGTGGGAACATGCTGAGGTGGATTCCTTTTTTCAGCTCACTCTCTTCACTATCACACCCTTCCCTTGGTCTACAGGGCTTTGATCAAGCTCCCATGCAATAATGAGCACTGTCGCTCTCATCCTTTCCTTCCATTTCCTCCTTTAATCTCACGTTTCTCAATTTGCTGTCTTTTCTTTTCAATCAGTCGCTCATCACATGGATATGCTACATGTAATAACTACTCCAGTGTTCTCAGATCTGTCCCTTTTTCTGGTATTCCCTTTGTTCTTCTACGTCACATTTTACAACTTCTTTCCTTGTCCTTGGGTTGTCTGCGCATCTGATGATGAGGGTGGCGTTTTTCCACGATCAATGATGGTTCAAAATATTTCACTGAAAGTGTCAGATTGAATTAGGGCAAACCGCTGCAGATGAGGCTTTAACAGCCTTGATGTAGAGCAGGGACTAGCTCTACCATCAGCATAGATTAGCTCCCTTGTCATTGTGGGAGAGAGACTCTTTAGATTAATTGGACATAAAGCCATACCTGGAGAGATGCCATCAGATGCTTTCATCGATTAATAATTAGTGCTTTTATTGTGTCCAATATTCTGCTATCTTGTGATGTAAATACATTTTACAATTAGTACAAATGGATGGAGTGCAGAGCAATTTCAGCATGAGCGAGAGATTCAAGGAATAAACCAGCTTGAAAAAGGAGGATAGAAGCCAAAGGCTGCATGAGATCTAAACGCAGACAGAACAGTCGGAAACAAACCGAGTTGGGAAATGGCTGTGCTTATAGACACAGAGAATAAAAAATAATGAGAGACACAAAGAGAGGACAAGAAGAGGGATTATGTGTCACCAGTGAGTATTTGGGGCTGAGATCTTCATGACACTGATGGCCTGTGGAGCAATTCTCTTTTTCACGACAGTTCGCCCTGCATCCATTAGCATCCGCGAGTGGTGAAAAATACACCGCTGCAAGCAGTGAAAGATTGGAAAGTGGTGTTGAGGGGTGGGTGGATGGGTGGGGTGATTTAGTTCCCTTCAAATTAAAAAAGGCTAATCAACTATCAAGTAACGGAGCAAAATGCAGTCAATTCTTTTAGTTATTTACTGCAAACATACTTACGTTTGTGCATATTGACGGAGTGGAAGGAAAATGAAATTGCTGTTTGTATTTGTATTCTGTTCTTTGTTGAACCACTTTTTGCTGCAATTAAAGCTGCAAGTGTTTTGGGGGTGTGTCCCTCCAAGCTCTGCTTATAAAAATTAAATCTTTGATCATTCTTTGTGAAATAGCTCAAGCTCAGCCAGGGTGTTTCTGTGAAATGTGATTTTTTTTTTTTTTTTTTTTTTTTTTAAGATTCTCAATTGGATTTAGGTGTGGACTTTAATTGTCATTCCAACACATGAATATGCTTTGATCTGAACTATTCTATTGTAGCTCTAGCTGTATGTTTATGCTTGCTGTTCTGTTGGAAGTTGACCCGATGTCCAAGTCTAAAGTCTTTTGCAAATTAAAACATTTTTTTTCCCAAGATTATCGCAGTTTTTAACTCTGTTCATCTTCCCATATGATCACCTTCATTACCCATGCTAAAGAAAAGCATCACCACAGCATGCTGCTACCACCACCATGTTTCATCATGTGGACAGTTTGCTCAGGGTGATTTTTGTGCCACATGTTGCACCTATGGCATGAAGTTCAGTTTTGGTCTCATCAGACCAGAGCATCTTGCACATGTTTGCTGTGTTCCTAACATGAGTTGTTATGCAAACAAACTGCAAACAATACATATATGGCTTTCTATCAAACCATGGCTTCTATTGAGCTGTCCTATCAACAGATTATCCCAACTGGGGTGTGGGTCTCTGCAGCTCTTCCAGAGATACTCTGAGCCTTTTGGCTGCTACTCTGATTAATGCTGTCTCTGTAATGAGCCAGACTGTGGACCCAAAGTTTCAGCCAGACACCGAGGTCATTTAAAAATATTTATTTTAACAATAAAACAGGTGGGAATCTGGAAGACTCTGTAGGAGCAAACTGGAACCTCTGAAAAGGGAAACAAGAGGTTAGTGGCTGTTAAAGAGTCAGAGGTTTGCTCTCTCCTGAACAGTCTCATCTCCAATCAGTTCCTCTCCAATCTGCACGTTATGAATTTGTGCTTAATTCTCCAGAGAGAAACCAGGGTACGGCAGATCAGGGTGATGACTGCGGGCTTCAGGGGAATGGAGTGCAGACTTGGATTGTTGCAACGACATCTGACCGACTGCCAGAAATGAATCCAAAAACCATAAGACAGGCAAGGGTCATACACTAGGAGACAGAGATCAGGTTACTTATCTAGGTGTTAAGCAATCCTCGGAGGTCAGGGTACGGAAACAAGGTCATTGCCCAGGGATCTGAAGCTTCATAGAAGTCAGAGGGCAAGGCAGGGCAGGATAATTCAGGGCACAGAAGCAAGATTGTGATCAGGAGATCAGGCAATGCTGAACATTTACTGGCAGGAGCTTTTGATTATCTGGCAGAGAACTAAGGGCAGAAGAGCGCCGAAGTAGAGCGGCTCACAGGTGAGGAAAATGACACCAATCATGGCGCTTCCTGTCTGGCCTGTCAGTTTAGATGGACGGCCATGTCTTGGTAGGTTTGCCATTGTGCCATACTTTTTCCAGTTTACAATAATGGATTGATTGAACAGTGCTCAATGTGATATTCAGAGCCTGAGATCTTATTTTATTACCTAACAATGCTTTAAACTTCAGTACAACCCTATCCCTATCTATCAAACAGCTTCATAGTGCTACCCCTTATAGAGGTCTTCTGTTTTTCCTTTTTTCTACACTTAATATTCATCAGACAAATGTTAATATCTGACAAAGATAGTTTCCTGCAACCAAGAAGCAGGTTTTAACTGATTATTTGATGTGTAAAAAATCCACTAAAGTAACCTTATGTGGAAAAAAAGCAACTTCTTCCTGCACCTAATGACTGATATTGCCCCCTTAGCAGAAACAACTGCCTTCAAGTGGCAAAAAGTCTTTTATATCTCTGTAGAAGAATTTTGGCCCACACTAGGGTTGTTTAAATTTAGCCACACTGGATGTTTATGGAGCATGAACAGCGGGTTAAGTCATGCCACATTTCAATCACATTTAAGTCTTTGACTATGCCACTTCAAAATCTTCTTATTTTTAGCCATTCAGAGGTAGGCTTGCTGGTGTGCATCCAATCATTGTCTTCCTGCATAACCCCGATGTACTTGAGCTTAGGGTTATAAACTGCCGCCAGGTGTTGCCCACAAGTTTGGCAATGGCTTTACATTTTTTCTGACTGATAGAATTGATAATAGACCCCCTATTTTAATGCCCAGAAATGCCTGTGAAACAGCAGAAACAAACTAGAACATTTCTATGGAAAGGTGCATTTCAAATTGTAAAATATGGGGAAAAATACCGCCTACATGCACTCTATCTTGACTATAGAAGCACATCGTGGACCAGAGGGACCTCTTTCAGCTCTGAATAATAATCAAGCTTTAATATAAAACCACCACTGTGCCCGACACAAATGGTAGGAATCTGCATGTTTATGTTGTTTGCTCAAAGATTGATAACCCAGATGTTTGAGTTTGGCAGTGTAACTCAGGCTAAGGAGGACTATCCACAGTTGTTTCTTATTTACATCAAAATCATTCATCTCCTTGCGTACTTTCGACAGAGGCTGACATTGAAATGGCTTTGTATTAAGCAAGGAGCAAGGAGACTTGAGGTTGTATAATGTTTTCCCCCTTCATTCTTATAGCGAAGGAGAAATGATGAATGGCAGGGCACTTTAATGATCTTGTAGTGGAAATGCAAGTGCTGAAGCAGGCACATTACACGCTAACTGCAGGGAGATGAGGATAGACTTTTGGCGACAGTATGAGGCAGTCTCATAAAAAGCCTGTTCCTCAATTAAAGGACTGAGCTGTCCAGTAAAGAGGACATGTAAGGGACAAGTCTAATATATATTTTTATCATAAACATGAACAGTCATGTACAGTTGTAAGGTCCCACTACGGGATTGCAATCAGGTCTGGACTTTGACTGGACCATATATGACCATGGTTCTTTTGTTTTTCCGCTATTCTGTTTCTGTGTTTGGGATCATTGTACTGTTGATGACCCAGTTATGGACAGCCTTTCCCTGAGGGACATATTTGATGATGGAATAACTTCCTGCTCAATCCAAGAGCTGCACGGGGCCCTGCTCCTGCGACTGCAAAACAATCCCATATCATCAGCCCTCCCCCATTATGATTGATATTTAGATTGAACTTGTGCTGTAATCAGAATCAGAATCAGAATCAGCTTTATTGCCAAGTTTGTACATACAAACAAGGAATTTGACTCCGGTACACTTTGCTCTTTGGTAATGAGCAAGCACAAGTAATGCTGTGCTTGGTTAGTGCTGTGCTATGGTGTGGTATCAGTGCCAAAATTGAGACATCTCAGTCCTGTGGTGCAATGAGGAAAAGTATTCATACTCCCCCAAAACTTTCTACATTTCATTGTATCATACACAAATATCAATTTATTAGGTTTAGACTTTGGCTGGGCCAGTCTAACACATGAATATGCTTTGATGTGGACCATTCCATTGTTGCTCTGAATGTATATTTAGGTTCGTTGTCCCTCTGGAAGGTGAACCTCTATGCCGGTTTGAAGTGTTTCTTCCTAGGATTTCCCTGTATTTAGCTCCATCCATCTTCCCATCAAACCTCACCAGCTTCCCCGAACCTAAAGAAGATAAGCATCCCCTTGACATGATACTGACATCACCATGTAATCACAGTGGGGATGGTACCTTCCAGGTGATATCAGATGGCCACATAGGCCAAAAAGGTTATATTTATGTCTCGTCAGACAAGAGCACTTTCTTCCACATGATTGCTGTCCCTTACATCAGCTTGCAGTGATCAGTGCCTTGAAGACAGACAGGCATTTATTATGCAATTATTTTTACTGGAGCACAATCTGCAGGACGGGATGTTTGGTGATGCGCTTCTCTCTATGTTACACTCAGCGAAGCAGCGCTACTCAGGCATCATGCAAAACTTGGACAAGAATGAGTTTGGATGAGGTGTGCTGCAGCTGCGTTTTTCTCTCTCAAAACAATCTAATACAAGTAGACCAAACAAAGAAAAAAAATGTCCAACAGAATAAACTATTTAAATCTTGATTTTTTTACACCGAAACACTGCACCTCACATTTTGTATTTTAAGAGAATTGTAATTTGGTGGTGAAAATCTTGAACAATGGAAAGAAAGTGTCCAGATGCATGAACCATCTGTGCTGGCATGCCAAATTTGTACCTTTCTAGAAATTCCGGGCTACAGAAACTCATTCCAAAGATTGCTCTTTGGACATTCCTGGCCCCAGTAATCACTTTATTTCCTGATTGATATAAATCATGGTCATGCGTGACTGCAGGTGGTTAAAAGCGGCACAATATATTGCGAATATATCGTCATCGCAATATCAGTGTGTGCAATATTCATATTGCAAAGGAGTGCAATAGTATTTCCTTTTTTTTACACTTTTCATGGTTTGGTTTCTGCAATCCCTACACCTATTAGAAATCTGTTTGTATCTTGCACACAGTACTCCATGACGTTTTTCATCTTCACAAGTTATGTTTCGGAGAGAATTGTCAAACGTTATGACCCACCACTTGATAAATCTCAAACAGTTAAAATGGTGTAAATATAGCATGTTAACTTTACAAGGTTCAGGGGCGGGAACTCATGCATACCCAACGAACCCTGGTTTGTGCATCATTTCCCCTCTCATTTCCTGGCATTCCTGCTAATGTCCTCTGAGCTAACTGCACACCCTTTTATCACACACTGACACACAAACACACACATACAGAGAGATATCCATAGAAGGTTGTTTATTTAGATACCCCACATTTAAGTATCGCCCTCAACTGCTGAGTTTTCTATAGAAGAATCAGTTATTGGATCGGTTATTTTTGCCAGACATAATCATCATTGGTGGGTTTTTTTATTGTTTTGTTGACGATGGCTCATCTGCATTCAGCAAGTTTTTTTTCTGGATCTTTGCTGCATTTTTATTTGCAGCTCGATAGACTGGTAGATAAAATTGATTTACAAGTCACAGGTTTAAAGGTTAGACTTTATTTGATGTCTTGACTTACTGTAGGGTTAAAACAATTATAAGAATATTGTAGCCTTGCAATGGACTTTCACAGTTTAAATTAGGGATATGCAAAACAATCAACATGCTCCTTGGAACCTTGGCATCTTGTGAGATTTGTCTTAATGTGGGGAAACAGTGTACTTGCTTGTGATTTAGACGAACCAAAAGGAGTGCAAACTTGTAAAGTAGATGGAAAATGACTTTCATTTCTTTTTAAATCTGAAAATTTTGAAAATTGAACTTCTCACTGAACTTTTCACTAAAATTAGAGCAGTAAGTCTTTTCAAGTATTTGCACATCTACAAAGTAAAACGTTTCCTTTGCAAAATAGCTTAATCTCAGTCAGATTGGACGTAGAGTGTCTGACATCAGTCTTCAAGTCTTGTTCAAGGTATTCTGAATATGCTTTGATTTAAACCATTTTATTGTAGTTCTGGCTGTATGTTTAGGGATGTTGTCCTGCTGGAAGGTGAACCTCTGCCCCAGTCTCAAGTCTTCTCCAGCCTCTCATCAGGTTTTCTTTTTGTATTTTTATAGATTTAGCTCCATCCATCTTGCCTTCAACTCTGACCAGCTCACTGTCCCTGCTGAAGAAAAACATCCAGACAGTATGATGCTGCCACCACCAGGTTTCACCATAGACATAGTATGCTCAGGGATAATGCCACAAATTCCCTTTTGCATGTGGATCAAAAATTTCAATTTTGATATAATCTGAGTAGAGCAACGTCTGCCACGTTTGCTTTGTTCCCTATATGACTTGCGGCAGGCTGCAAGAGGAATTTTATATGGATGTCTTCTTGCCACTCTTTTGTAAAGGCTTATTGGTAGAGTGCACAACTAATAGTTGGTGTTTGAAAAGATTATCCCACCTGAGCTGTGGACCTGCAGCTCCTCCGGAGTTGACATGGCCCTGATGGTTGCCTCTCTGATTACTCCTCAATAGTTCAACACAATATATTGAATTGCAATCATTACCTCAATATCGGTATGTGCAATATTGGATTTGGTTGCAATACTTGATAGGATATTATATTTCATCTGACCTTGCACCTTTAGGCTGAATGATGAAATTCATGGAGAGTCTTGGGGACAATATTTGTTAATTGAAAAGAAGTGTAAGAAAAATGTTTGTTAATCGTGATCAATATTGTCATTGCAATTAAATATCTTCCTCATATCGTGCAGCCCTCCTGCTCACCTTTCCCAGCCTGTTGGTTTAGCTGTACTGGGTTTTTCCTTGGGGTATCAGAGTGTAGGGGGCTAACCACAAATGCACACCATGCTTTTTAGATCTTTATCAGTTAAAACAGCATAAAAGCCAAATGTCGTTTTCAGTCAACTTCACAGTTATGCACTGCTTTGTGTAGGCCTGTCACATAAAATGCAGATTAAAGACACTAAAGTTTTCTTTTGTAACATGTGGCAGCAGGATAATGGAAATGAAAACTATCTAAGTTAGGCAACAGACCACAGTGCCAAAAGTAGAGAAAAATAGGACTAAATGGCAAATACTTACCAAACCCCACATCCAACTGAACCACAGAGCCTGCAGGGGCAGAAGCAGTGAGATAATCAATAACTAGCAGTTGTTTTTTTTTTTTGCTTTTTACAGAGTGGGCATGACTTGTAGCTTGAAAAAATTCAACAGTTGCTTGATTGTCAATCACATTCAATTGTTAGGCGCATAAGATGTTGCAGCGAAAAGATCTAATATTAGGTTCCTGTGGCTGTGTCCAAGTAGCACGTTTTATCATTTTATTGTACATTCAGGAAAGCCAGTCAGCAGTAAAAGTGCTCAGAACAGAATGTAACTACAAGGAACTTAAGGTTGACTTTAAAGGGATGGAGGGAGAATAGTTATGGTCACATGTGTCTTTTCAGTCCTTTTATGATATACCTCTCTCACTGTCAAAATAAAGGATTAGAACTGGGATAAATGGAGTATCAATGGTGCCAACAGTGCAGGAAATTGTAGGCTGTCTTTATAGACCCTGAATTGTGGTTAGGCAGGGAAGTTAGTATTTTCCTCACTAAATATATTTCAAATGGTCCCTACTGACATGAAATTTACACCAGATGTTCATCACAACACAAGGATGGTGCATTTTAAACCAGTGTTCTTGAACATGTAAAGATTTAGTTCAGTGACTCCAAAGGCCTCGTCAGAAGCTGGTCCTTTACCTCTGATTGAACATGAAACAAAATGAGCACCGTAGGCTTTTGGCTTTGCTTTGATGCATAATGTATCAATGTCAAAGTGTATTGTCATGAGCTTGTCAGAAGTCTTGTCAACCTTCCATCTTTTATAAATTTCATCATTTGTGGTAGTTTGCTTTTGCTCTTATCTGGATTGTCTGCACTGGTCAGGCTCTCATTACTTATTTATGGGGTGCATTGATGGAGGTAGTTGCGGTGATCAGTGACCTTTTTGTGGAGATTACAGGTCTATGAAAAAGTATTCCCTCCATTTTGATCATCAGATCTGGTGCTGCAACTAAAAGAAATGGGCCTATTGTTTAATAAACTTTTTTTATCTGAAAATGTCAGCTAAAGCTTTTAGAAAAATTGCTTGACTCGTTTAATTTGCTTTAGACCCAAATTGATGGTGATTTAGGGGTCCAATACCGTTTGATTGCTATTTAATCCATTAATTATCTTTCGTAATCAACATAAATAACTGGCATAAAAATATCAAACTTTGAAGTTGTCCTAAATTTCACTGTTTTTAACGTTAAACAGACTCTTTGCACCAATTTCCTAACATGAAAGTGCAATATTTCACGTAGGCAAATCATGACAATGAAATGTATAAAGTAAATCTAATTCAGTTAGAGATTAAGATACAATTTGTGCATCTTCTTCCATTTGTCTTTAAATAAATACACCCACCCAACCGGAGTCTTCTGCTTAAATGGAAGACCAGGTGCTTTTTGAGCTGACATTTAGAGGAGAGAAACCCAGACATCCTAGGCTATTCCCAGTCCAGAAGGGATATATTGCCCATTTTTGTATCTTTTCCATGGGCTCTACTTTGACTGGTTCTACTCCACTCAGCCCATTTTGCAAACGTTTTCATTACTGGCTTTTCGGACTGGTACTGGCTTTTTTTGGTACCTGCTCAGCAGCAGGTCCCATTGGAGCTGAGCAGGTCTGCAATGTGATGTGAACAGACTCTTTTTCACTGATTGGCTGTGAGCGTGGTCAGCCGTATGAGAAAGTGTTCGCAGAGGTAGAGGTAGAGAATAAAAAACTCAAATTTTGCAGCACACCGTAGTGCTGGGACAGGCTCAGAAAACTCAAGAGCGGGTGCAAAAATATTAAGGACTATAATGGCCGGAGCGGTTCAAACGCGGGTCAAAGTTGTGGCAGTGGTTTGAAATCACCTTTAGAGGACATGATGTGTGACAGTGAGTGTTTATTTTACTTGAAACCTATCTCATGTTTTGTATGCTTATACCAAACCATATAACAGTAAGAGTTAATAGTGGCACAGTGCATGATACTGATGATTACTTCTGCCTCTCTGCCTGCTCAGACGCTTTTCTCCTAAGCTCCCTGCTTGCTTGCATTCTTTTACTCCTACCTTTTTATCTCTCAACCAAAATTACGGAAATATTGGACTAAAACTACTTCTTACCAGTGACTCCCAAGTATTATTATTATTTAAAAAATTTTTTCTAAAGGATTTTGATGTTTTTATAATCGAACTCGAAAGAAGGACAAGTTGACGCCAGCTAATCAGCACAAAATGCCTCCCTTCACCACAGAGGACTTCGACAAACTTTTACAGAAATTGGCTGTTTTGGAGATGAAAATCTATCGACTAGAAGTGAATGTGTAGGTGAATATGGGGTACAGCGATGATTCAACTCTGCCTGTGATCCCAAACAGTGACAGCCTGCTCAACGACTCAGCCGGCAATCAGAACACTGAGAATAAGTCTACCGGCAGACCCCCCTGGCATGTTTTAGGCGCGTGCCCAAAAAATCAAGGTGGACGACTCACTGGAAGATCTCAGCAGTTAAATAAATTATAATGGCCAGAATTACAGAGAAATGCCCCCGTTTCCCCTGGGAAAAGGAGACTTCGACAGCAAGCTGCGTTCACAACAACTGATAGGAGGGAGACGGCTGGAAATAATGGAATTCCCCTACAAAACAGATTTGCTCCACTACAGAATGAAAACCAGGAAAATGATCCATCTTCTGGGAACAATTAAAGGTTTGAGAACAACCTTCATTCTAAACAGTCTTCTCCTAAATTGCCAGAGAAAAAGTGCCCCACCGGACCAAGAACCCTAATAGTGGGCAACACAGCTTTAGATGGGATAAAAAACTTCTGCAACAAGAAAAACAGTTATGATTGGTATCAGTAACGTGGTGTTCGATATCTCAGAGAATATTCTTGCAATCACAGAAAAGCGCCCGTCTCTAGAAAACCTTATTATACACTGTGGACTCATGGATGACGTGGGTAAGAAAAAATCTGAAGAATTGAAGGAAGATTTCACTCGTCTTCTGAATATTGTTGGAGGTCTCAATATCAAGGTGCTTCTCAGCGGACCCTTTGCACCAATTTTCTATGGAGATGAAATTTTTTCGAGACTTCTGATGATTAATAAGTGGTTGA
Organism: Crenichthys baileyi; assembly: GCA_036173005.1. Lineage (NCBI taxonomy): Eukaryota > Metazoa > Chordata > Actinopteri > Cyprinodontiformes > Goodeidae > Crenichthys > Crenichthys baileyi. The sequence goes on along the minus strand of JAHHUM010001783.1, from coordinate 298,100 downwards.
AAAAAACGTGCTACTACATCTGTGAACTTCATCGACAACTTCAATATTTTTTGGGAAAAAAGACAACTCTTCAAGCAAGATGGTTTCTGTTTGTACAAGCCGGGAGCCAGATGTCTCACATCTAATCTCTTCTATTCAGTAAATAATCTGCCAGCAGCTTTGACCTTCAGCAGAGAACATGGAGTATCAACAACAATGATAACGCTGCCTCCAACAGCTCCAGCAGAGACAACAGGCCAGTTGGCTGAGAAAGAGAGGTCATCACAAAATGTCCCCCGTCGAAATCCACAGGAGAAGTGGACCCCCCCGTTATATCCCCCTCCCCCAAACCCAGACCCAGAAAGACCCCCCCCCCCCCCGTTAAACCCCCCTCACCCCAAACCCCGACCCAGAACACACAGAACTCTCCCATCTCCCCACTGAGCCCGCTTTTTGCTTTACTGGATTCTGATAACATGAAAGGAGCTCTTAAGATCGGGACCCAAATGGCTCTGACATCTTCTCCATTCAAAACCCCCCGTGGCCGAGGCCCTGCTACTGAACCAACATCTTCCAAATACCGCAGAGCCCCACCACCTGCTAATCTATCTCCTCCTAATCAGGACCTTCAAATCACTTCTCTGTGATACATTTTGGGCCCCAGTGGTAACTCTATCAGAAATGAGCATGTCCAGGAAAAACTTGGGCCCTTAATAGGAGATAGTTGTAAAATCTCTGTGCTTATACGTGACTGAAACAACAAAGCCAAAAGGAAAAGAGACAGTAATAAACAATCAAAAAAAAGCCATAAACTTAAGAGTTAATATCAGCAACTAAGTCATAAACTGGCTTTATTGAACATTAGATCTCTGTCAGGAAAATCATTTTTAAACAATGACTTCATTACTGACCACGATCTTGATGTTATGTTTTTAACAGAAACATGGTTACATAAATTTAATGAAGCTCTCATTCTGATAGTCGATAGCCGAACTACAATTTTCTTTGTTAGAGCAGACAGCAAAGAAAAGGTGGAGGGGTGGCCACTTTGTTTAAAGATTTACTAAAGTGTAAAAAAAGTATTTTTGGGCAAATTTGACTCTTTTGAATATTTGGCTCTCCAGGTAAAGAGTCCGGTCCAAACCATGTTCTTGAATATTTACGGGCCTCCTAAGTCCACAAAAAACGTTTTCAGTGATTTTAATAAGCGTTTATTTGTGATATGTGTTGATTATGACCGTTTAATTATTGTGGGAGACTTCAACATTCACATGGACAATCCTGAAAACAGAAGTGCAAAAGATCTATGTGACACGCTTAGAAAGTTTGGTTTGACTCATAATGTTAAACAGAAAATGCACAAACAGGGACATATTTTGGACTTGATCATCACTAAGGGTCTAAACATTTCCAAGGTGTCTGTAACTGATGTTGCCCTCTCTGACCACTTTTCTGTTATTTTTGAAAGCATCATCTCCGATGGCTCAGTTTGCCAAACAGAGATTATAAGAAAAGGATTGTGCTGCTGAAATCTTTAGCCAGATTTACTCTTCTACCTCCACTTTGCCCTGTAACCTTGTAGATGAGCTGGTAGAAAACTTTCATTCTAAAATCTCAGACATCATTGATTCAATTGCTCCAATTAAAGTGAAAGTCGTTTCTGGGAAGAAAATGTCTCCGTGGGGAAGTGCTCCACCAGTCAGAAGTGAAAAAAAGGAGTGTCAAAAAGCTGAATGCAGGTGGCGGAAGACTGGACTCCAGGTTCACTATATTATCTATAAAGAGAGACTATACAGATATAACTTACAACTGAAAAATGCAAGGGAATCTTCCTTTTCTGAGATCATCAGCAAAAACATTAACAGTGCTCGTGCCTTATTTGCCACGGTCGACAGGCTAACAAACCCTCCTGTAACTGTAGCATCTGAACTCCACTCTACCAGGGCCTGCAATGAATTTGCTAACTTCTTCACTGAAACAACCCAAATGATCAGAGGGGCAGTCAGCATATCCACATCAACTCCAGTTACAAAGTTGTCTCCAACTAGAACTGATTTTGACAAAATGTCACAATTTCACCAAACTACAAAAACTTAGAAGAAATCGTCCACCGACTAAGCTCTTCTTCCTGCTGTCTCGATGTTTTACCCACAGCTTTCCTTAAGAAAGCTTTGCCTGTAATAACATCTGATTAAACACAAATAATAAACACGTCCCTTTTGTCAGGTGTTTTCCCCCAGGCCCTGAAAACAGCAATTATCAAACCTCTGTTGAAAAAGAACAACTTGGACAAGCTGCTACTGCAGAACTACAGGCCTATCTCAACCTCCCCCTTCATCAGCAAGATTATTGAAAAAGCTGTTTTCAACAGTTAAACACTTCCTAACAATGACCAACCGCTTTGATGTCTTCCAGTCAGGCTTACGTGCTCACCACAGTACAGAGACTGTCCTTGTCAAGGTGTTCAATGACATCCGTATAAATGCAGACTGTGGAAGAACCAAAGTGTCTGTATTATTGGACCTTAGTGCAGCATTCGACACTGTTGGATCACTCCATTTTTATTAGAGCGCCTTGGAAAACTGGGTCGGCCTTTCTGGTACCGAACTCAATTGGTTTAAATCCTACTTTTAGGACAGGGACTTTTTTGTGTCAATAGGTAACCTTACATCAGAGACCACAAAAATTACATGTGGTATTCCCCAAGGGTCCATCTTAGGGCACCTTCTATTCAACATCTACTTGCTCCCCCTAACTCAGATTTTAATAAACAACAAAGTAAATTATCATAACTATGCAGACGACACACAGCTATACGTTACGATGTCACCAGGTGACTATGAACCCATTCAAGCGCTGGGTAAATGCTTACAAGAAATCAGTGCATGGATGGGCCAAAATTGTCTTCAGCTGAATCAAAACAAAACTGAAGTAATAATCTTTGGACCAAAGGAAGAGTGTTTAAAAATTATCACACAGCTTCAGTTAATACAGCTAGAAACCACCAGTAAGGCTCAAAACCTGGGTGTAGTGATGGACTTAGACCTGAACCTTCAGAGGCACATAAAGACAGTAACAAGGTCGGCCTTCTATCACCTAAAGAACATCTCCAGGATTAAAGGACTAATGTCTCAGCAGGACCTTGAAAAACTAATTCATGTGTTCATCTTTGGTAGAATTGATTACTGCAACTTTGTCTTCACAGGTCTGCCTAAAAAGTCGATCAGACAGCTGCAGTTGATCTAGAATGCTGCTGCCTGTGTCCTCACTAGAACGAAGAAAGTGGAGCACATCAGCCTGGTTCTAAAGTCCCTACACTGGCTCCCTGTAAATCAGAGAATAGACTTTAAAATACTTCTGTTAGTCTATAAATCACTGAATAGCTTAGCACCAAAATACATTACAGACTTGTTGTCAGTGTATCAACCACCCAGACCTCTCAGGTCTTCTGGCTCAAATCTACTCTGCATACCCAGAACCAGAACCAAACATGGAGAAGCAGCTTTTAGTTCTCATGCTCCACTGATCTGGAATAAACTCCCAGAAAACTGTAAAGGCACCGAAACCCTAAGTTGCTTTAAATCAAGATTAAAAAGTTATTTGTTTAGAGTGGCCTTTGACTGTGCCATCTAAACATTATCAGTTACTTTTTCAGTCCAATTTTCCTTTCATTTTCTTATCCATCATTCTATTCTCTTTATTTTATTTATTTATTTTTTTTTAATTACCTGCTGTTTGATTTTCTGTATCATTGTCTGTATCTGTGTTTAATTTTAAATTAACAATTTAAAATTTGAACTATATTACAGTATTACAAAAACAAGTGTAAACCCTGGCCTTTTATTTTTCCGTTTGACTGCCTGCTTTCATAATAAAAGTCCAGTTTTTTTTTTAATCTGCTATGGTAGGCCCTAAAGCAGTTCCTTGCCAGCTGCCGAGTCTCACTCTTTACTCCTCACATTGCCATGTGGGGGATAAAGCTCACGGTGACAGAAAATGCCGGAAAACTAGTTGAACACCTTTGGGTTCCTCTGTCACATCTGGTCGGATGTGTCCACTCTTCCCATATATATATTGCACTAGCCCACAGCTGTTGGTCTGGAAAATATCAGTTGTCCTCCAAAATTGTAAGAACTTTGGTAGCGTCAACACTGCCATACACAGAAACAAAGGTTCAAAACATATTCATTAAAAATTTAGGAGCTCTTTTGGACATGGACTTTATTGGGGGAGGGATGATCTCTGGGCAAGCTCTGTTTTTCACACAGTTACTGGAGAACGACATGGTGACCTACTTAGGACAGCATCTCCTCAACCTTGGTGGCTGTGCACGACTTCCTAAGGTCACATGTGACCATGAACAAGACTGGTCTAATGGTGCATTCAGACCAACCGCGATTTCAGCAAATGTTTCACCTCATTGGTGTGCTGTCGCTCGCCTGACATTTCGCCAACAGTTCGCTAACAATTCGCTCCACTTCCTTCACCGCGTCATCAAAGAGGAGGAGCTTCTACTTGCTGCTTGCCGGTTTCAACTCAACAAGGCGGACCAGGGTTTTATGGAGCGAGTCACGGCACTTTATTTATGGACAACGCCACCTCCGTCGACGTCTATGGGTTCACCAGATTCTCCAGAGACGGAACCAGTTTGTAGAGTATACACCACCTAATCCAGGAGCAGCGTCTGGATGACGGTCGATTTCAGCAGTACTTCTGTCTATCAAGGACCCAGTTTGAGGACCTGCTGCTCCGCGTTGGGGAATGAATCAGCCCCCGGGTCGCCAACTACAGGCGCTGTAGCCCCGCTGCAGAATGCCTGTTCATCTGTCTTCGGTGAGTAAATAAATCTCAGCTCAATAGAAAGCTGTGTGTGAAGGCCACATATGTGCTTCACAACTTCATGCGTGGCAAATTAATCGGTCCTTTTCAGGACTAAATTTCAACGGCTTTTTTCAAAGCCACCCACAAACCTCTCAGAGAAGGACTCTAGCTCGTTCCCCTCAGACACACAGCCCACGATGACTGAGTCATCAGAGAGCTTCTGGAGATGACAGCGGTGAAGTCACCGGTGTAAAGGGTGAAAAGAAATGGTGACAGGACAGAACCCTATTGGGCCCCAGTGCTGCAGACTACCACCTCTGACTAACAGCTGCACAGCCTCGAGTACCGTGGCCAGTCAGTAAGGTAATCAATTGTCCAGGTGGCAAGGTGTCCTTCTACTCCCGCGCCCGTTGCAGCAGGTAGAGGACAGCATCCTTTACTCCGATGTTGGGCCTGTAGGCAAACTGCAGCAGATCCAAGGTGGGGCTCACCATAGTGCGGAGGTGGGTGAGTATGAGCTCTTCATGGTCTTCATCAGGTGGGAGGTCAAGGCGACTGGTTTGTGGTGGGCCAATTCCTTGTGTTGTTTTACGAACCAGAACCACACAGGACGTCTTCCACAGGACAGGGACCTTCACCAGACTGAGGCTCAGGTTGTACATGTAGCTGAGGACCTCACAGAGCTGGTCTGCACAGGTCTTCAGCAGCCTTGGACTGATGCCCTCTGGTCCTGCAGCTGTCCTCTGCCTCAGCTGCCTCAGCTCTTTCCTCACCTGGTCTGATGTGAGGGAGAGGGTGGAGTGACTGTGGTGGACTGCTGGGGGTAGGGGCAGGGGGTGTTGGTGATGTAGACAGTCTGTATGGGGTGGGCTGGAGGCATGGGTGTGGAAGGGCTGGTTGAAGATGAAGGTAGTCGAGGGAAGGGAGGAGTGTCTGTTGGGCTGGCGACGTGTGAAGTGGGGGGAGCAGGAAGGGAGCAGGAAGGGGGCAGGGGGAGTGTGGGGAGAACTAAACCTGTTGAAATAAAGGTTTATTTCATCTGCCCAGCCAGCGCTGGTCTCCATTAGCTGCAGTGTGGAGCCGCTCACACACAGCGGCAGCATCGGCCGAGGTATATGTCCATTTTACAATGTTTCTATAAAACACAAGTGACTGCACTCCCGGTCTTCTGGTGTCACGTCAGCGCGTTGGAAATGGAGTGGACATTTCACATAATCACGGAGAGCAGATATGGTCTGTACCTCCGCTTCTTACAGCCTACTCTGCAGCCTCTATGTCAAATCCGTAGCTCTGCAGCAATCTCTGGCTTCTCTCCATGGTGAAACGCAGGGCCGCGCAGCCCGAGCGGATGGTCCTGTATGTAGACAATGGGGCCATGGTTAAATCCATATGGATTTCCCAGTGCGGACTCAAAGAGTGATGAAAGCAGGAAAAATCCAAAAACAACAATTATAAAAGTAGGCTTCCCATGTGCACAACTACACAGTGTTTCACTCACTCTAACAAAAAATAGAGAAACACTTCTAAAAACACTTAAAAATAGAAAAAGTATGAATAGGGGAGGCAGAGCTGATATGAATTGCTGCTGTTCACACAGCGCCATCTTAGAATTAAAATTTTTTTTTTCACAACTCACTGCTTCAAAATTCTGATGTAAACTCAGGACTAGTTGAATTCAAAGGTCGCCTAAATATTGATATCGTTTGGTATTTATTTCTTCTGTTCTTTCCTCTATGCATTTTGGTTTATCCGTTTATGTTATTCTATAAAGGTACATACGTTCAAAATCCGAGCTTGTATTTTGGATGTGACCGAATAGGGCTACATGGTGGTGCAGTTGGTAGCACTGTTGCCTTGCAGCAAGAAAGTCTTTCTGCATGGAGTTTGCATATTCTCCCCATGTGTGGAGAGACATGCCTGTTAGGTTAATTGGTCTCTCTAAATTGCCCTTAGGTGTGTGAATGAGTGTGCATGGTTGTTTGTGTGATGGACTGGCGACCTGTCCAGGGTGCACCCCGCCTCTCGCCCATTCACTGCTGGAGATAGGCACCAGCTTCCCCGCGACCCACTGTGGAAGAAGTGGTATAGAAAATGACTGACTGACGTCTGTGAATTACGATGTGAAAAGTTGCACGGCAAAAAGATGTAACTTGTACAACAAAATATTTACTAGTATCAAAAACCCGCACACATGCAAAAACAATTTGAAGTTGTGTGTAAAATTTCACCCCGGAGAACATTTTTACACAAACAAAAAATGTATTACATAGTATGTATTTTCTTTAACTTGTGCAAATTTTCCCACTACAACTATAAGTCAGTGAATATAACCTTTCAAATTTGCCTTTGCGCGTGCACAACTCCCTCCCTGCGCATGTGACTTTTAAAACATTTTTTGCAGTTTGTATCAAAACCCAGCTGTGTCTGGAGAGGTGAGAGAGCGGGGGAGGGAGGGGTGGAAGGAGGAAGCACAATAACAGGGTTTTAGTCACGTAACATTGATGATGCGCGAAGGTGGCGTGATTTCAGATGGAGTAGTAAGTAAGATGTCAATGGAGGCAATTATTGCAGAGAGTCCGTATTGTAGGGATTTATATCCAGTTTCACGACACGACAAGGATACAAAAAGCTAGTTAACAAATATGTTGGACATGAAGACGATTGAGATTTCAACAGAACCTAAACATTTGCCAACAATCAAGGCTGTTGATATCACAAAATATCTGGTCCTTCAAACAACCTACTACACCAAACAGCAGATGAAAGCCTATAAAAGCCTGCAGGCAGATAACTTTTTTGTCAGCTGGTGGTTCCAGAAATCTCGGCTCCAAACGACTCCACGATAATTATCATTTGGTCTTCGCCAAGGTGAGTGTTTGTTCCTATATTGTTTTATAAGTTAGGATGCTAGTGTGACCCAAGTACTTCTGGTGGCTTCTCTAGTATTATAATAATCACAAGGAGCTGCTCGAACTGTGGCATCAGTCGTCTTTAATACTCCATCTGCATTTCACACAATGAGTATCAAGGTAAAGTCAGTCTCTGGTCGAAAAACAAGCGCTCTTTCTTGTCAGAAATCCTCATGGCTTTTAGGATTACCCAAAATCTTAATAACCACAATAAAATTATTGGGAGTTACAGTGATCGTATAGTGGATGTTTTTCACAATAGGGGAACAACCGTGTGTTCTTTCCAAAGAAAATAAAGAAGTCAATTAAATTGTTTTGAAAATAAAATAAAATGCTGGCATTTTATTTATTGGATGTCCTTTTTTTAAGATTTTATAAACTTACATTTTTGAAAAAGAAATTAACTAAACTCTCCCTTTTATATAAAATTCTGTATATCAAACTCAATCTTAGTGCTAACCATCTACTACAATAATGAAGTGTTTTAGTAAAACATACCTGCATTTCACACAATGAGCATCGAGGTAAAGTCAGTCTCTGGCCGAAAAAACAAGCGCTCTTTCTACAAGGAGGAGTCATAGTGTTACTGTGTGGGAATTTCCCACTGTGCTTTCACACGAGCTAAACACTTCTAAAACCCGACAATAACGACAGAACGCCAGAACTACTGTAACCTACTGTTGGGGTTTGGGAGTGTGGTTGCTGTCTTCCCTCTGTGGACCACCAGATGTCGCCGCAGGGTATGGAGCAGTGGATCCTGTAACAGGTGTTTCACATCTACAGCTGATTGTGTCTGCCTGGGGAGCAGTATATAGGAGCCTGCTGCCACTCCTTCGATGCCTGAGTGTTTTGCCTATGCGGTAAACTTCAAGCCTCAAGTTTTGCTATACCTTCTGTTAAAGTAGACTTACCTTGTGTTTGTTTTTTCCCTGCTTCAGATTCAGTACCTGTGAGGTGTGGGCGGATCCCCAACCTAAATCCCAAGACTTACAAATTGACTGCTCGGACTCTCTGGTTCCACGTTCTCGGCTGCAGCTTGGCTCCTTACCTCTGAACCCTGGGTTCCTGTGAGGTAAGCGCGTCTGCCTTTGTTTATGCGCTGTTCCAACCTGCTTCCGGACACTCCCTGGACTCCCACTTCCGAAGGCTCAAACAGTACCTTCCCTGTGTGGATCATCAAGAGACAAGTAAGCTACTGGAAACTAAGTAAGGAATTCAGCGCTCGCTCTGAGTTAACCTGCCTACACTCTTCTTCCCAGAAGTTCCTGTGAACCTGGTCAGCAACCTGAGCTACCCCGACTGTGGTGTATTTTCTAACCTGGCCAATCTAAATAAAACTGTTAAACTGCCTTTGTCTCCTGAGTGTGGTTGTGCATGTGGGTCAAACAGTTATCAAAAGCTATGACAGAACACTCAGGCCAAATTGACCCTGCAGAACCACTCAGGAGGGAATTTGCCAATCAGGAGACGTGGGTTGTGGAGGTTTTCTGTTGCAGTGTTACCTGGTATTCAATCGTTCACCTCATTCCTTCCCTCATGACAATTCTAAGATTTCCTACATTCTGGGTTTGTTAATGGGGAAGGCCTTGCGGTGGGCAGAAGCTACATTTAAAGATCCATCCCGATTTGGTTGTACATACAAAGACTTCATTGACGAGTTCTGATTAACCTTTTCTGAGGAATCGGACCGAACAGCGCTTTCACGTAGCATGTGGAGTTTGAAACAGGGTACTAAATCTGTCTCGGAGTTTTCTATAGAGTTCCGTACCCTTGCAGCAGTGTCCTGTTGGGACACCGGCGCATTAAAGGCTGCGTTCTTCCAAGCCCTGAACAAGTCACTTAAGTATGAGTTGGCCACTCTGACTGAGCCTGATTCACTTAATGATTATATTGCACTGGCCATTAGAATTGATAATAGGCAAAGGGACAGAAGGCGTCTTCGTTTTGACCAGCAAACCTCTAGGAGGAGTACTAGTACCGCAGTTCTGAGATCTCCTAACCCACTACCTGCTGCTGTTGTTTCAGCTCCGGAAGCCAAACCCATGGAACGGGCCCATCTCACTCCTGAAGAGAGACAAAGAAGAAGGGCGGCAAACCTCTGCCTGTACTGTGGATCACCTGATCATTTCCTGGCTTCCTGTCCAGTACACCCAAAAGACCGGGTCCGTCACTAGCAACGGGGAGCCTGACAGACAGATCGCCTGTTAACTCACATCCCCATCTGACTCTCCCAGCCACGATTCAGTTTCAGTACTCCTCATTCAGCCTAACTGCCCTCGTAGATTCAGGCTGTAAACAGGACTTAATTGATCAGGGACTAGTGGATCGCCTCAAGACTGAAACCGAGGAACTACACCTTTGAAGGCTACAGCTTTAGATGGAGGGGAGCTGCCTAGGTTCACTCACCGAACCAAACCTATCCAGCTTATTATTTCAGGTAACCACTGTGAAACGATATCCTTGTACGTTTTTCCTATCTCTCACACCTCAGTTGTGCTGGGTTACAGCTGGTTGAGGCTGCACAACTGTCTCTGTCTCTCCTCTTGCCTGCAGTTGGCTGTTCCTCCTGGCATCTCGCCGGCCGATCCTGAAGAGGCGGACCCCAGTGAACTATCTTACTTGCTTACTTCTCCCGCAGGTTGACACCCCCAGAGAGAAACTATGATGTGGGGGACCAGGAGCTGCTGGCCATTAAACTCGCCTTGGAGGAGTGGCACCACTGGCTGGAGGGTACGGAACATCCTGTCCTGGTCTAGACGGACCATAAAAACCTGTCCTACCTACAGTCGGCTAAACACCTGAACTCCCGTCAATCCTGCTGGTCCTTGTTCTTCTCCCGGTTCAACCTCACCATCTCTTATTAGAACATTAAGCCCGATGCCTTGTCCCGACAGTTTTCACCCGATGAGTCCACTGAGTCACCAGCCCTCATCCTACCACCAAGCTCCAAGATCGGGGTACTGACATGGGAGGTCGAGAACATGGTCCATCGAGCACTGTGCACAGATCCAGCACCTGGCAATGGCCCCCTACATAAGACGTACGTCCCAGTTTCTGTTCATTCACGTCTTATACACTGGTACCACACATCAAACTTCTCGGCTCATCCTGGATCTACGCGTACCATAGCCCTGATTTCTCGTCGTTTTTGGTGGCCATCACTTCATAAGGACGTCAAGGAGTTTGTGGGAGCCTGTGTCTACTGTGCACGAAATAAGCCTTCCCATCGTCCACCTGCTGGGTTGCTGCAACCACTGGCTATACCTAAACGTCCCTAGTCGCATGTGGCTCTGGATTTCATCACCGGACTGCCTGCATCCCGAGGTATGACAACCATCCTCACTATTGCGGACAGATCTTCCAAGGCTTGTCACTTAATGGCTTTCAAGAAGCTTCCATCTGCCTTTCAGACAGCTCAGCTCATGATCAAACATGTTTTTCGTTTACATGGGATCCCGCAGGACATTTTGTCTGACTGCGGCCCACAATTCACCTCACAGGTATGGAAACAGTTTTGTCTTGCATTTCATGCTAAGGTGTCTCTCACTTCAGGATACCACCCCCAGTCCAACGGCCAGACTGAAAGAATGAATCAAGAATTGGAATCCATGCTTCGGTGTTTGACTTCAACCAACCCCTCTGCCTGGAATGAGTACCTACCATGGATTGAATATGCTCATAATGCACATGTTTCTGCTGTCACTGGGTTGTCCCCTTTTGAAGTGTCTCTGGGTTACCAGCCTCCGCTGTTCCCAGCCGATGAAACAGACATCTCGGTCACATCTGTTCAGCACCACATTCGCCGCTGTCAGAAGATCTGGTCCAACACTGTTTCTGCCCTGCAACGGACCGTGGAACAGAACCGCCATTACGCGGATCGGCATAGAATCCCAGCTCCCCAGTACTACCCATGTCAAAAAGTCTGGCTTTCCTCTCGGGATGTTCCTTTATAATGTGTCTCTAGGAGGCTCGCCCCACGGTTCATTGGTCTTTATAAGATTGCAGCTGTCATCAGTCCCACTGCTGTTTGTCTTCGCCTTCCCCCGTCCATGTGAATTCACTCCACCTTTCATGTGTCTCAGATTAAGCCTGTCCAGACCAGTGACCTCTGCCCTCCAGCCATGCCCCCTCCACCCAACCGGGACCGTGGGGGCCACCCGATTTATCCCGTGCGCCAAATTGTGGACTCCTGGCGGCGGGGTTGTGGTTGGCAGCTCTTGGTGGACTGGGAGGGTTACGGCCCTGAAGACCATTCCTGGGTTACCCGCTCCTTTCTCTGTGATCCTTCCCATGTCTCTGATTACCTGGCTTCGCTTCCTTCAACCTTGTCTGGGCCGCCTGGAGGCGGTCGTTAAGGGGGGATACTGTTGGGGTTTGGGAGTGTGGTTGCTGTCTTCCCTTTGTGGATCATCAGCTGTCACCACAGAGTATGGAGCAGTGGATCCTGTGACAGGTGTTTCATATCTACAGCTGATTGTGCCTGCCTGGGGAGGAGTATATAGGAGCCTGCTACCACTCCTTCGATGCAAGCTTCAAGCCTCAAGTTTTGCTTGACCTTTTGTTAAAGAAGACTTACCTTGTGTTTTTTCCCTGCTTCAGATTCAGTACCTGTGAAAATCCCAAGACTCAAACAGTACCTTCCCTGTGTGGATCATCAAGAGACAAGTAAGCTACTGGAAACTAAGTAAGGAATTTAGCGCTCGCTCTGAGTTAACCTGCCTACACTCTTCTTCCCAGAAGTTCCTGTGAACCTGGTCAGCAACCTGAGCTACCCCGACTGTGGTGTATTTTCTAACCTGGCCAATCTAAATAAAACTGTTAAACTGCCTTTGTCTCCTGAGTGTGGTTGTGCATGTGGGTCAAACAGTTATCAAAAGCTATGACAGAACACTCAGGCCAAATTGACCCTGCAGAACCACTCAGGAGGGAATTTGCCAATCAGGAGACGTGGGTTGTGGAGGTTTTCTGTTGCAGTGTTACCTGGTATTCAATCGTTCTCCTCATTCCTTCCCTCATGACAATTCTAAGATTTCCTACATTCTGGGTTTGTTAATGGGGAAGGCCTTGCGGTGGGCAGAAGCTACATTTAAAGATCCATCCCGATTTGGTTGTACATACAAAGACTTCATTGACGAGTTCTGATTAACCTTTTCTGAGGAATCGGACCGAACAGCGCTTTCACGTAGCATGTGGAGTTTGAAACAGGGTACTAAATCTGTCTCGGAGTTTTCTATAGAGTTCCGTACCCTTGCAGCAGTGTCCTGTTGGGACACCGGCGCATTAAAGGCTGCGTTCTTCCAAGCCCTGAACAAGTCACTTAAGTATGAGTTGGCCACTCTGACTGAGCCTGATTCATTAATGATTATATTGCACTGGCCATTAGAATTGATAATAGGCAAAGGGACAGAAGGCGTCTTCGTTTTGACCAGCAAACCTCTAGGAGGAGTACTAGTACCGCAGTTCTGAGATCTCCTAACCCACTACCTGCTGCTGTTGTTTCAGCTCCGGAACCCAAACCCATGGAACGGGCCCATCTCACTCCTGAAGAGAGACAAAGAAGAAGGGCGGCAAACCTCTGCCTGTACTGTGGATCACCTGATCATTTCCTGGCTTCCTGTCCAGTACACCCAAAAGACCGGGTCCATCACTAGCAACGGGGAGCCTGACAGACCGATCGCCTGTTAACTCACATCCCCATTTGACTCTCCCAGCCACGATTCAGTTTCAGTACTCCTCATTCAGCCTAACTGCCCTCGTAGATTCAGGCTGTAAACAGGACTTAAATGATCAGGGACTAGTGGATCGCCTCAAGACTGAAACCGAGGAACTACACCTTTGAAGGCTACAGCTTTAGATGGAGGGGAGCTGCCTAGGTTCACTCACCGAACCAAACCTATCCAGCTTATTATTTCAGGTAACCACTGTGAAACGATATCCTTGTACATTTTTCCTATCTCTCACACCTCAGTTGTGCTGGGTTACAGCTGGTTGAGGCTGCACAACTGTCTCTGTCTCTCCTCTTGCCTGCAGTTGGCTGTTCCTCCTGGCATCTCGCCGGCCGATCCTGAAGAGGCGGACCCCAGTGAACTATCTTACTTGCTTACTTCTCCCGCAGGTTGACACCCCCAGAGAGAAACTATGATGTGGGGGACCAGGAGCTGCTGGCCATTAAACTCGCCTTGGAGGAGTGGCACCACTGGCTGGAGGGTACGGAACATCTTGTCCTGGTCTAGACGGACCATAAAAACCTGTCCTACCTACAGTCGGCTAAACACCTGAACTCCCGTCAATCCTGCTGGTCCTTGTTCTTCTCCCGGGTTCAACCTCACCATCTCTTATTAGAACATTAAGCCCGATGCCTTGTACCGACAGTTTTGCCCCGATGAGTTCCACTGAGTCACCAGCCCTCATCCTACCACCAAGCTCCAAGATCGGGGTTACTGTGAACATGGAGTTCGAGAACATGGTCCATCGAGGCATGTGTGCACAGATCTCAGCACCTGGCAATTGGCCCCCTACATAAGAAAGTACGTCCTCAGGTTTCTTGTTCATTCACGTCTTATACACAGCTGTACACACATCAAACGTTCTCGGCTCATTCTTGTACTACCGCGTACCATAGCCCTGATTTTCTCGTCGGTTTTTGGTGGCCATCACTTCAATAGGACGTCAAGGAGTTTGTGGGAGCCTGTGTCTACTGTTCACGTAAATAGCCTTCCATCGTCCACTCTCTACTTATGTTCTGGCTGTAGCGTCGCCTCTTTTGCTGCAACCTACTGGCTGATTACCTAAACGTTCCTCGCTAGTCCCCGCAATGTGCTCTGGATTTCTCACCGACTGCCTGCACTCTCCTGCGTTTACGTGTATGTGGGTGACAAATATCCTCCTCTTCACTATTGGCGGACTCACGCGATTTTGCCAAGGCTTTGTTTCATCTCTATCTGTACTACTCGTGCTTTCTATACGTATATTATTCTCCTTCGCCAGTATACGGTTCTAAGACAAGCTCATCTATCATGTTACTATCGGTCAATAGAGTGGAGGGAGAATTCTACTGTTTTATGACTGATCGTAGATTATGTAGTCGGTGTGTTATGTTGAGCGTCAGGGGCGAGCGGAATGGTGTACGTGAAAGGAGGCCCAACAATGCACGGCGGTCACGAGGGTATGGGGAAAACGTTTTTGTCTGTGCATGTTCATGCTAAGGGTGGTCTCTCACTTCTCAAGTGATAGTTACCAACCCCCCATTCCATACGGCGCTATGACTGAAGAGAGATGAAGCCTATTGATTTGGAATACCAGGGGAGAGAAGGTGTGGTGATTGGTTGGTATGTGAGTGGAATTTGTCTTCTCTGACCGTTCTAGATGCTTACAGTCTACTCTTGATCTCGGTTGCCTTTGCGTTGGATATACGTAGGACGGAGATTGTTTTCTAGTGTGGTTCGAGTTGGTTTGCGTAGATATAAGAGCTACTCGAAGGCATGCAGGTTTCACATGAGGTCAAGCTGTGGGGTGTCCTCGTCACCTTTTGAATGTGTGCTACTCGGGGTTAGGGGTCCATGCCTCCCTAGCTGTGTCCCAGCCGATGAAACAGGACGATCTCGAGTCACATCTGCGTTTCAGCCCATCAAGTTCGCCGCTGTCAGAAGAGCTGGTCCAACCCGGTTTCTGTCCCTGCAATCTGGATATCCTTGGAAGCAAGAACCTGCCATTATCGCGGGATCGCCATAGTGTGATATCCTCAGCTCCCAAGTACTACCCATGTCAAAATCTGGCTTTCCTCTCGGGATATGTTCCTTTTATATAATTGTGTTCTCTACAGGAGGCTCGCTCCCACGGATTCATTGGGGGGGTCTTTATTAAGATTTATTTTTTGTGTGCGTTCGCGGCTGTTCATCAGTCCCACTTGGCTGTTTTTTTGTCTTCGCTCCTTCCCCAAGTGCGTGTTCGCTCTTAATTGTGAACTGCTCTCTATCTTCCTATCTGTAACCTATGCCTACTCGTTTAGGGTGTGCGTGTTCACGCTGTCCTCATCTGTCTGAAGCTCTGTTTCTAGCCTGTTGTTTTACGCCCGTCTTTAGGTGTGTGGTAGTGGAAGACTCGCACGTGGGACGACCTGTTGCATGTGTCTTTTTTGGTATACGCATGGATCTCTGACAGTTCCTCGGTGCGCACTCTCCTCTATTTGGGGCGTCCGGGACCGTCAACTCTGGTGTACCGTGTTTTTGTGTTGCACGATCTGACGGAAGGGAGGAAGGGGGGGAGGGGGAGACACAGAGACAGACTGTTGCTATAAAGGGGGGGATCGTCGAAGGTGTGGGTGTGACACGGTACACCAGCACGGAGTCTGCGGTCGGTGGGTGTGGAAAAGAGGTCCGGGAGGGTGGGACACAGTGGGACCGGTCGGGATGTGTAGTGTGTGAGAACACTGGATGGGTGGTCACAGTGTGTTGGGGCTGAGGACGGACACGGACTCGTGAAATGACACATAGTACTACAAGGGGAGGTACCACAGGAAGGAGAAAGTGGGTAGTGGGAGTGGTGCATGGGGGTAGAAGAGGTGACACACAAGGAGGGATGGGGGGGGGTGGGAAAGTGGGGAAGGGGGGTGAGAGAGGAGGTGGAGGGTGTAGAGGAGTGAGGATGGGAGTGAATGGAACGAAGAAGGGTAAGCTATTAGAGGAAAGGGAATGGAGTGTGTGAGTGGAACAGGGGAAAAAGGGAATGGGACACGCAAGCAGGAGAGGGAGTGAAGGGGGAGTACTTGTTGGGTGGGGGGTGGGGGATATGGTGTGGGTGGTGATGGAGGTCCAATCTTGTGGGAAGTGAACAGTTCGCAGCTGTGTATTCGTAACGCGGAGAATACTTGCTGCACTGAGAAGGCGTCTGAGGGAGAAGGGATCCTGTGTGAAAGGGGGGCAAGTATCGGTACACGAGGTGACGTGTATGGTGGGTGGTGACCGGCTCGGGGAGGAGATAATAGGACCGGTCTCGGACCAGGCCGTCAGAGGGACACACAGGATGCGTGGGGTGGGCGAAAGCCGCAAGTGTGTGGGCGGTGACCTGGAGGGGGAAGAAGACTGACCGGGGGGGGGGGGGCCGGCGGCGAGGCAGGAGGGGGGGAGGTGGCGCGCCGCGTACGTGCGTGACATTGTTTTCTCTGCTCTAACAGTCACAGATATGGTCAGGAGCAGCGCATACACCAGTATCCGCGGGCTGCTGTCCTGTGTATAAGCTGAACCAAGTGATTCAACGCGGGTATAGACACTATGGTAGGTACCTAAGTGAAGCTACGGGAAAGAGTAAGGGAATTGTAGCGATATCGCCGTCGAGGAACCTGCCTAACTCGGACGTGGCCAATCGACCACAGCGTCCGAGGTGAACCTGGTCAGCAACCTGAGCCAATCCCCAACTTGTTGACGGTAGTGGTTTTTTCGAACCTTTCCTATCGCTTCTGAATATAAAAAAAACATGTGTATACTGCGTTTGACGGTCCACAGAACAACGCACGTCAGGAGCACTATAACAGGGATAATAGACGGCGTATGGTTCGATAAGATGGAAAAGGTAGGAACAACCTATGAAACAGATACGGATAGGTATAGTGTGGTATGTCGGTAATGCGCGATAGTTGCGGTGGTGTGAACAGACAATATAGTCGATAGTACGTGTGTTTTAACCATGTATTTCGTCATAACATCTCTAATAAGCTTTGAGGATGTACCCATCCTACCTCCGGCGCCTCTACGGAGGATAATGTCACTGCATACACGATTTCCTGTGTTTGACATCACTGGTATTTACGCTGACCGTTCAACATTCACTGAAGCCTCTCGAGGCTTCTGGTCGTGAGAGTAGTCTGGGTTAAATTTATTTATACTCACGATTATTTTGTTAATTCACTTTCTGTTTTTTCCTTTCCTCTTTTTATTGTCATAACTCATGAGCCATAGGGTTGACATAGCCTCCCCTTTGATCTATAGAAGCTATACTGCTGCCTTGGTAGATTTCTGGAAGGTCAGTAAGACAATTTTAGATCCAAAATTTTACCAAGGGGTGGCCCGTGGTTCCTCTCTAGGGGTTGGGGAAATACCTAGCTGGGACTGATGGTTTCGGTTTTCATTGGGCTATGGGGGTGGGTGCATATGATCCTATGCTGGCTCGGAGCATGCATTTTGGTGCGGCCTGCTTGTGTTTTGGGTGTCGTGGTGATAGCTTATTGTTGGTGTGGGGGTGTAATTTTTGTTGCATCCACTCTGTTGGCCTGGTTCGTGGCTCTCTGCGTGCCTGAGGCTTGTGAGCATCAGGTTGAGTACGTGGGTGGCTCCGTTGTTTGTCTGCCCCGTGGGTTTGTGGGGTGGTTGGGCATGCTTGTGGTCATGCGCCCTCCTTTGTTCTTGTAAGTTGTCCATTGGCTCTGTTACTTGTTGCACCTGGCCTTCGCTGTGATCTGCTCTGTTTGCTTTCTTTTTTTTGGTGAGTGGGACTGTGCACTCTTTTGTTCTCTCTTCGCTGACGTTGCTGCTTTCTTGGCTGCTCATTGTGGGTTTGTGGTGGCTTCTTGCGTGCGGGGGACTGGGTGGCAGGTAATGGCCTGGGGATGTCATGTGTCTCATTTGTGATATGTTTTCGTTGGTTTGTTGGTTGTCGTTATATCTTGTACCTGTGCTGGTGTGTGTGTGTTGTGTCTTTTCATTTTCTCTTATCCCGTTCCGCGTTTTTCGTTCTAGTGGATTTATTCCTCCGGGCTCCATGGCCTGTACTAGCCTTGGCCCGGTCGTTGAGTTGGGTACCTACCGCCTGGTCTGCTGCTCGCATTCGCTTCCCTCCTTTTATGGTTGGAGACATGACATGCACAACGCGCCTACGAAGTCCAGGCTGTGCTGCATGCCTATTGGGGTCAGCTCATGAGTGGTCCTTTTATTTATTGTATCAAACTTATAGTCACTTCTGTCTGTTTGTGGCTCGAGCACATACTGGGGGATAGCGTTATCATCTTTTCATGACATTCATTAGGTAGTGCTCTTTGGTGGTGGGCTACCTGCTCAACGCGTGAAATTTGTGCGTGGTCTTCTTCATTTCGTGTTTTCTGTGTCCGTAACAATTAAAAATAATCCCAAAGCAGTTTTCTAATAAAGTTTCTTCGGTAAATATCAAGCAGAGCATTAAAGCGTTTGCCATAATGCTCCACTTGTGAAAGTAAATCTGTTGGGCTTCTTCTTGGCACTCAGACAACAATTCTGAGTCCTACTCTACCAGACAGGACACGGTTTAAAAAAAAAAAAAGATATTGGCAGTTTTTGTTAATGATTAAAATTACTTTAATAATTAGTTAATTAATTAATAATAATAATCCAAAATTATTATTATTATTATTAAAGTAAGATAAATTACATACACACACAATATATTTAAATAAATCTTTCTCTAAAGATTCTAATATATAGTAAAAAAAAAAATGAACACCATGTAGTGTCTTCAGATCTTGAAACCTCCCTTGTGTCTGCTGCTGCTGCTGCTACTCCATGCTGCTCAGCTTTGCCTCAGGTTTTTTCACGCAGTGCCGTATTTACTTTACCTTTTACACTGTATCCGCTCCTGTCCGGTCCGCCGCGAAGCCCGTAGGAGCTCCAAGAAGCATAGGCAGATCGTGCAATAAAAGCCAGTGATAAATGCGGAAGCAAGTCCAAAACAAGTAATTCTGAGAAAGTTAGACCAGTTAAACTGCTTCATTTTTCGTTTTATGCATCCAGATATTTTTATGTCCCCCCCCATTGGGTCTTCACCGCTGGCCTCCTGACTGGGATCTGAGAAGGATCCCCGCTCTGCTGAGCTGACTTCGGATGCGTCGGTCACCCCGACGACGGCACCAAGATGAGCTGCTGCGGGAGTACATCCAACGTTTCCAGCAGCCTCCTGCGTTGCTGCTGGACTTCCAATGCCGACCTCCAGGTGGGCGGGTTCTTCATCGCTGGCCGCCTGGGTCCCGTCCCCGCCGTCGCCGCTGGCCTCCTGGACCTCACCGGGTTCGTCATCCTGGCCCTCCTCCCTGAACTTTCGGCCTGGGACGACCCCCGGGTCGCCCGTCTGATCACCTGCCTGGATGATTGATTTTGTTTTCTGGCCCTGGCCTTGTTTATGTTTTCTGGCCTGTTTTTGGGGCACATTTCTGTTCTTGCCCGCCCGCCCTAGTCAGGTTATTTTTGTTTTGCTTGGACATTTGGGGCGTCTGGGATCCGCCCTTGGGGGAGGGGCTATGTCATGCCGTCCTTATTGGTGCTGTGGGTTTTGTTTGGTTGGCCTCTGTTTAATTATCACACCTGCTCTGTGTTTTCCCTGATTGTTTTGTTCCCCCTGTTCATTGGTTCTCCCTGTTCTCCTAGTTTGTATTTAAAGTCCATTGTGTCTTTTGATCAGCCTGGGTTCGTTTGTCTACAAAGTCTGAGTCCGCCGTGGTCCTTGTTGTCGATGTCAGACAAACACTCAACATTACACTCTTGATACAAGTATTATGGCAGTAATATAAGATTATAGTACAAATGCATTATCTGGCTAACGTTTATATACACAACCTGCTTTGCTAGGCTGTCCGAAATACCGCCACCAGCAATCCAGAAAGCTGAGACAGAATGCTATCAGAGTAGCCTAGCATAACAGCAAACTCTGGTGTTACACGTGTGTTATATCCTGTTTTCCCGGTGATATTTGCTGTTATCCCGTTTAAATTTCTTATACTTCTGGCAAATCTTTGTCTGACAGCCACTCCCACAGAAGGAGGAATACTTTGTCCATCTTCCTCTGTAGAGAAGGACATGAGAAGGTTTAACATAAATATCTTCTGAGCATTCAGTTGTGACCTTTCTGTACAAACCCTAAAAGTCTCTCTTTGTCTAATTTTGTTCTGTTAGTGATGCACGTGTTCAGGAAAATCTAACAGACAAACAGCTGTTCCATTTCTTTGCATAGAGCCATCATTGCTCAGCTTAGGAGGTCAAAGTCAATATTAACGCCATAATACTTGTATCAGGAGTGTAAAGTTATGTTAGTGTGTCTCACTTTCCTCGTCAAAAAGAAGGAGAAAATGAGTCGAGATGTCTCAAAATAAGCTTAACCCAGCCTGTTGCGCCATTACTAACTGCCGAGATAAAAAAAAAGAGGAAAAACCGGACCTCTCACTGTGGTTGGCAATGGAGTCCATTGCCCTGACACCCCGCCGACCAAGTATTCCCCTCCCTCCCCCACTCTGTGAAGCTGTCTACAAGAAGGGACAGAGCAGACTGTACTTCTTGAGGAAGCTTAGGACCTTCAGTGTTTGCAGCAAGATGCTGCATATCTGTATATATGCATATCTTTAGCAACAGGTAAGCCAAAATGACCTTCAGGTATGTGTGTGTGTGTGTGTGTGTGTGTGTGTGTGTGTGCGCGTGCGTGTTCCTGTTTTGGCACCACAGTGAGGACCATTTTCCCGATTTCACCATCAAACTGAGGACCATTTGTACCAAAGTGAGGACATTTTGCTGGTCCTCACGACCTATTTTGCTAACAGTTAGGTTTAGGACTAAGGTGTAATTTGAGTTTAGGTTGAGGTTAGGGTTAGGCATGCACTGGTAATGGTTAGGTTTAGGGTTATTGTCAAGGTAAGGGCATAGAAAGGGTTGAAAATGACTGAAAATCAATGGAAGTCAAGACATGGTCCTCACTACATATAGCAAAACAAGAGTGTGTGTGTGTGTGTGTGTGTGTGTGTTCCTGTCTTAGCATCACAGTGAGAACCATTTTCCCGATTTCACTATCAAATTGAGGACCGTTGGTACCAAAGTGAGGACATTTTGCTGGTCCTCACGACCTATTTTGCTAACGGTTAGGTTTAGGACTAAGGTTTAAACTGAGTTTAGGTTACGGTTAGGCATGCACTGGTAATGGTTAGGTTTAGGGTTGTTGTCAGGGTTAGGGCATAGAAAGGGTTGAAAATGACTGAAAATGAATGGAAGTCAATGGGAGTCAACGCATGGTCCTCACTACATATAGCAAAACAAGAGTGTGTGTGTGTGTGTGTGTGTGTGTGTGTGTGTTCCTGTCTTGGCATCACAGTGAGAACCATTTTCCCGATTTCACCATCAAATTGAGGACCGTTGGTACCAAAGTGAGGACATTTTGCTGGTCCTCACGACCTATTTTGCTAACGGTTAGGTTTAGGACTAAGGTGTGAACTGAGTTTAGGTTAGGGTTAGGCAGGCACTGGTAATGGTTAGGTTTAGGGTTATTGTCAGGGTTAGGGCATAGAAAGGGTTGAAAATGAATGGAAGTCAATGGGAGTCAACACATGGTCCTCACTACATATAGCAAAACAAGAGTGTGTGTGTGTCTGTGTGTTGCACTTGTTGCTGAGTGAGAACCATTTTTCGTATTTTTATTGCAAAGTGAGGACATTTTCCTGGTCCTCACAAATTCCGTTCTTGGGACAAGGGTTAGGTTTAGGACTGGGCTATGAATTGAGTTATGGTTAGGGTTAGGTATAAACTGGTTAGGGTTAGTTTTAGGGTCAGGGTTAGGCACTAGAAATCAAGGAAAAGTTTTTAGACATATGTGGCAACAGTAGGGTACTAGTCTGATACTCTGCCCCTCAAAGCAGAGTAACCAGCGGATGTCAACAACGCCACCTTGGGAATAGTCCCCAAGGAAATAAATCGCCAATAAGGCACTTAAGGTTCGTAGCCAAGGAGAGCAAGACTTTATTCCACAAAAAAATAGTCACATTTTATTGTTCCATGTGTTAAAAGACAATTAATATTCCAAAAGCCACAATAGGAAGGGAAGTACACAAGACTGGGGCCTACCAGCAGGGGAAGGGCAATCTATGTATGGGGAACTGGTTCCTAAAACAAATAAATCACCCCAAGCACTTGTGAACAAACACTCGATCGTGAACAAATCCCAGCACCGGTCATGCGCACTGAACACAGGTCCTGTTCCCCTGGATACCCCCCCACCGCCCTCAGCCTGGAGACAAAAGAATGGGATTAAACAAAGCAAACACTAACAGAAAAGAACAACCCTACAATTTAGACATGAAATGTGACAAGGAGGTTACCCCTAACCTCTGACATATCCAAGCATTAAAAAAAAATGTTTTACTTACGTAATCTAAAAAGCCCAGGCTGCTACCTGCAGCAAGGCCGGAGGCCACACGGAACAATG
Organism: Crenichthys baileyi; assembly: GCA_036173005.1. Classification (NCBI taxonomy): domain Eukaryota; kingdom Metazoa; phylum Chordata; class Actinopteri; order Cyprinodontiformes; family Goodeidae; genus Crenichthys; species Crenichthys baileyi. The sequence goes on along the minus strand of JAHHUM010001783.1, from coordinate 275,193 downwards.
GAGTAACCATAAACAAATTTAAACAAAAACAAAGCAGCAGGGTCTGAAATTACAGATTAATAGGTGATTTCAGAAAATGGCAGAAGGTAGAGGAAGCCATGGTCACCTACCAGAGCTGAACGACTCCACCCCGACCAAAGAGCCCCTTCCGGCCCAACAGCAGGCGGATACGCTTGCCAATATTTTCTGTATATAGATAGTTGTCATTTTTGTGCTATTGAACTGCATGGGTGCAATAAAATAATACATACCCTTTTTATGTTGCCAAGCTGAACTGGGGAGGATAATTTACAACCACACCCCAGTACCAAGCAGGAGACTTCAGGCAGCTTCTGAATTCAAACAATTTGAGTTAACCAACTAAAATTGCAGATCTTATACAGGAGGAGAAACATTACTTACTGATGTTAGAGTTTTGGCCCCTGCAAGCTAACCAAGCGACCTTCCTGCTGAAGTGCAACCAAATGCAGGCATAAAGAAGGCAGGTGAAAGAATCTCCCTTTATGGTCACACCCATTGTGCAGTAATTAGATGCCAGGTGTCCTCAATCCTGTGGCAGGCTTCATCCTGCTACACATAGAAGTCTTTTTCCATAGATGTGACAGAAGCTCTTAATGTTTTCTACAGATTATAGATCAAATATGTGAAAGTTTGTGGCATTGTTGCTTTTCAACTCTCACCATATGAGGGATTAGATTATGTGTTATGGGACATAAATTATGAGTAAATGTATCTTTGCATGTTTGTGTGCAACAGAACATAAAATTCAATGGATCTTTTTAGCAAAGAATGATTTTCTTGTCATATTAACCATTCAAAGCACTGTCAGGCTAAAGTCTATATTAAAAAAACAAACTCTGGTTGATTCAGATTCAGAAAAAAATCAAATTAAAGTGAATACCTCCCAGTTGGCAGATAAGTAGCTAACTCGTCCTACAGGCACCTGATAGTTGGGTGCATAGATTGCTATAATATAAAGTGGTGGATATGACAAAGAAAATGTGTCAAATTAAACTTTGTTTCCTTCATTTCCTTACCTGTCATAGTCACCATTACAAAGTGCACGAACCGGGATGGTGAATGACTGCCAAACAGGGTTCAGATTGTTCTTGATCACCTCGGTCTTGTGACAGATGGTAAACCTGGTAACACAAGAAGTTCATGTAGTAAGAAAATAATGAAAGGCTTCCTAAATTAATTTGTTTTAAACAAAGAATCAATAGGAGGTTGTAAGGAAGAAATTCTTCGGTTCATGCTAATCAATTTTAGTACCTATAACCCTTCTTCAATGTTACTGTGGAAATGCTCTCAGTCATGCTATTGGGGGTAGACCCAAAAGAGAAATCTTCTGGCAGATTTTCAGTTGCTTTAGGTAACAAGAGAAAACAAACTGAGACACAGCTCAATGATGTTGGCTGAAGGCCTAACAGTTGGACTGTAGATAAAAACATACTTACGTTCCATCTTCATTGCTCCGGTAGAAGACGAGGAAAGGATCAGACTTGCCAAAGAAATCCTTTTTATCCAGCTTGTTGGCACAGAACTGCATGGTAGCTATGTCCTGAGAGAAAAATACTTGTTTTCAGATCTTTTGCACTCTTTCCAAGTTATGTACTTCAGTGCTCCATATTGTTCAGACTTTGATGTATATCCTGAAACCAAACTGAAGCGTTTCTGAAAAAATGTTTTTACATTTAAAAATAAGTTACTTTTCTGGCCAGTGGGATTTCACTGTACAGTTATTCTGTTTGACACAAGGAAAGAAACATTTGTGTAAGTGTTTGTTAAACCGTTGGCGATTGACTGAGCTTTTACTGTGACTAACTCTATGTGCTCTCTTTCAGACTCTAACCTTGAAAACTGGCTCAGAGTTTATCTGTTCTTTCTTTCTAGGTGAAACGACTAAAGGAGCTACATCCATTAACATTTACTTTTCCTTCCCATAGAAAGTACTCCTGGATCAGTGCTTCTTTGTTCTCTTTGTGTCTCTGCTCTGTTCTCTCTAACCCCCCGTCGGTCGTGGCAGATGGCCGTTCACCCTGAGCCTGGTTCTGCTGGAGGTTTCTTCCTGTTAAAAGGAAGTTTTTCCTCACCACTGTCGCTACATGCATGCTCAGTATGAGGGATTGCTGCAAAGTCAACGCCAGTGACTGTCCACTGTCTCTACATACTCATCCAGGAGGAGAAAATGCTGCAAGTCAATGACTGGATGCAATCTGCTGGGTTTCCTTAGACAGAAAAACTTTTTATCCAATTTGAATAAATAACTGAATCTGACTGCACTGTTCAATGATTAAGATTAATTGGAATGTATGTACCTGACTTTTGTGAAGTGCCTTGAGACAACATGTGTTGTGAATTGGCGCTATATAAATAAAACTGAATTGAATTGAATTGAATTGAATTAAACGTTGTCTTTTCTTTTTATCCCCATGTGAACTGAGGAATTTCTTTAAGGATTCTGAGACATCTTTTACCAGGGTTACCAATGAATGTGGAGGGTATGGTAACCCCCTGATGAATGCATCTATTTGATAAGGGTAAATGAATAAAATTGGTACTGACGTATCTGTGTTACTGCTTTCAGACCCTGTTGTAATACTGGCCATATATTAGGGTTGTCAAAACAATCTATATTTCAATATAATCAATTCCTTAAAAAAATTAATATTCAAGGTTACTCATTTGCATCAAAATCAATATAAATTGACCCATTCACACTGCCCAAAATGTCACACTTCTGGCAGCACCGCTGCAATAGCAGAGACACTCAGGCCCTCCCTGCAGCCTCTCACCTGGCCAGCTGTTGCTGGAAGTTTTAAACTCTGCTAAAATGGTGAGTACATCCAGAAAACAAACACATCCGACCCTCTTTAGCCGACAAGGCAAACACAAAAGCGTTGTTTGGAGGTACTTTCCCTATGAGGGAGATGGACAGGAAAAAATCTAAATGCTGAATGATGCCACATGCTAGCTACGCTAACGCTACATGCTAACACTATGACATTGTTGTTTGAGAGCAACTCTGAAAGGCTGGTAAAGCTCCTGTATCTGAAATAGTGAAGTAGTAAACCTCCCAGACGACATAAGCTAATGTTATCAGTTTAAAAATTAGGTTCATGGACACGGACAACATCAGATGGTCAGGTAAATGGAAGCGCACAGTGGCACACTAAAGATAAGCAATTATGATAAAATAAAATAAGAACACGGCTGAATCAAAGGTACACAATTTCCATAAAGGATATAAACACTTATACTGCTACCTTGTCTACTGTTTTACCAAACAGTTATGTATAAGATATGTATTTCTCTAAATGAGGGCTGAACTGTCCCCCACTTGCACAAATGTTTTGTTTTTTCTGTTGTGTGTATTTATTTACATAAGTTTAAAATTGCATAACTTTCTACAATTTTAGAAAGGTCCATGGGTCAGTTGGTACCGGCCAGCATAGAATGAATACATAACTTATATTTTATTTAGTATCTGATTCTGAATTATGTTTTATTTTGAAAAATAAGCGGCTGCTTCGCTGGTAACACATAATCCATTAACCCTCAAGCTAGCAAAATGAAAAAAAAACAAACGTCTTTGGAAAGTTTCTTTTCGCAGGGTAAAAGAGCCAGTGAGGAGACAGAAGAAGAGCTTACATCTTCAAAGAAAAAGAAAGCTGCATTTAACAGACAATACCAGGAGTACTACTTGAAACATGGCTTTATTGCGACAGGTTGTTCCCACGCACCCGCCATAATATGCGGTGATAGGCACTCTAATGAGGCAATGAAGCACTCAAAATTGCTTCGCCACTTGGAGAGCAAGCATTCTGCATTAAAAGACAAGCCTTCAGAGTATTTTGAAAGAAAAAAGTGTGAACAAGAAGGACAGAAACAATTACTGAGGGGCACCATATCAACAAATTCGGAGAGCTTTATTCTTGATGGCTAACCGTATTGCTAAGGCTAAGAAGTCATTCACTATGGTGAAGAATTAATCCTTCCTGCCACTAGAGACATTTGCTGCGAAATTCCAGGAGAGTCTGCGGTTAAAAAGATAGCACAGATGCCTCTTTCGGCTAGCACCATTATTCGGTGCATTGGGGAAACAGCAGAGGACATTGAGACACAATTAGTGGAGAGGATTAATACATCACCGTGGTACATACTCCAGGTTGACGAGTCTACGGATATTGACAACAAAGCAATACTTCTTGTTTATGTGAGATATGTTTATCAGGAGGATGTCCATGAAGATATGTTATGTACGTTGCCAACCAGAACCACAGCACAACTATTCAAGTCGCTGGATGATTATATACGTATCAGGAAAACTCAAAGGGTCATTTTGTGTTGGCATATGCACATGACCGGACAGGTGTCTGGTTTAACTGCTCGGATTAAGGAAGTTGCACCTGAAGTGAATCTACGCATTGTGTCATTCACAGGGAAACGCTGGCTTGCAGAAAAATGCCGCCGGAACTTAAAAGTGTATTGGATGATCAAGTTATTAACCACATCAAAGCACACGCCGTTAACTCGCGCCTGTTCGAGAAGCTTTGTGAGGAGACGGACGTGGAGCACAAACACCTTCTCTTATACACAGAAATAAGATGGCTATCCCGAGGGAGATCGCTGGCCAGAGTGTTTGAATTAAAAGAGCAGCTGCAGAGATTTCTCTCAGAAAAAAAGTCTCCGCTGGCTGCACATTTCACTGATGAAGAATGGGTCACAAAACTCACTTACTTGTGTGACACATTAAACCCGGTCAGTGAACTCAATCTGTCAATTCAGGGGAAAATGACACCTGTCTTCAAGTTAGCAGATAAAGTAGCTGCATTTAAAGCCAAACTGGATTTGTGGGGACGGCGCATGAACAGAGGTATATTTGACATATTTCAAACATTAGCAGGGATTTTGGAGACTAAGCCAGATCCTTCATTCTCCCAGCTGGTCCACAATCACCTGTCTTTGCTTTTAAAAGAGTTTGAACGCTACTTCTAACCACAAAAGACCCATGAACTGCCAAGGAATGAATCCTCGAGCCATTTGCCAACAAACCAGAGGAATCCAGCATGTCTATTCAAGAAGAAGATCAACTGCTGGAGATCGCAAATGATGGCGGCCTTAAAAGTATGTTTGAGACAACAACTCTGCTGGTGTTCTGGATTAAAGTCATGGCAGAATACCCTTAGATCGCCACAACTGCACTGAAACCCCTGTGGCCATTTCCAACATCCTATCTGTGTGAAGCAGGGTTTTCTGCAGTGACAACAACCAAAACAAAATTACGGAGTAGACTGGACATAAGCAACACATTGGGTGTCATTGTCTCCCCTTACCCCTAGATGGCACCTTGTTGCAGAGAAACAAGCTCATGGCTCCCACTGATTTAGCGTTATGGTGAGTTGTATTTTTCATGCACTTTCTATTTGTTTTTGTGGTGTATCTTATGTTGAAGTCATGTTTAACCTTTAGTATTACGACCAGAGAGTGTAGGGCTGAGAGGCCGTTACTCATGTTATGATGTTGTGTTACGAGGACGCTGCTAATAAAGTTGCATACACAGTGGATTCACGTTTATTATCATATTTAGAAAATAACCGTTTTTATGCGAGTCATATCATTTTATTTTGTTGTATTTATCCGCCGGTCTGTGAAAATATTGTCTAACATTAAACCGGTCCGTGGCCCAAAAAAGGTTGGGGACCGCTGATCTAGGAGACGGCTATGTGGAGGATATCTACAAACATTGACTCACATTCACATAAATAGTATTATCCAAAAGCATTGTTGTTTGTCCTTTTTGTAAATACTTATTGTAAATATAAACCCTTTTAAATATATTTCAATACTTACAGTATATAGATACTTTTTTTAAATGCTATATTTTTTCTACTGTGGTTTCATAATTCTAGAGTGGTTCAGGTATACAGAGCCAATTTCTTGCTATTGCTATTTTGTGTCACACCGAAATACTTTAGATCATCAGCCTTCCAGCATGAAAGTCCTGTTTAGGGTCATGTCACAGTATCTCAGTCAGATTCAGGTTCAGATTTTGACTAAGCAAATCCAAACTTTTCTTAGTTTTTCCAAAGTCATTCAGAGATGGACTAGCTGCTGTGCTTCGGATCTTTGTCCTGCTGCATAATCCATGTCTTGAGATTAACGTCCCAAAATGAAGAATGAACTGATATAAGAGGGTATATCACCAAAATTGTGAAGCAATAATATAATTACTTAACTAACAAAAATATTCTGAAGTCTGCACAGTCATTTAATTTCAGCTGGTAAAGTTAAAACTGGAAACTAGAACATGGCTACCATGAATTTAGACTGAAATTATTAACTTTCTGACCCCATGTTAGAGTCTTTTTACTAGCAAGTAGGTGTGAGTTTATGATTAAATGCTAACCCGGCAGTTGCTGAGTTCCTCGGCTGTAAAGATGACGGTTCCACACTTCTTACCAGGAATTCCTCTGTCAGAGAAACAGAAACAAAGACAGAATTAAAAACAGGACAGCAAAAAAAAATAATATCTTGTTTTGTTAGTACATTTATTGTTGATCCTAAATAAACTTTTTCCTCACAACAACAAGTAGACGAGATTATAAACAATAACAAATGAAAAAAAGCCAAAGCCTCGTTTAATTTCAGCCTTGCTGGCAGCCACTTTACAAGTGGAGAAAGACGGGTGAAAGGTGGAGACAGAGGTTCCTCATTAGTCGTTCCTCATTTGCACTGATAAATTTTTCTACCAGGGACCCTAAGCTGTAATCAGTCAGCACTGAGATGTGGGAGTTGTAATTTACAAAGTGTGAAAAGAGAGGGTAGAAAGCAGAAGAGACTGAATGTTCTTTGAAACTGATGACCCAGATTCCAGCTGATTAGGCTGAGCTGGCTAGAGTTGCTGTCTTTAATGTGAACCAGTGCTTCAGAATGAGGCTTTGTGCTACTGGGAGGCAGTTCTATCTTTGGAATATCAGATCACTGTCTCTAAACTTTAAAGTGTTAAAATTTATCATTCTTGGTAAACAAACAAGCACATTTTACTCCAACAATCAATTGTGCTAGCTATATTTCAAGACTTTTTAAAAAAACACTGTTTCCCTCTTTGTGGTCTAAAATATCTCATCTATAATAGGATTACAGGCTGATAGAGAACAACAACATAATTCAACGTTTTTAGGCAGGGCAGAGAGTGGGGAAAACCTTTCTCATCTTGATGATTCCCTTTGGCTGCTAAGTCACACCTCACAGCATGACATGGAAATTCATTTCATCCACTTGAAGTCATGCCGCTGCAAGAGAGCGGTTTGATGCACACTTTGATTAAAATGCCAGCTGAATTTTAAAGCTGCTGCGGTAAAAATTTCTAATCCACACACAGATATAAATGCATTCCAGCACATGCACAGCATGCATTATGTCAAAGAGAACAACACATGGCAAAACTGCAAACACATAATCTATTCTCCCTAACAGACTGTTGTTTGTGCCCTTGTGTTGGGGCATAACAGTCTGTTGCCCTCCTCTTCCTGTTCTGTGAATACAGACACGTAACCCTGAGTGCACAAGGTCACCAACAATACCTTGACTTGAAATGAGAATTAATTCCGACTCATCCAATTTCCTCTCACAAGAGCTTTGGTTTTTAATCAATCTCTCCTGACCTTCCTGCTTTAACAAAGAATGGTAACAGTGATGAATGAGCATTTGTACAAAGCTAAATATCTTTTCAATTCTCACAAAGAATAGTGAGGATACCTGAAACACAGAACACCCAATCATACACAATGCTGTCGATAGTCACTGAGTCTTACTGAGATACTCATTTCTCTACTCTCAGTGGAACTAAAAGCTCAGGAGTAAAGCACTGCTGTGTGTGTGGTGTGTGTGTGTGTCTGTCCCTCAGAAGGTGTTTTTCTAGATAATTCTTCTCTTTTACCACATCTCTGACTGGGATATAAATCCCTTCTGCCATTTATTATTCACAGTTAGTATTAAAAAACTCCAATGAGACAAAATCCCAAATCAATTTAATTTTATACCAAATTGAGTGTTTTTTAATAATGCTATTTTTCATTAAAAAAACATCACTTAAGGCAGAGAAAATCTGCCAGAACTGGGGCCACATCCAGTAAATCCTGTTGGCTCCCAACACTGCATGGTGCTAACAGTTAGACTTCAACCTGAGTGCTGGCTCAACCTCAGAGAAAATAACCAGACAACATACTTTACTGTCATATAGTGGAAGGCCTATATAAAGCTGCCTCAACGGAGGCGCATCATTCTGGAGAAGAAACCACATGTGGGTTTTCATTAATTCTCCTCACTGGCCAAACTCATGGAGAAGGAGTTTTTTCTGGTATAAAAGGCCCAAGTTTTTACTTTACCGATCCAAAGGCGTGGATTTAACACGGTAACCCCAGAAAAACCCCAAAACAGAGGGGGAAAAAAATTTCCCCAAGGAAAACGAAATTTTCTCTTTTTTTTTGTTCCAGTGGACTGCTGACGGTTTGTGTCATATTTTTCCCCTTTTTTGCCGAAAAAAGGAAGGCCGGTTTTGTCTTATAGTTTGTTTACGGGACGTGTAAAAAAAACCCCCCCTTCCCCCCCGCTCCAAAGAAGATGACACCAAGTTAATCCCTTTTTGTTTTTTTTTTCTATTGGGGAAATAGCTTGGGGGGCAGGATAGAGTAGGATTTTAAGAGCGATTTAAAAAACCCCACTTTATAGTCCAAGTTTTTCTAAGTTGTATGTGTCCATGCAAGGTCTTATTGAAACTTTGATTGCTGTTTGGACTCTGAAAGCCGCCGCGTTTGAAGCTGGGCGTTTGGCTCCGGGGGTTTCAAACACCTGAGCGCAGACTCAGGGAAAATTTTAAAATTTTGGACTGCTTAGAACCTCCATGGTGGAATAATCACTTTTTCCTTTGTCCTTCACTCTTTGTGTTTTTTCCACTGGGTTGCTGCCTAAAAGTTTTAGACTCTTTGTTTTTCACTGAGCTCCTACTTTTGGGGGTTTTGGACTGCAGCCTTGGGGGGGGCCCCCCCAAAGCTTTGCTCAGTACCATATTTTCTCTTGTATTCCCCAAAACTGCTGGTTTTGACTTTCATACACATTCAATGCTGTTTTTATCTGTTTTAGTTTGTTATTTTACCCCTTTTGTGTAGAATTTTTGCATGCTTTGTTAGGTGAAGATTTTGAATCCAAATAGGGGAGGTGGGATCAGGGCTGTTGATTTAATAAATATTCACGTAGATAAAGAGAAAGTGTTTATATTTATTTTGAGCAAGAGTGATTTGTCTGTCAAAATAAGGTCAAAGTTCCCCCACCTTCGGTGAAGCCGTTGATAGAACAGTGACATCTAGTAATAGTTATCAATTATTACTGAGAATTTAATAAGTGTAATTATCAAGGGCCTTGAGCCATAATTACAACATCAGAGGACATCTCTGATTTCGATTCGTAAGTAAAGATTTTTGGTTTAGAAAATAAAAAAAATTCAAATTATGATTTTAAATTATAATTCTTGATAAATATTAATTAATCAATAATCATAATTCTTACATATTTGGCGCCCAGAAGACGGGCCTTAAAAGGACAGACATCACTGTTGCACAGAGTGAAAATTTGTGATATCCTTGGAACTTAGGAGCTTTATTGTGAGATTTTTGAGATTTGCAAGGGTGCTTGTAAGCCATAGGATATCTTGACTAGAATTTGCTCAGTTCTACTGCAGAGGAGTAATAGTAATAATAATCTTTCAGAGGTGCTTTTGTGGATGCAAGGTGCAAGTTTGATATAGCTTGTGGTGTGAGACTTAAAGTTAAACTTCGATTCGTAAGTAATGATTTTTGGTTAAGAAATACATTTTTTTCAAAATATGATTTTAAATTATAATTCTTGATAAATATTAATTAATCAATAATCATAATACTTACACGATGATTACTTCAGATGCATCAAAACTACTAAGAGACACCAGGCGCTGACTAAGGAACTGTTTACTCCAGCTCAGGTTGAAGGAACACCCAAGGTCCAACACGTTCTAGTTTCAGCTGCCTTATATACTAACTTTACACAAGTGGAAGATGTTGGGACCCATAGCCATGGATTACAACATGAAGTCCGGTACAAACTTTTCTGGAACTTTCAAAATAAATTGCATTAACCGACTTCCAGTACAACTTAGGAAGGGGGGGGTAACAGCAGACTTCCCGTGAGGTCACTGCCCGTATAAAACCTGCACCTTTCAAATGAATCGATCTCTTCCACACCAGTGATGACCGGGACAGGAGGGACACAGCGCGCTAATGTCTCTTTGCAGGCAAACAGACATAACTCTTCAAACTGGATCCAAGAGTGTCATAAGATCACGCGGTCATAAACACTAAGTTAAGTACGAATGAATTGCTGTTTGTGTATCCAGTATTCATTCATAAAAACGGGTAATTAAGGTACAAGCGTTGCTTGACTTTCTGTCTGAGATCTGCAGAAACAAACTCTGTTTCCAGAGAGTTCCCAGCAAGCCGAGTGAAGCAGTTTCCCAAAGGGAGGAGAACGGGACGCATCACCGTGGTTACGGCAGTAACTGTGCAGTTTGGTCGGCGGACAGATCGAGCCGCCCCACCCAACAGCTACGGAGATTAGCTGAAGCTAATCTTTTGTTCACAGAGCTTTCTTCAAACTTCGTTGTCGCCCGGACAACCTTTCCTCAGCACGGTTCACATACGAGGTTAGGGGTTTGGGCAGAGTAATTGAAGTAATTTAGGATGAAATAATCTAAACGTTTTTCCGTTTTATGAAGTTTGGTTTTGTTTGTGTGAAACTCAGCTATCTTAGTGCTAGCAGGCTATCTGCTCAGCACGTGCTCAGTTTGGTGTTCTTGGTTTGTGTGTTTTTTTTTAAGTTAAGACAAACTTTACTTGAAGGGTGATTTTAACCACAGAATATTGATCACAACGCGCCGTCCGCGCTTATGCATTTTAACCCTTTTATTAGTGGTATTTTAAAGGTGTGGGTTTGATTCTGGTGCTAAGCTATAAACTTCTTTTGTTAGCTTTAACTGCTAACAGCTAAGAACACGTGTGCTTACAGCTAATCTGCTAAGATCGTTTACCCAAAAAGGTTACTAGTTTTCAATCCAGTAAAATATTTCCCAAAATATTGTTTTGCTAAACTTGATAACTAAGTAAACACCATTAAGCCCCATTTCTCCAGAAAGATTAGGTTCTTTTTCAAAATATTTCCTTAAATATTTTACTGTTTCCTAAATAATATTTCTTTAAATATTATTTTGATAAATAAAGGCAGCTAATGAGACATCGTTGAGAATTGGTCATCCAGAAGGTTGGTTTTATTCAGCAGATCATTCTTTAAAACATTATTTTATTAAAATAATATTTTATCTGATCTTGTATTGTGAATGGTTGTCTAATGGTATGCTGATTATTGCCTAAGTTGGTTCCAAGACTAACTTAACTTCATCTCCAGATTCTTCAAGATTATCCTTGGTTCTCAAACATAAATAACATTGCATTGTAATGTTGCATCACTCTTTTGGTCATGGTTTTCAACCATCTTTAATCAACTTGTTTATATTGTACATAGCCCATTAGTCTTCCCTATTCTTTAATTCTGCTTGGTAGTTTAGTTGGATTGTTTTAGCATGGTGAAGAGTTTGTTGATTGAAATATGTTTGACTTTGAGTTGACTTATTTTTGTTAATAAATTTTTGTATTTTAAGAAATTGTGTGAATTTATTCCATGTGTGAGCAGAGTTTTGCTGTTCAATAATGTCAGAGCTTAGCTCACCTCTTTTGACCTTGTCCTAATACCACCGCCTTATTGGGCTGGTATTCACAGGACAACCCTTAACAGACTGAAATATTATTTGATAAAATATTAAAATATTAATATTAAATATTAAACAATATATTCATATTCATAGTCACAACAAAGACCTACAGAGTCATTGACTGAAAAGACTGAAAATTTTTCTAAGGGTAGTATCATTTCCAAAGTTCCTTTAGTCCTCTATAAGGTTTTGCCCTCAAGCAGGTAGGGAAGTCAAATGGCAGCAAAGAAAACATTATGAATGATGCAACAGCACATAAAAAAACAGAAATAATCCCACTAAACACTGGACGTCTAATGGACGTGCAGATTAGATCTATATTAATTCCGTCGGGCCAAGACCAATTCTGTACGTCTCCATGACGTGCAGACAAGGTCTGCAATTTGGCCGTCTAACGATGACCCCTCTTGTACGTCAATAGGCAGTTAAATGTTTGAACGTCAGACTTTTGGAGGTCATACAGACATCCCAGACAGGTGGAGATTTATTATTATATAACATGAATAATTACAAAAATAAATTATTTCAATGTAAACATAATTTAATTATTTATTTATTTATTTATTGACTGTGTTTTTTTATTACATTTTATTACATTTCCTTAACTGTTTTATTGTTATTCAATTAATACAGTTATCACTTCAAAATAATTTCTACTGTGGCTGACTATGCATGGTTACACACTCATGTACAGTAGGTGGCGATATGTACCGATGAAGTTGTTTGCTTTCCATCATTAGTTAAAAGAAGAAGAATTGTATTCAATTCGCGGGCTATGGAGCCACAGCGTTCTAATTTGGACCACTAAACGCCACTCTGATTGGTTCAGGCAGCACGTGATCAAGACCCAACCAATCAAGGGCGGCCTTGCTGAGCAGCCCGGCTTCACTGCCAGGAAAACAAAGGAAGACATAGAAGCACGCTTCATTTAAAACCTTCTGCTATTCGCTGTTCATATCTGCTTGAGCTGAAGAAACTGGTCGCGCTCGAATCACTGCAATCCACTCAAAAGTTGAAGGTAAGTGTGTTTCTGTTTAGATTGTGTTAGCTTTGTTGTCTTAAACTACCAAACCTTGCTGGCTGTATTAGCTTGCACCTCTTCAGCTAACGTTAGCTTAAACAGCTGTTTACATCGTCTCTTATATTTTCTTGTATTTATAGTGGTAGATGAATATTAGGGGGGTAAAAATTTTGAAATTTATTTATTCTAACTTTTCAGTACGCTACAAGGCAAGGCAAGTTTATTTATATAGCATATTCCAGCAAAAGGAAAAATCGAAGTGCTTTGCAAAAACATAAGAAAGAATGTACATTGCAGTACCATGATCAAGTGAAACAAAGGAAAGTAAAGAAAAGTTGTGTTACAAGCTAGAAATAATGAATGCACTCAATACTTTAAGGGGAGGAGGTGACTCATTCCAAAGCATATCTAAACAAATTGGGTTTTAACCTGTATTTAAAAGAACTCTGGGACTCAGCATTTTTGCAGTTTTCAAAGTTTGTTCCAGATTAGTGGAGTATAAGAACTGAATACTGCTTTCCCATGTTTCGTTCTGATTCTGGGGATGCAGAGTAGACTTGAACCAGATGAGTGACCTGGAAGGTTGATACTACAACAAATCTTTAATGTATTTTTCTTGCTAAGCAATTCAGGGACTTATAATCTAACCAAAGTATTTTAGTGAATCATGAAAGAGGGTGGTTGCTTATTGCTATATTTCCATTGTTTAGTGGAAGTTGGATCAGGCCTTTGGGGGAGACAAAGAAACATGCCTAATGACCTCATTTTAACTAGCATGCTTTCAAATGAAGTTCAGCACCAGTCTACATTTTTTTGATGTTTAGACAAACCTAATTTTTAGTTATGTGTTTTTAAATCAGTCTTGTCTTTTTGTCAGGTGTGTGTTTTCTTTATTCTGAACGTGGACTTTGGTATCCTACCCATAACCACCTTAATAAGGTAAGTGTTGTGACCTCATCCTCCTTTGCACATGGCTCAGTCATGTAAACAATGTCTAGATTAACTTAGAATCACATCTGCTTACAGATGACTTTGAGAATGAGAGCATGGTGAAAACGCAAAAGGGACCTCGATCTACTTCTTCGTTATTCTGACGGCGAGGATGAACATCGAGACTTTGAAAATAATTGCCACAGTGTCCCTGGGAGTCAGAGTAGTAGTTGTAGCTGTAGCAACATGTCTGAGACCACACATAGCTTTATCAGTGACAGTATTATTGGTACTTTAGATAGTTTTGACACTGGTGTGGACTATTGGTCCACTGATTCAGAAGAGGAAGCGAATGACGATATTGGGGTGGCCAGCTTTGAAGATGACCTGAGACAGTGGGCCTTAGAGCACAAAATAACACACGGAACGCTTAATGGTCTATTGCCCATATTAAGATCTCTCTGAGGCAAAAGGATACAATTTCCAAAAATCTAATTGCACTGAGAGGGAAGATGCCGAGCGAATTTTCACGGCAACCGCGGGGTTTGCATGAAATGGATAGGTGGAAAGCCACTGAGCTACGGCAGTTTTTGCTATACACAGGTCCAGTGATATTAAAAAGTGTGTTATCCCCTGAGAGATACAAACATTTCTTGTCCTTGACAGTAGCCATGTCAATACTGCTGGAGTCGGACGATAGGATTCAAAATGCCTATCTCCAATATGCTCAGGACTTAATTAAACATTGTCATTTGCTGTGCTGACCTGTATGGTAAAACCTTTCCTGTATACAATGTACATGGACTAATTCATCTCCATGAAGATGTCAGGCACTTCAACTGCTCCTTGAATGATAATTCCTGTTTTCCATTTGAAAACTACCTGCAACAAATCAAGAAACACGTCAGAAGTGGGAGAAGTCCCCTTGAAAAAGTAAACAGGCGTTTGTCAGAAATCGAACACACAGAAGTGTACCAGGGCAAAATTCGCCCAAAAGTGTTTGTTTCTCTTAAAAAAAGAGACAGTTGTTTTCTCTTGAGAGATGACAGATTTGCTTTTGTCCGTCACAAAAATGCTGACGGTACTTTTGCTTGCGATATTTTACCATTATTTCACCAACCACGTAGCTCTGGACTTCTAAATACAGTGTGCATAGGAAATGGTCAGGTCAGGATGAAAAATGAACTACTGCATGAAAGAGATCTTTTCCGCAAGGTGGCCTGCCTCCCACAAGAAACTGGTGGTTCTGTCCTCATGCCCCTTCGCCATGGTCTGGCACATAAATAAAGGTTGGATTTTCTTACTCTTTTAATTAGATCCTTGCAGGACCCTTTACCATCTGTAGGATTTCTGCATCTTTCACATCACAGTTTGTCACATCACCTGCATATCCCTTCTCAATGCTTGCATGAAACTCCACTGGCCTCTCCCTCTCTTCTCTTAATACAGTACACTTCTTCCAATGAAACCCTCACTCCCTTTTGCACATATCCAAACCTGCTCAGTCTAAAACCACTTGCTTTATTCCCCCGATTTAACCTGAGGTGACTTACTAATGTAGTCAATAGTGATGTTGTCATTTCTAATTAGAACTGTCAGGTCCAGACACCGCGATGATGCCTCCAGGTCCAGGTCCATGCACCACGATGATTCCTACATGTCCCGGCACCTCGATGACTCCTTCAGATCAGGCAATGGAAGGTGGGCACTCCCATTGCCTCCGGGTGGTAAGTATTGATTGACATTGAAATATTTTCTATCTTCTCTGCTGCGTTAATGAAAAGAACAGACGCTCATTACAAAACTGATTAACCAGCTGGGTAGCCTTGCTACCTTACGTAGCGATAGCCATCTCTTCAGCCGTACACGTTGAGAGAATGGTGAACATCGAGGATTTAGAGAGAGAGGAGGAACGTCTCTGTAATCCAAAAGTCCTTTGATGCCTTGGTATGTTTTAGAAGTCTGGAAGAAATAAATAGTCCATAGCATAACAAAGTACTCACACACTGTTGGGTTCTCTTGGGAGTGTCATTTACCTGTATCATGCACTTATTCAAACAGGTGCTGCAAATTGCAAGAATTGGAGAAAAGAACACAAAGGACTGTGTCCACAAAGTTCTTGATAGGTATGCCATGCCTCTACACACATACACACAATCCTCACAATTCCCTCCAACCGACTAACCATTAGCAAGCCCCTCCCCTCCACCACAACATTCTGTGCACTTAAGTCCAATAATAGAAGTTTTCTGGCATGTATAATATTATCATTCATATATTCATTTTGATTTATAATTTCAGATTATTGTTCTTTAGGCTCTTCACCAATGCCCTGATGGCTAAATTCAATATGAAGGGGAAGGGGAAACAAGGCAAGAGAACTTTGGAGAAGACAAAGGTTTATGGAGCAATAAAAGGTACCGCCACCCCTCCTTGAACCGCCACCTTAACGTGGTGGAGGGGTTTGAGTGTTCAAATGATCCTAGAGGCTATGTTGTCTGGGGCTTAAATGCCCCTGGTAGGGTCTCCCATGGCAAACAGGCTCTAGGTGATGGGTCAGACAAAGAGCGGTTCAAGAATCCTTAATGAGGACCATTCATGAGGACCCGCTTGTGCGGGAGATAGGGATATCGAATAGAAATAGTCGGGCTCGCCTCCACGCACAGCGTGGGCTCTGGAACCCATCTCCTTGAGAGGGGCTGGACTCTCTTCTACTCTGGAGTGGCCCACGAGGAGAGGTGGCGGGCTGGGGTGGGTTTGCTTGTTGCCCCCCAGCTCAGCCGTCTCGTGTTGGGGTTTACCCCGGTGGATGAGAGGGTCGCATCCATGCGCCTTCGGGTCGGGGATAGGTCTCTGACTATCGTTTCGGCCTACGGGCCGAGCGGTAGTGCGGATTACCCGGCCTTCTTGGTGTCCCTGTCGGGGGTGCTGGATAGTGCCCCTCCCGGGGACATTATTCTGCTGGGGGACTTCAACGCCCACGTGGGAAATGAAAGTGACACCTGGAGAGGCGTGATCGGGAGGAATGGCCTCCCCGATCTGAGTGGTGTTTTGTTATTGAACTTCTGTGCTAGTCACGGATTGTCCATAATGAACACCATGTTCAAGTATAAGGGTGTCAATCAATGCACTTGGCACCAGGACACCCTAGGCAGGAGGTCAATGATCGACTTTGTTGTCGTGTCATCAGACCTTCGGCCGCATGTTTTGGACACTCGGTGAAGAGAGGGGCTGAGCTGTCCACTGATCACCACCTAGTGGTGAGTTGGATCCGCTGGAGGAGGAGAAACCCGGACAGACTTGGCAGGCGCATAGTGAGGGTCTGCTGGGAACGCCTTGCGGAGCCCTCGGCCAGGGATGTATTCAACTCCCACCTCCGGGAGAGCTTTGATCAGATTCCGGGGGATGTTGGAGACATAGAGTCTGAGTGGACCATGTTCTCCGTGTCTATTGTTGATGCCGCCGCCCGTAGCTCTGGCAACAAAGTTCGTGGTGCCTGTCACGGCGGGAATCCCTGAACCCGGTGGTGGGCACTGGGATGCTGTCAAGCTGAGTCCGAGTGGACCATGTTCTCCGCATCTATTGTCGATGCTGCTGCCCGTAGCTGCGGCCGTTAGGTCTGTGGTGCCTGTCGTGGCGGCAATCCCAGAACCCGGTGGTGGACACCGGCAGTAAGGGATACTGTCAAGCTGAAGAAGGAGTCCTATCGGCTGTGGTTGGCTTGTAGGACTCCTGAGGCAGCTGACGGGTACCGTGAGGCCAAGCGTGCTGCGGCCCGGGCTGTGGCAGAGGCAAAAACTCGGGCCTGGGAGGAGTTCGGTGAGGCCATCGAGAAGGGCTACCGGTCGGCCTCGAAGCGATTCTGGCAAACCGTCCGGCGCCTCAGGAGGGGGAAGCAGTGCTTTGCCAACACTGTTTATAGTGGGGGTAGGAGGCTGCTGACCTCGACTGGGGACATTATGGGGCAGTGGAAGGAGTACTTCGAGGATCTCCTCAATCCCGCCATCACGCATTCCCTGGTGGAAACAGAGGCTGGGGACTCGGGGTTGGACTCTTTCATCACCCAGGCTGAAGTCACCGAGGTGGTTAAAAAGCTCCGCGGTTGCAAGGCTTCGGGGGTGGATGAGATCCGGCCTGAGTACCTCAAATCTCTGGATGTTGTGGGGCTGTCATGGTTGACACACCTCTTCAACATTGCATGGCGGTCGGGGACAGTGCCTCTGGACTGGCAGACCGGGGTGGTGGTGTGTTCCAACTACAGGGGGATCACACTCCTCAGCCTCCCTGGTAAGGCCTACGCCAGGGTATTCGAGAGGAGAGTCCAGCCGATAGTCGAACCTCGGCTTCAGGAGGAGCAGTGTGGTTTTCGTCCCGGCTGTGGAACACTGGACCAGCTCTATACCCTCTACAGGGTACTCAAGGGCTCATGGGAGTTTGCCCAACCGGTTCACATGTGTTTTGTGGGCCTGGAGAAGGCATTCGACTGGTCCCTCGTGATGCCTATTGGGGGGTGCTCCAGGAGTATGGAATCGGGGCCCTTTATTAGGGGCCATCCGGTCTCTGTACGAGCGGAGCAGGCCTTTGGTCCGCATTGCCAGAACTAAGTCGGACCTGTTCCCGGTGCATGTTGGACTCCGGCAGGGCTGCCCTTTGTCACCGGTCCTGTTCATAACTTTCATGGACAGGATTTCTAGATGCATCCAAGGGCCGGGGGGGGTGTGGTTTGGGGACCAGTGGATTCGTCTCTTCTTTTTTTCAGATGACGTGGTCCTGCTGGCCCCCTAGCCAAACCTACAGCATGCGCTGGGGCGGTTCGCAGCGAGTGTGAAGCGGCTGGGATGAAGATCAGCTCCTCCAAGTCAGAGGGCCATGGTTACTCAACCGGAAAAGGGTGGCTTGTCCTCTTCAGGTTTGGGGGGGAGTTCCCGCCCGAAGTGGAGGAGTTCAAGTATCTCAGGGTCTTGTCACAAGTGAGGGAAGAATGGAGCGGGAGATCGACAGACGGATCGGTGCGGCTGCCGTAGTAAGGGGGGCGCCGCGACCGCCCCGGGGACCGTGGGCGCAGGATGAGAGCCCTGCCAGTTTTCCAGAAACACCCGTGTCTACGTAGCGACATCGAGTTTACAGGTCCTCCGGTCTACGTTCCTACCCTCACATTATGGCGGAGAATTGGGGTCAGACCAAAGAACGAGAGTCCCCGGATACAATCGGTTGAAATGAGCTTCCACGTAGGGCTGGGCCGTGGACACTCCCTTAGACGCATAGGCGTGAGGAGCTTCGGCATTAGCGGAGGGGCTCACGGAGCAAGAAGCCGATGCTTAACAACAGGAGGAGCAAGTTGAGGTGGCTGCGGCGTCATCCTTCTCACTAACGGGATCGCATCCTGGACGTCTATCTTCCTCAGGGTGAGTGTTCCTAGGACACGTCCCAGGCCGGGCCTCTCCCAGTGCCCAGGGGACGAGCCCAGACACGTGGAGGGACGATGTCTTCAGACACAGGCGGCCTGGGAATGCCTTCCGCGGCTCCCCCCCGGATGGAGCCTATGAGGACCGTGTCTGGGGAGAGGGACGGTCTGGGTGTCTCTGCTGAGTCGGCTGCCCCTGCGACCCTGGTTCCGTATAAGCCGGAAAGACAACGGCGCCGACGAAGAAGGTATATGCCCCCGACTTGTGTTTGCAAAGGTGACAAGTGTGAAAATACCAAACTTGCAAGTGTTGATTAAATGTGCAGGGGTTATTCTAATGTTGTGTTCTTTAACGAATAGTGTTGAAAAGGCCGGTTTAAAAGATGGAAAAGTCATTTTAAATTCTGACAAATTATTGTTGCTGCAACTGTTACCTCCTGCAAGGGTGGTTTTCGTTTTCATAAGTGTGTTTTTATTATATTACATACGTGGTCTTGCAAATTTTTAAGGCGTCTTTTCTCTAATGCATGTCTGTGCAATCCGTGCATGCTCCTTTAGAGCCGTCACCTACCAGTTCATTATGGTGACATAATGCAATAAAGGATTCTTCAATCGGCCAAAAACCTAAAAATATAGAAGACCAATCTGTCATCTCAAACATTTGGCAGAGATGGCTTGCCTCATTTATCCAGTATGCCTAGGGGACGCAACAGCAAAATTTGTGCTTTTTCCAGTTTACTAATTTATACTTTATACAACAGGAAGGATGGAAATCAGAATGGAGATGAAGCACCACCGAAGACCCATCATAAGGCCATACCATGCTGGCAGAGGCGTATCTCATACATGCACCGCAAAGAAGCGAGGTGGAGGACACAAAGTCATCACTCAGGACTGATTAGGGCTGTGGGAATTTTGATAATTTTTATTTGGATATACTTTCTGGTTGTAAGAAACGGTTGCGTTAATATGAAAAGTCACGCAATGTCACCCGTGAGTCACTCAATTAAAAAAACAAACCTGGATAGGGATTTCTTTTTCTATATTTGAGTACGTACAGACTAGTGTGTAAATATTTGCCTCGTCTTTGCTCCTTGCCAATAGTTCTACCTGTAAACAAAATAAAGATATAAACGCTATCATTGTAAATGAATTGTGATTATCTATTGTAAACATAAACGGGTCTACTATTTTCCAGTTTTCATTTGGTCTCAGCAGCAGGCGTGGGAACTGTGAAAACGCCCCATTTACACCTATTAGACGTAGGGTGTTTACAGTTTATCGCTCCCGAGGGATAATTAAAACTAAAGAGTATGCGGTGGAATGTTGATTAGAACAGCAATAGAGACAGCCATGCACAGTCTGAAAGAAGTCAAATTGACGTAGAAAAGACGTGAGACGAGCGACACATTGCATTCTTTTGCACTAAAACATCGGTTTCCGGCTGGTGACCCCTTTACCGAGGACGGGCCAAAAACTAGACGCTTCGGTAAACATCGGGAAAAAGATCGTTCGTCTCTGGCGCACAAGGTCCTGCACCTTCAGGCGGACCCAAATTAGAGGTGCAGAATTTAGAAATGACTTGGAAGTTACGTAGTTCCGACGTCTCTTTGCGCCATCGGGATCCACACTAGTCATAGCTTGAAGGAAATACATTTGGAAAAAATGGATCATAATCTAAATACACATTAAAATGGCCTAAAATACGCAGGAAGTGGGCATGTTAGACGATAAGATTCGAGAACATTCATTACTAGCATGTTTTGAAGGTCTCCCTGTTTAAAACCTCAGGACACCTCTCTGCGCAAGTGACAGCAAGACCATCATTAATGAGAGCACCTTTCCAAAGAAACCGTTCTTGAGCCTTCCCAGGTATTTTCTTTCAAACTTTATTAAGAACAACGAAATGGAACAAGGCACACATCAGGTTGACAAGAACACTGAAAGGAGTACGAAGGAAATAATATGGTCGTGACACAATTGACTGTTACTCGCCTCGTTTTGCCTTAAAATCGCGCCCTAGCAGAATAACTCCGCTACGTGGTTGTGGTTGTGACACTGTTTTTAGTTATTCGTTCTGAAAAATAAGAACAGACGACGGCAGACTAGGATCCAGCACAGATGGCGTGACCACTGTGAATGCGCCAGGAGTGTCATAAATAAAGCGGATACAAACCGTGGATACGTTGTGTTTGTACGAAATTTTGTACTGTAAAGTCCAGTTGTAAGTGACTAAAATACAGTATGTCCTTTGTTTTGTGTAACAGTGGGGGTGAGAAGTTAGCCCTACATACTTAAGTCATTTATGCAATGTTGTCTCTCCTTTTTATGTTTGCACAGTAAGCATGTAACAACAGCTAGGTTTTGCAATGGAAGTTCAGCCGCCCCACTATATTGCATCGCTTTTGTACCCTTATGCTTCAGATTCCCTCACCACACATGGTAAAAGAGTGACAGGCAATGTCAGAGTTCATTTCGTGATCAATAAATCAGAAAACAGAACAGAGAAGCCTGATTTATTGAAAGCATCGTCTGCACTTCGCTGCTCTAGCTGGTGAAACACTTAGAAAGAACTCACGACCACATCGGAGGACAGGCATAAAGCCCCAATGAGGGACTCCAACGCACTTCTACACTACAATCAGTAAATCCCATCCATACCATTTCAACACACTATTTGCATATTGGTATACAGAGACATCTGAAAACCACAGCATCAAGCCCTGGGGCAGGACTCCGACAAGATGTGGGCCTTGACATCCATCGGACCGCCACCACGGCCCTTGACACAACGAATCAAAAAAAAAGGTAGTCAAACTTAATTATACAACATAAGAACAAAATGCCCCCACGTGGTTGCTCAAATTATTCTAACATGCGCTAAATTTAAAAAGTATATTTGATAACTCACACGGTGGAACATACAAAATAAAAGTCCCATGAAGAAATGACAATTAATAAGTACACTCTCCCCATGTAACAGGAAAATTAAACCTTCTGTAAAGTGTTAACTGTGCTGCTTGTGCAAACACCGGAAGGGCCAACTTGGAATTATATAGTGTTTCTAAAATGAGGGGCCTGAAAGCAGTTAGTGCTTTGCCCGTATAAAGGCGAATCTTCTAATTAGTGTCATACTTTTATTAATTTCTGTTTTTGTTCGCACATAGAAAGAATGTCTGTGCTCTTCCCATCAACAATGTTTTGCTGCACCCTCCGCCCATCTTCGCCCTTTTGCTTTCTTTTCCCCCGGTTGCTCAAAAAAACAGTATCTTGCGGTCATATCTTTTAGTATAGTATCAATATTGAGTTTGAAATTTTTTAGTATTGTTTGTATTGACAATATATAGTCCTTGCGATTGTGCAAGGGTTAAGATGACTTATTGCTCTACTCTTCTTCCTAGTCTTGAACAACCACCCCTCTACTGATGGTTGGCTCTTGATGATTGTAGCTTGTTGCTAACAGCATTTGATATCAGATTTGTAGTGCAAGGCAAACCGCAGAAAAGTATATACAAGTGCCCCACGCCCCAAACCACGGCTTCTTACATCACAGCGGGAACAGAATTGCATCAGGATCTTCTGAGGCAGATGACCCCCCTTACCTAGGATGTGGTTATGCAATCCGCGGGCTCTCTGCTGGCTACTTCCTCCTCTGAACTGGTGCCCCACTTTGTGTATCTTCAATTGTTTCTTCCTCATAAAATGCGTACATCTTAGTCACGGGCATCCTCGTTTTAGCGTGATAACCTTACTGGACCAACTCCTCATGCTTTATCTGGCTTTGACCCTGTCTCTTTCATAGACACAGCAATTGGCTAAGATTTTTTTTGGAACAACTCTGTGCTCTCCATCCTATACGCCACTTTACAACTGGCTTAAGTTATATGGGTTATGCCTGTGTGTTTCCCTGTTTCCTTATTCCATGAACTCACCTAAACTTGCTGCTAATCTTACACTGTCACCTCTAAAACCAAGCCACCCCCAGTCCAGTGTTCAAGAGAACTCCTCCTGCCAGCAAAACAATCTAAAAACATATAGGATAGGAACCTAGGGAAAAACCTGAGAAAATTCAAATGGCACATATGGTGCCAAAATAGCTAATATTGAAGGTTAGCCTTGATTTTGATCAGTTTATACTCTGTTAAAGGGGTGTTTTTTTTCCACTGCCCCATACCGCATGCCCTCAGTCATGAGCGATTTGCTGACAAATTTTTCGTCCACAATGACACACATGCAAGCCAAACGTCCACAGGTCTCCTACATGCTTTAGCAGGAGTGATGTGCATGCTACCAAGTCACAACCTCAATCCAGTCTGCGTGGTTTCTTAGACTAGACACACAATTTAAACCCAGTTTGAATAAGAAAACTGATCTTGACCCCCCTGACACTTGTTTGATAGTTCATGATCGCATTTGGATATGTCATCGGTCTCTTGACTGGGATGCGTCTTGATGTTTTTCTACTTTCCTCTTATTACTTTAATTTTGGTTTTAGTCTTTTTTTATTCGTATGTAGGATGGATTTACTAGTCCCACCTCTCAGGAAAACGTGACAGACTTGATGACTAATTGATTGATTTGACGTTGATATCGTGTATTGCTTTCCGTGGCATGTAAATTTGCTGTGAAATAAATAAACTGAATAAAACTGAACTATAACAACCCTTTATATATTTTGGAGTAATTCTGTAATTAAACCCAGAGGTTAAGTTTGAACTAATTTGCTATCAAATTAAAAAATCTTTGTAAAGACATTTTAAATAACGTTAAGTAACGTTTTTACCTTTCAAGAAACACATGCTCTCTTTAAAGCAGGGACAGGGAAACAGCCCCTCCTACAGTATCCCTGCTTGAACAGAAGTATACATCAGACTATCAGTTCATCTTAACATAGGATTGGTCCTGTATCTTCTCCAACTGTAAACAAGGATCTAGTCATCTCAAGGGTGAATACATGCAACATCTCTCCAAGAGCCGACTTTCTATCTCTACATCTAATGGAACAAGAGGAAATTGGACTTGTATTATATTTTATGCATATTTTACTGCAGTCTATTTCTTCTTCCCCAACACCTTTTCTGTGTGACAGGTTTAATGTCACATCTCTTTTACTGTAGTAAGGATTACTGAAGTTCCCATCTTAGTCCAATATTTTTCTACATAAGCCAAACGTTGCCAATATAAATAAGGCTAACACAGTAGTACAATAATAACTGATGCCCTAAACCTTGCAAATGACTCTTGGATTGCCCTGAATGTACTGTATGGTGTGGATACTGGCCTAAAACTTAGTAAGAATGTATTTGTATTGAAAATGCAAGCGAAACGTAAATTACAGCGATATTTTTCTGGTTTTGTAAAAGTTCTTTCCCTAACTGGTACTATCAAACAATTCAGTCAACTTCAGCTTATTATTCAAATTGGTTAAAAACTTTTCTATCTAAGGAAACACAGGCATTGAGTCTCCTCTTAGATGAACATGCAGCAGCAGTGGACAGTCTGTTGCATTGTGTCGTTGACTTGGCAGCAATCTATCATACTGAGCATGCATGTAGCAACAGCTACAGAAAGGGAAACTCACTATTACCAGGAGGAAACCTACAGGAGAACCTGGCTCAATGTGAGCAGCCATCTGCTTGAGTGGCAGAAAGGCTCTTTACCAGTTTTTCAAGTCTATAGGATGAAAGTGAGCACACACAGTTAGTCGCAGTAAAAGCTCAGCCAATAGCTATGTCTGAAAGAGACAGGGTTAAACAAAGAAAGACAGGGCCAAGTGAATCATCTTTAGAAGGAGAACATGAAGTTATTGGCAACAATACTTCACCGATGCCCCACTCTAGGAAGGTGTCATAGCTAAACAGAATACCGACATTTTCAAACCTAAAAATGTCCCAACCCATTTGGAAGGAAAATATTGTATGCTACAATTTTCCTGTGTACTTGTCTACAATGTCTACATCTATTACTGTTTTATTTTTCCCATTCATTATGATACTAGAATGACTTACTTTTTACTTATCTATGACTTTATCAATCAACTAATAATTAAGGTTAGTATTACTAGAAAAAGTGGTTTCCCATCTGGTTCCTTACATTTTAACGCCAGGGAATTGACTACTGTTCCATGAGGCCGTGAGACATCACGCATGAGGGTAAAAAACTCCTTTTCATTCAAGATCTTTCAGCTAAAATTATGTTGCAACTATTCAAATTAAGAGCAATAACAAAGGTAATGAAAAAATGGGGAACCTCCCTTTGATTCCGGTAACCTGCAGGATGAGTATTCTCTATATCAGGAGAATAAACCTGTTCTATTCAGAACAGGTTTATTCTGCAGAATTTACTTTCATCTGAAAAGGATTTTGGACCATTGAGCAACAGTTCAGTTTATTTCTTCCTTAACCCAGGTAAGACATTTCTGGCGTTGTCTCTGGTTCAGGAGTGGCTTGACACGAGGAATGTAACGTTTGTAGCCCATGTCTAGTATTCATCTGTGTGTGGTGGCTCTTGATGCACTGACTCCAGCCTCAGTCCACTCCTAGTGAAGATTCCACAAATCCTTGAATGGATTTCGTTTGACAATCCTCGAAGGCTGCGATTCTCCCTGTTGCTGGTGCACCATTCCTACCACTCTTCTTCTTTTCACTCAATTTTCTGTTAATATGTTTGGATACAGAACTCTATGAACAACCAGCTTCTTCAGCAATGACCATTTGTGGCTTACCCTCCTTGTAAAGGGTCTCGATGACTGTCTTCTGGACATCTGTTTAAGGCAGTAGACTTCCATAATTTTGTAACCTGTGACCCAGAGTGAGAGACAGTTTGAAGGCTCATGAAACCTTTGTTGGTGTTTTGAGTTAATTAGCTGATTAGGGTGACACCATGAGTGTTCAATAATGAACTTTTTCATAGTATTAAAATTTTCTTACACTGAATTTTGGGTTTTCTTTACCTGTAAGCCATAATCATCAAAATTGCAACAAAAGCTTGGAATATATCACTCTATGTGTAATGATTCTATGTAATAAATGAGTTTTACTTTCTGAGATGACTGGCAAAAATTATTGCACTTTTACTCAATATTAAAAAATTTTTTAGATGTACCTGTAGCTCAATGAAAAAAAGACACACGGAGATAAAGTGTGGGGTTGGTTGGGCTGTTAAAGCTTAGTTCTATGTTTAGCTGCTCCTCATTAAAGTGAATAGCTGGTTATGTATTTTAAACCCAGATTCTATGAGTATAGGCATAGCCCTTTAAGGCTATCACTACTCGGTTTTTCCCTTTGCACGCGTGCAAGCAATGAAAACAGCATAAACAACCTTGTGAATTGCTGACATCATTCCCATTAACCACATAACTGACAGGGCTGTGACCATGCTGTGAGGCCTGACACAGTGGAGAAGCGCTGACACAGGTTCTCAGTGTGCCGTTTAACTCCACCCCCACATAAATAACGATCTGGGATGGGACAACAGTACTCTTCTAGAATAAAGTTGCTAGATGTGTCACCAGTTTGTTGAACAGGGTTAGAGTGAGAATGGCTCTCATTCCTCCTGTTTTCTTTGGAAGCAGAAGGTATCGGGAATAAAATCCTGTGTTTTCCTTTGCATGGGGAACCCTGAAAATAAATTTTTTTGCCAGGAGTGCTTGGAGTTCTGACTGGAGAGCAGAGATGGCAGAACTGTTTCCACATACCTCTGAATGGCAACATATAATCTTTGCAATTCATCTGCACGGTTAAACTGTATGCTCTGTTTTACAATTCGCTCGAAAGGGCTTCAGGTCAGCAGCGAGTTTTAGGTTGGGCTTGTGGCTGGGTCTCGCTGCACATCCTCTGTGTTCAAGCCCACTGACGGGTAAGGAGAACAGGAGCAAGAAAGGTGAGAGGTTGGCTCCGCACGAGTAGCATCAGTTCATGTTTGGGTTGGAAAGATGGAGAAGCAGAAATCCCTAACCCTAAACTGTGAGATAATGGTGTCTTTTAAACGGCCATTTAAAAGTTTCCATCTCACCTTGTGTGGCGGATGTGTGTGAGGGGATTACAACCGGATCATGCGATCTGGCTGTAATCTCTGACAATGGGGACCGAACAGTCCATTTCGGACTGACAGGACCTGCCAGCAGTTCTCTTTTTAGTTTGTTTTTTAACCTCCAAAAAGGAAGTGGAGAGACTGAGCCAGATTGGACGACGCAGCTGGGTCTGCCAGGCAGCAATGCGGGAGGAGCACATAGCTGACGCCGTACAGAGGTTCAGGATGGTGTCGGCAAAGAAATTATCTTCCCGAGCCTTCTTCGATAGTGTAGGCGAGGAAAGTACTATTGTTATTCGCTGCTGCAGCCTGAGTGGCACACTGATGGAAGCGATCAGTAAGCGTAGCTGTAATCTGATCGCTTGGGGAGGGGGGCCGACCTAACCCCAAACACTTCACTTGGCTGGGCCGCTCCTGACAGGTTCGGCATTACTGCCGGGAAGCGGGGCCAGACCGGGTCTCGTTGGCTGGGATGCACTGGGGCAAATTTTCCCGCCAGTTCATCTGTGCTCTTGGTTGCATTGAATACTTATTCTGTGAAAATGAACAATACAGTTATCAACATGAAATATTTGGGGAAAATATTAAACAGGAATGTTAGGGTCATTTCACAGTTTCAAACAGGCAGTTTTGACCTAAATACGAAATAGTGGTTTTATTTGGATTCTTGCAGCATTTCAACCATAATGTCTTAGAAACTGAGCTCCAACTCACACACAAAACTGTCAAAACTGCTTTAGCAAGTAACAGTTTAATACACCAAAGATAAATTGTAAGGGCTGCATGGTGCCACAGTTGGTAGCACTGTTGCATTGCAGCAAGAAGGTCCCGGGTTCGACTCCTGGCCAGAGATCTTTCTGCATGGAGTTTGCATGTTCTCCCTGTGCATGCGTGGGTTCTAATCTGGTACTCCGGCTTCCTCCCACAGTCCAAAAACATGACTGTCATTAGGTTAGTTTGTCTCTCTAACTGCCTGTGAATGAGTGTGTGCATGGTTGTTTGTCCTGTGTGTCTCTGTGTTGCCTTGCGATGGACTTGTCTAAGGTGTACCCCGCCTCTTGCCTGTAGCTTGCTCGAGATAGGGACCAGCTCCCCTGTGACCCTCTAAGGAAGAAGCGGCTACAAAAAATGGATAGATGGAAATGCCAGAATAGAAGATTGATATTTTGACTTTCCTCAAATTCAGACGTTTACATACACTTAAATTCTTAAGCTTTTAAAATAATTTGGAAAAGCCTAAATAATGTCATGAGTTTTGAACCACCTGTTAAGGCAAGGAAAGTTTGAATTAATTCGAGTCACAACTGTCTATGTATTTAAGGCAACACTTCAAACAAACTCATCCTGTCCAATTTCTGGGTGAATCTGAATTTATCTAAAACATCTGCCTAGTTAAACTTTGTACTGGCCTTATTTCAGTAAGCTCATTCTCAAAAGTGAAGGAGTTTAATTCCTACAAAAAAATTAAATTGGTTCTCAGTTTTGTTCAAGACAGTTTCCAGCAGTGGAAACTCACAATTTCCTCTACTACACATACTCAGTCAAACACTGTCGATGACAGGGTTCCCAAGCTACTGACAATGTGAGCAGCTCAACTGTAGATGTATGATTTATTCACAAGTTCAGCAGTAAAAATAAAAATTTTGGTGGCTAGACTGTGAACAATAAACTTGAAATTAAAAATGTTTCTTTTCTTTTTTTTACCGTGTCCTGTCCGGCAGAGTAGCACTCAGAATTGTTGTCTGAGTGCCAAGAAAAAGCTCAACAGATTTACTTTCACAAGTGGAGCATTACGGCTAACACTTTAAAGCTCTGCTTGATATTTATAAAAAGAAATTTTATTAGAAACTGCTTTGGGATTATTTCAATTGTTACGGACACGGAGACAGAAATGACAAGGAAAAAAAAAAGAAGCACGAAAGAGAGAAAGGTGGGGCAAAAAGGCAAAGGGGAGGGAAAGAGAAAAGAATGGAGGAATGAAAGGATGAAGAGAATACAAGATAACACCCTGCTTGCTTTTACACCTGCAGAAACGTTCATATTACCAGCTTTTTTACCGAAAAGTGCACGGTACTTATCAATGCAAGATGTATTTGGTGGTAAATGCGGCTCAATATAGAACATTTGTGTATCTGTTAACACCTGAATCTAAACACCTGTGGGTCTAAGTGTGAGCACGCTTGTGTATACAAGGTTTCTTCATGAAAGTATGCAATAGTGAGTGTGAGGAGCCACAGACTTGCCCCCCCCGGACCAGGGACAGATACGGAAGAGATCCGAGCCACGGACATCCAAAGGCCACCCTCTAGCCCCCCCGACACAACAGCAAGCAAAGCAGCACACTACCAAGCGCGCTGAACCATCGGCCAGCGCCAGCAGCCCCAGCCCATCAGTTCGGTTTCAGTTTTCTTTTTAAGTTTAAAGAACTTGAAAAGTTTTCTGAATCACAACCCTATAAATAATGCTAGTAAGTTCAATACGACTGAGGTTTTATAATCTGTTTGGGACTTTGCTTGATTTAAAAAGACAGCACTCCATTTAGATCAGAATTGATGTCATTCCACTTCACAGGGTTCAAAATTTGTAATCATATATACCAAAGAACTTCAGTGTAAAACTGGCAGCAAAACAGACTCCTAACATACAACCCTAACTAAATGATGTGTTAAGGTAAGCTAACGCTACCTAAAGTTTAGATGGCTATAATAGTGCTCTTATACAATGTTACATGCAGCAGTGTGTGCATGTCAGTGAGTGGATCCTTCTCCCCCTGAGCTTCAGTTTTTTTTTTCTTGTTGTTGGGTTCCTGCAACCAGGAGGGTGCAGCTGATTACACTTTGCCCTTGATGAGCTGGGTTAAAGCTGGGAGTGGAGCTGGTCTTGTGGCCAGTGGGCCATTTGGCAGCATGTGTGCTACATGAGCCTGGTGGGAGCTTGGTGACGGCTTTGTTTGCCTGGTGGTTTTTGAGTGTGCCAAATTGGGGGCTGTGTCCAGGTCCTTTTTTTGATATCATGCTACATTTTTCGCAAATAAACAAATGCTTATCTTCCATGCCCTTCTGCTGACTCTTCGTTCTTGGACAATTATTGTTGTGTGCCCCCCCCCCCTCCCATATCCCTAAACTGCCTTTGGGGAACGTAACAATTTGGGGGCCCTTCCGGTATCTGTCTGAGGAGTGGTTGTTTCCTGTTTTTTATTTTTGTGGTGGGTTCAGTAGTCCCCGGGCTTTATTTCTTTTTTTTTTGTTAGGAAAGAGGGTCTTCGTGTCTTGTGTGATAGGGTAGAAGGAGACTGTCCTATGTGCAGATTGGTCTGGGTGGTCTCCTTTTTTTATTTTGGCTGACACCTTTCATGGTAGTTAGGGAGGTTCTTTTCCACTGGTAGTATGTGATCCTTTATTTGACTAGTATTGTGGCTAAGCCTTTCATTAGGCAGCTAGATATATGCAGGAAACAGGATTTATATGATGTAGCATGCATTATGGCATACCTTTTTTCAACTCTCTTATCAAAACTGGATGCCACTATTGTTAAAGGTTTGGTAGAAAGAGGTGTTTGGTCTGTTCTGGTGTCGGGGGAAGTCTTCACCTTAGAAGTCGGGGCTACTGTTAAAGGTGCCTGTGGTAAGGTGGCGCTTGAGCCACCAGTCAACAAAAAGACTCTTATGTACAGTAGGTTAAAGGATAAACCTGTCATTCAAAAAAATGATGAGCAAATTTCAGCTGAATCATCTACAGGATCAAGAATGGAGACTTGGTTAAAGGTCCGTCTTGCTCGCCTTCAGCTGGAGAAGTTGTAGCGTGAAAGAGAATTTCAGCTTCGCAGAGAAATGGAACTGAAGAAACTTGAGGCAGAAATGGCTATAAGGATCCAAGAGTTAGAACTGCAGAAAGGTTCTGTTTCTCTTTCTCCTGGGATCCAGGTATCCATGTCTTCTACCTTTTGATGTAACAAAGATGATTCCATTGGTTCCTGTATCTGTGAATCTGAGGTTGAGAGCTACTTTGGGGTGTCTGAGTAAATTGCAGCAGCATTAAATTGGCTAAAGGAGGTATGTACAATACTTTTTTATTGTAGGTTAATGGGCAAGGCCCAGGAAGCTTGTTCTTTGCTTTCTGTGGAGGACAGTTTGTCTTACAAAACTCCTAAAACCACAGTCTTGCAGGCTTATGAGCTGGTGCCAGAGGCTTATAGGAAGCGTTTTCGGGCCCTTAAAAAAACCTTAAACTTATTGTGATTTTGCCAGAGAAAAGGGATTACTTATTGACCGGTGGTGTACAGCTGGTAAGGTTAAGGATGAAGCATCCATTCATGAGTTAATTTTGCTAGTGGAGTTTAAAAACTGTGTACCTGAACATGTTGCAGTTTACCTTGATGAGCAGAAAGTTAGTACTTTGCAGTAGGCTGCTGTTCTGGCAGATGAGTTTTCTCTCGCACACAAATCTGCATTTGGTAATTGTGATACCCCCTTCCATTACCAACCTTTTCAGAAGGCTGGCAATGTACAGGTTTCTTGCCCTCTCTCATCATCCCCTGGCTGAAAAACCAAGAGAAAATCCTTCTTTTGTTTCAAGCCTGGACATCTGATTGCTGACTGTGAAAGTGATAAACGTAAGCAACAAGGATCCGCTGTGAAACAGTCAAAAGAGGTGGGGCTACTCAAAACAGCCTCTGTTGGTACTATGGAACATTTAGTAAGCCCTGAGCAACTGGATGAATGCTTTAAGCCCTTTATTTTTGATGGTTTAGTGTCTCTCACTGGACAGCTTGAAGACCAACATCCAGTGAAAGTACCGAGAGAAACTGGGGGCTCCCAGTCTCTGATCTTATCCAGTGTATTGCCATTTAATGAGTAGTCTGCTTGTAATGCAAGTACCATTGTAAGAGGTGTTGAGATGAGTTATTTGTCTGCTCCCCTTCATTGTGTTCATGTAAAACCACCATTGGCTTCTGGAGTTTTTTTCTGTTGTGATTAGCCCGGGTTTTCCCATAGCTGACATTCACTTTATAATGGGTAATAACATAGCAGTAGGAAAGGGTTTATCCTGCTGTTGAAGTTGTGGATGTTTCAATTTCTGGGTCAGAGCCAGATGACATTTCCAGAGGCACTGTGGGGGGAACAAGTATTTGATACACTGCTGATTTTGCAGGTTTTGCCACTTGCAAAGTATGTAGAAGTCTTTAATTTTTATCATAGGTACTCTACAACTGCCCCTCCTTGAACTGCCACCTTAACACGGTGGAGGGGTTTGAGTGCTCAAATGATCCTAGAGGCTATGTTATCTTGGGCTTAAATGCCCCTGGTAGGATCACCAATGACAGACACGCTAGTGTTGGGGTTTACCCCAGTGGATGAGAGGGTCGCATCCCTGCACCTTCGGGTCAGGGAGAGGTCTCTGACTGTCTGACTGCCTATGGGCCAAGCAGTGGTGCTGAGTACCTGGCCTTCTTGGCGTCCCTCTCGGGGGTGCTTCATAGTGCCCCTCCCAGGGACTCCGTTATTCTGCTGGGGGACTTAAACGTGTAAATGTGGAAAACGACAGTGACACCTGGAGAGGCATGATTGAGAGGAATGGCCTCCCCGATCTGCATCCAAGTGGGGTTTCATTATTGGACTTCTGTGTTAGTCTACATTGAACACTATGTTCATGCATAAGGGTGTCCATCATTGTAATTGGCACCAGGACAGCCTAGGCAGGAGGTCGATGATCGACTTTGGTGCCGTGTCCTCAGACCTTCGGCCTCATGTTTTGGACACTCGGGTTGAGAGAGGGGCTGAGCTGTCCACTGATCACCACCTGGTGGTGAGTTGGATCCGTTGGAAAAGGAGAAAGCTGGACAGACATGGCAGGGCCAAGAGATTAGTGAGGGTCTGCTGGAAACGTCTGGCAGAGCCCTCGGCCAGGGATGAATTCAACTCCCACCTCCGGGAGAGCTTTGAACGGATTCCGGGGGAGGTTGGAGACATAGAGTCTGAGTGGACCATGGTCTCCGTGTCTATTGTTGATGCCGCCGCCCGTAGCTCTGGCAGCAAAGTTCGTGGTGCCTGTCACGGCGGGAATCCCTGAACCCGGTGGTGGGCACTAGGATGCTGTCAAGCTGAAGAAGGAGTCCAATCAGCTGTGGTTGGCTTGTGGGACTCCTGAGGAGGCTGACGGGTACCGTGTGGCCAAGCATGCCGCACAGACTAGCCTTGAAGCGATTCTGTCAAACCGTACGGTGCCTCAGGAGGGGGAAGCAGTGCTTCGCCAACACTGTTTACAGTCGGGGTGGGGAGCTGCTGACCTCGACTGGGGACATTATCGGGCAGCGGAAGGAGTACTTTGAGGATCTCCTCAATTCTGCCGTCACGCATTCCCTGGTGGAAACAGAGGCTGGGGTTGGACTCTTTCATTACCCAGGCTGAAGTTTAAAAAGCTCCATGGTGGCAGGGCTTCGGGGGTGGATGAGATCTGCCCTAAATACCTCAAGTCTCTGGATGTTGTGGGGCTGTCATGGTTGACACACTTCTTCAACTTTACATGGCGGTCGGGGACAGTTCCTCTGGACTGGTAAGGCCTATGCCAGGGTATTGGAGAGGAGTTCGGCCGAGAGTCAAAACCTCGGCTTCAGGAGCAGTGTGGTTTTCGTCCCGGTCGTGGAACACTGGACCAGCTCTACGGCCTCTGCAGGGTGCTCGAGGGTTCATGGGAGTTTGCCCAACCGGTCCACATGTGTTTTGTGGACCTGGAGAAGGTATTTGACTGTGTCCCTCATCATGCCTTGTGGGGGGTGCTCCAGGAGTATGGAGTCGGGGGCCTTTTATTAGGAGCTATCTGGTCTCTGTAAAAGCGGAGCAGGAGTTTGGTCCGCATTGCCGGCACTAAGTCGGACCTGTTCCCAGTGCATGTTGGACTCCGGCAGGTCACCCTTTGTCACCGGTCCTGTTCAAAACTTTTATGGACAGGATTTCTCGGCGCAGTCAAGGGTCCGGAGGGGGTCTGGTTTGGGGACCAGTGGATTTCGTCTCTTCTTTTTGCAGATGACGTGGTCCTGCTGGCCCCCTCTAGCCAAGACCTAAAGCATGCGCTGGGGCGGTTCGTAGCCGAGTGTGAAGCGGCTGGGATTCAGATCAGCTCCTCCAAGTCCGGGGCCATGGTTCTCGACCGGAAAAGGTGGCTTGTCCTCTTCAGCTTAGAGGGGAGTTCCTGCCTCAAGTGGAGGAGTTCAAGTATCTTGGAGTGTTGTTCACGAGCGAGGGGAGAATAGAGCAGGAGATCGAGAGACGGATCGGTGTGGCTGCCGCAGCAATGGGGACGCTGTGCCGTTGTGGTGAATAGAGAGCTGAACTGAAAAGTGAAGCTCTCGATTTACCAGTCGGTCTATGTTCCTACCCTTACCTATGACATTAAACTTTTGGTCAGCGCATGTCCAGCCCCATCTGAAGGTTCTGTTTTTGATATCATGCTATGTTTTTAGCAAATAAATGTTTATCTAACCTGCCCTTCTGCTGACTCTTCATTCCTGGACAATTATTGGTGCCTCCCCCTGCATATCCATAGACTGCCTTTGGGGAACGTAACATACACAATAAACACAGGGTAGAACGAGTTAACAGTTGAAAATATTAGCTACTGAAATATGCTGTAACTACTGGCGCCACTCCCTACCCAATCAGTGATCGACAGTCTTCTGACATCTGGTTTTAGGTATGACTTGGAATGGTTAGAACCACAAGCAGGCAGGTACTAACCTACCTGCTTGTGGTTCCAGGTGACTGTAATGGTTCCAGGTGACTGTTACTAATGAAAAATCCAAAAAACCAAGTCAAACAGTAGTGAACCGTTGTAAGTAGAGACTAGTGGAAAAGCAGCAAATGTCAACATGACAACAAAGTGGATATTACACTGAGTTTACAGCAGGTCTTATACTCATCATACTCATTGAAACACATTGATGATGTTCACATTGATGATGTTTTATTCTATTGTATTCCATAAACCACTGACCGCGGGACGCATTTTAAACCGGTCAGGCCCATCATATACCTCACCATTCAACACATACGCTGACACATAAAACCCCACCATTCCCCTGATCAGGGGCGCCTGTAAAATTCATCAGAGTGTATGCACAAAACCATGACCTCACCTGACACAACGCGCATCTTACACATGATGCAAAAAACCAGCATTATGCACCTGACCTGCACAAATGCAGACCGATTGTTGTACACAAAACCAGCAACATTGAACCATGTACCTGCCTTGTACACGTCTTGTCCCAGAGAGAACTGCTGGGTTGTCTGGTCGGTGAGACTTTGTCAGATCCCTGCAGCAGTCACTGGAGCAGTGAACTTCTGCCTGGCTTGAAGAAGAAGATGTGGAAGCTGGGAGCTCTGGAGCAATGGAAGATTCTACAGTCGGGCCAGAAGGCGGCAAACATTTTTCTGGAGGAGCGCTATCACAGCGACAGAACAGAGTGACCAAATTATCAAAGGCAGATAGATTAGCATGTGCTGTAGACTAAATTGCTTGCCTGATGACAACCACGAGATACAGTATGGACAGCTGAGGCAGCAGCGGCACACCCAAGGTTATCCAATTCTACTGTAGCGTCATACAAGCAAGGGGGCGCAGCAGACCCATCTGCTGAAGCATCCCCACGGGTTAAAGTACAGTCGGCCACAGGTGGAATATCCGCAGCTGAAATTCCCTTCACTTTCGATGGCGTTGTGCCCAAAAAATCTGTTTCATTGCTGGTAAACAATAAAAGTGGACGCTAACGAGGATATCAAACTGATACCGATCAGAAGCAATGCCAGGTGGCTAACGTTTGTGCGGGAAAAGTTTTGTTTACATCGCATGACACAAGCAGCCAATAAATGTTTAGACAGAATCATTTATCGCTCTCTCATTGAAGAATGATGCTGCTGTCTGAACTGTATTTAAAAAACACTATCTATTGAAGAATTCCATTTTATTTATATAACTTTTTCTCTTTATTTTACATATTTGATAACCAAAAGTAGGTAGGGCCGCGGCTGCTGTGAATGTCATAAGTTTTGATGTGGATGTGCCTGCGTCATCATTTCAGACATTCCGCAGCCACAATTAAATCAAAACATTAGAACTATTTCCCTAATCATCCCTCCCTTGTAGTTTTTAGTTTTTCTGGAATCTCTTTCTCTAAATTAGTAATCTGACTGGTTGTAGCATGTATAGGATTGGGAATTTCAGAATCTGGCACAAGCAAGATAAGGTATTCTACACAGGCAATAGAAAGTTCCCAGAAGAAAGACCAGGAAAAAAAACAATCATATGAGGATGTAGCTGCCGACCATAATAAAAGGTGAATATGTTGGTGCAAAGACCAGAGCAAGAGGGGGACAGAATACAAGATGAGATAAGACAAGCAATTAGTGTCTCCTCAAAGCGAGTAATTTTAAATAAATGTCCAATGCCCTCATTCAAAAAATAGAGATGATTCATTATGCACTTTAATATTCCTTTTCCCGTGCTCACACTGCCCTGCTATAAAAGGTGACTGGAAATTTCACACTGGATGAAAAACGGGCAAATTAATTGGCAGTGAGAGGGCACTGAAGACAGTTGTCTTTCCACTGATATTATGTGGATTAATGTGGAGTTCAGAGCCGAAACAGCAGAAGGTGAATGAGAAGAGACAGAAAAGAATTGCCCCCTCTAAACTTTCTGGAAACAACCCAGTTTCATGCTGTTTTGGGCTAAATAGGAGAGAAAAAGCCTGAATGCTCCATCAAAAGAAAAATACTCCAAAGAATTCAAACATGAGAAAATAAAATATTCTAAGTGAAAGCAGGTCAGAGTCAGACACTTTACAATTTCATTAAAATGCATGGAGAGTGAGTCTTTGTAAAACCCACTAGATCCTCCCTGAGACCGAGCACATATTAAGTTTCTGAATAAAGAAATGTGCCAGAAACATTAATTATACATAGGAAAACAGCATCATCATGAGCTTCAGTACATTTCCAGTTGTATGACTACACTTTTATTATTATACAGTAATACTGAATTGTCGAGATTCAATGCAGAATTATGTTCTGATATGAAATTGAAAAATAGCATATAAAATCTATAAGGCCCGTAATTAAAAATGGGTTAGCTAACTGATCCCAGGGGGAGGTGATCTGATATGCTCATGCCTAATCCTATCCATGCTGGTCACTCAAAATGAAAATTTTAACATCTTCAGCTGTTTTACTTCCAGCTCCACTTTATATGTTTTTGTTAGAGGCACTGTCTCCGTTTATTACAGCAGCTTTCACTACCATCTTTTAAGTTCTCCCTTCAGCTCTTGTTGCTGTCCATCTGTTACAATCCATCCTGTATTCTGGATCTGTCTCCAACCAGAGGAAGGAATCTGTGATCATGCCCTTCCCCAAAACACCATGAGCTCCTTTCTATTATTTTATTTTGAGCTCTCAATCATAGGCTATGTGCACCAGCTCAAACACTTGTTTTAAACAGTTCAACCCCCTCTGGCAGTCAGATGTTCTGCTGATGCATCTAAAAATACGGTTCTCTAAGTAAAAACTGTTTTCCTGAGACACAATGGTTACAAATAGCAAGTAACATGACCCCTAGTCATGATGCTGCAGAATGGCTTCCCAGTCAGTAGGTGTTGAGAGAAGAATTGGACAGCTTTACATCTCTGTACATTTTTCACAAACTTTGTTTTGTTCTTTTCCAAACATATTGCATACTCAGCTTGTGGTTATGGTAAGCATTGGCAACTTTTTTTAGATCAAATTTTAGTCAGTCCATATCAACAAAAAATAAAGGGAACACTTAAACAACACAATATAACTCCAAGTAAAGCAAACTTCTGTGAAATCAAACTGTCCACGTAGGAAGCAGCACTGATTGACAATCAATTTCACATGCTGTTGTACAAATGGAATAGACAACAGGGGGAAATCTTTGGCGATTAGCAAGACACACTCAATAAAGGAGTGGTTCTGCAGGTGGGGACCACAGACCACTTCTCAGTACCTATGCTTTCTGGCTGATGTTTTGGTCACTTTTGAATGTTGGTGGTGCTTTCACACTCGTGGTAGCATGAGACGGACTCTACAACCAACAGAAGTGGCTCAGGTAGTGCAGCTCATCCAGGATGGGACATCAATGCGAGCTGTGGCAAGAAGATTTGCTGTGTCTGTCAGCGTAGTGTCCAGAGCCTGGAGGCGCTATCAGGAGACAGGCCAGTACACCAGGAGATGTGGAGAAGGCCGTAGGAGGGCAACAACCCAGCAGCAGGACCGCTACCTCCGCCTTTGTGCGAGGAGGAACAGGAGGAGCACTGCCAGAGCCCTGCAAAATGACCTCCAGCAGGCCACAAATGTGCATGTGTCTGCACAAACGGTGCCCGACGTCCACAAATGGGGGTTGTGCTCACAGCCCAACACCGTGCAGGACGCTTGGCATTTGCCAGAGAACACCAGGATTGGCAAATTCGCCACTGGCGCCCTGTGCTCTTCACAGATAAAAGCAGGTTCACACTGAGCACATGTGACAGACGTGACAGAGTCTGGAGACACCGTGGAGAGCGATCTGCTGCCTGCAACATCCTTGACCGGTTTGGCAGTGGGTCAGTAATGGTGTGGGGTGGCATTTCTTTGGAGGGCTGCATGGCCCTCCACGTGCTCACCAGAGGTAGCCTGACTGCCATTAGGTACCGAGATGAGATCCTCAGACCCCTTGTGAGACCATATGCTGGTGCGGTTGGCCCTGGGTTCCTCCTAATGCAGGACAATGCTAGACCTCATGTGGCTGGAGAGTCCTGCAAGATGAAGACATTGAAGCTATGGACTGGCCCGCCCGTTCCCCGGACCTGAATCCGATTGGGCACATCTGGGACATCATGTGTTGCTCCATCCACCAACGTCACGTTGCACCACAGACTGTGCAGGAGTTGGCAGATGCAGGTCTGGGAGGAGATCCTTCAGGAGACCATCCGTCGTCTCATCAGGAGCATGCCCAGGCATTGTAGGGAGGTCATAGAGGCACGTGGAGGCCACACACAATACTGAGCCTCATTTTGACTTGTTTTAAGGACATTACATCAAAGTTGGATCAGCCTGTAGTGTGTTTTTCCAATTTAAATTTGTGTGTGACTCTAAAAATTTGATTTCCATTGATGATTTTTGAGTGATTTTGTTGTCAGCACATTCAACTTTGTACAGAACAAAGTATTCAATGAGAATATTTCATTCATTCAGATCTAGGATGTGTTATTTGAGTGTTCCCTTTATTCTTATGAGCAGTGTATTAATGTTAGAGAGATTCAGTTCTCAGTGAAGTAAAGTGAACGGGTTAGTCTGACTTAGGGCTAGTTTCATTTAGGCTGCTGTTTTTTTGTCATAAAGGTTGGGGTACCTACAAACAACTTAAGTGGGTCTGAGCATAAAGAAATTAAGCACTCTCATTAGAACACTGACTCTGTTTATGAAGTATAATGCTTCTGTTTTGCCTAGTGTGTTCCATTTTTATCTGACAAGATGATACCAGCATGTGCGGCACACCATCTGTCAGGCTTGTACCTTTGTTTGATTGTTCCTTTTTTACCTTTTTTAATTAGTTTTCATGATGTGTCTACTCTACTGATCTACAATCGCCGGCTTTCTTACACACTGGACATTACTATGTGTCAGTCATGAAATGGACATCTAAGGACAAAGCTTTAAACTCATCACTGTTCCTCTCCGACATACTGGCTTACCTGTGTCGCACACCCTTCAGCTGTCTGCAAAGAAATCGTTTGAGGAGACGGGGAAATCGAGGTGGTGTTCTGGTGAGGATGAAGGCTCTCCTGAGGTCATCTGAAGGAAACCCCCAATCGTGTTGGAATTATTTTTCTTCCATACACTGGATCCAACCTGTTGTTCCTGGAGCAGCGGTGGACCATGCTCACCTGCCGGTGGCAGCTCCTCTTCTCTGCCAGTCTTGTCGACTGAAACGCAGTGTGAAACTTCGCAATCTTCATCCCCTGCATCAGGCCTCAGCTACAGCGATGGATGAGGTGGTTGTTCACTGCCTTTTTTTAGCTGCTTTTACAGACTCTGAGTTTCCCTGGTTGGAGTTTCACCAGCATGGAAATGTTGATCAGCTCCTGGAAGACTGTGTGCAATGATTTGCTTTTAATTGTTGATTCTGGTGCTTCTGGTGTTTTTTCTTAATCTCACTGCTGCCTTTGACCACAGTGGATTTTTTTTTATAATGATTTGAGTGGTGTGTGGGTGTAAAGGGCACAGCACTTAAATGGTTTGAGTCCTACTTGTTGCTAGGAACCACCAAATGCTATTGGTGGTTCCTAAGACTTAACAGAGCCTTTCCAACTGCTGCTCCTACACTGTGGAACGGTCTCACTCTTTCCATGAGGTCTGCCAGAAATCTCAATGAATTTAAATCCCTTTAAAAAACTCTTTTTACACTGGCTTTTAACTCCAAAGAGTAGGCCATCTTTTGCTTTTTTATTGTTTATTTTATTGTTTGTATTGCATTGTTATCATTTACAGCTTTTATTACTATGATTTTATATCATATGTTTTTTATACAGCGCTTTGATTGCCTTATGGTATGTAAAGTGCTTTTAAAAATAACATTTTGATTGACTGTATTAGTGTAAACAGTGAAAAATTCAGTACTCTACCAGTGGCCTTTATTTTTCTCTTTTTTTCACAAGTGAGCCAACAGGAAATGGGGTGGACAGAGTGGGAAGACATGCAGCAAAAGTCAATGGGCCGGTAATCGAACCCATTATAGCTGTGTCGAGGACCAAGGCCTCCTTACATGGGTCGTGCGCTTAACTCCAGCGCCACCTCCGCTCCCAGTGTATGCAACTTCTGCCATGATGTTGCTGTTGTTTTATTGTTTTTTCCACACTCAGTAAAGTTTACCACTGCCCTCAAGAGGTCAAATAAATATTAGTTTAATTAAAAAGAATTTGGGTACGATGGCCGTCTATTTAAGCGGCTCCGGTTATTCAGCATCCCAGGCTGAATGAATCTTTATCAATGCAGACAGAGCATTTGCATATTGTAGCAGGAGATGTATTGTTAATATTGGGTCAATGCTGTGACATTTGAGTAGAACTTGCATAATTTCTGTAGCAATCGCGTAGCTGTTTGGTATATGTAGTTTCTCAGAGTGGCGATGCTAATGCTATGGAACATTTTGAAATGTAAAAAAAAACTGTGACAGGATGGCTTAGCTGGAGTGCTAAATTGTGCATGCAACAGTGTTAAATGTGCAGGAAGGTGGTGCGTGACCTTTATTTCCTTATCTACCTAAAGACGTGCATCTTTCCTATGCCACTGAAATGCAAGACCGATATACCACAGTGTCACGGGGGTGTTGGTACAATTTCAGACATCCTGGCATTTAATCTGCATCGGAAAAGTCTGCTTGTCTTTGATGGGGACAAAAGGTGAGGGAAAGGTAAAAACCCACCAACTCCGCATTTTTTCCTGCCCCCTCCCAAAAAAAAAAAATTAAAACAGAATTTTAAAATTGGGCCTTTTTCACATTGAAAATAAACCTTTGCAAGAAATGATTTTACATTTTTGTATGTAGCTTTATGTCTATGAAAAGCAAATACATGGAGTTCGAAGAGGCTTGTGGGAGGTAATCCTGCTTTTTCTCTCCCTATGTCACTCTTTCTGTATCAGCCTCAAATCCCACAGACCACCCCGCCCCCAGCCCCCATATGCTTCACAGGAGTTTAAAAAACAAGGTAAAGGATGTTCCGTGTTTCATTTCTTTTCCTCACACAAACAAAATTTTTAAAGGCCCATCAAAACCCCCAAATTTTTCCTTCCTATGAGAAAAACATATTTCATCCCTTTAAATTCTTTTTAAAACAACAGGAATCTGAGGAACTGATGGATTATATAATATTGTTGATTCATTTTTAGTGATCTGTACTGAATTGCTAATGTACATAAAGTATTATTTAATAAACAGAGCAGAACCTTATCAGATCATAGATCACAGCCCTGCTTCTCAGTTTCCTTACCTTTAGCCACAGTCCAGATGGTCATTTATTATTTTTTGGGGAAAACCCTTTCAAATTTAAGTTATGGGATGAGGTTTTCAAAACACCCCTGTTTTTCTTCACACACGAAACACACCACCCCACACAAAACCAAAATGATAAAGTACCAATCCTTCTTTTGAGCCTGCTTCGTCACTTTTGATCTCCGAGACGATCCAGGATGGGAGCCTCTGTAGATCTCTGTAACAATTTCTTGGCCTTATTTAAATTAAAAGTGTTAAAAGTTTTTTCCCTTTTTGGGGGGCCGTTTTTCCCCAAGAAAAAAGTGTTTAGTAGTGGGGTCGCTTTTGGGGGAAAAGGGCCGGGGGACTTGAGGTTTTAAAACCCCCGACAGGTCCCTTTAGCCAAAACCCATTTTGGGAAAGAAATTTTAAGACCCAAGCCCCTTAGTTTTGGGGTTTTGGGGCCCCTTTTTCAGTGAGTTTGGTCCAAACCCCTCTTTTTTCGCCCTAAGAAAAACCAAGGGTGAAATTTTTAAAAAAACAACATTTATTTTTGTAAATATGTATATATTCAGTGTTCTTTCCAATACATATTTGCAAAAATCTTTTTATTTCGCCTTTATATTTCTGAAAAAAAAGTCTTTATTGAGAACAAAGTGGAACCGAGGCCAAATTCTTTTTTTGTTTGCGCAAACAAAGCTGATTCTGATTTTGAACATGGTGAATATTGTAGAAACAATAAAAGGGTGGAAGTTGCTGAGTTCTCTCTGAAAACATCCAAAATCTAACCTCCAAAAAGAGAGTTTCACATCATTTCGCTACAAGAAACAAAGTTTCAAGGAAGCATATAGAAAATATAGAGCCTATTTGTAAAAAAGAAAGGAATATAACTTGTGATGAAGCTGCAATTTTTCAAACACAGCCATAAGACCTAAGCAAACACAGAGGTTGATGTCAGTCAAACACTTAAAAGCTAAGCAACAGGAGGCCAAAACAGTTTTGAGAGAGTTAAAGAAACATTTGATTCAAGTTCTAATGTTTAGATTTTTTTAAATTACCCAATGAAGATTTTAAAAGTCATTGTAAACATCCATCCAACCATTCAGCCTGCTTGAGGATCCTCAGACCTCCCCACTTACTGTACCTCTTCTAGCTTTCTGGAGTCATAATCTCTGCAGCATGTCCTAAGGCTGCCCCAGGGCCTTCTGTCAGTGGGACATGTCTGAAACATGCCCCTATAGGAAGACATCCAGAAAGCTTCCTTTCAGATGCCCAAACACCATCAACAAGTTGCTATCAGTGTAGGGAAGATGTGGGAAAACTCTGAACTTGTTCTATATAGACAAACTGACCATAAATTAGGTTTGAATGCACTGACTGGCCACTTTATAAGGTACACCTGTACCTAATAAAGACATGACTTTGTAAAGAGAGGTGAGCAGCACAATTAAAAAAGATGAAACTAAGCAGCAGTTGTCTCAGAGCAAAGGAAGCAAGTTAGAGCTTTGGCTTAACAAAAAACAATCATCAGCATTAAAACTCATACCAGCAATGTTTGCCAATGAGATGTCACAGTCCTCGTGGTACAAACCAGAAATTTTGGATGAATATTTTGGCCCTTTCCCAAATTGGTAATTTAGTGTCAATGGATTCCTTGTAGTCGCTGGACTGTCAAGATTCTACTATGATGAAACAATTTGAAATTCTAGGTTCAACCCCCTTACCTTAACCTTAACCTTAGCTTAACATACGTTCCAACATCACTTTTTTCTCATAATTTTTTTAAACCACAGTTCAAACACATTTTCACCAACAGCTAATGTGTAACAATAGGTCCCAAAGTTTTGTTAACAAAATTAGTCATTTTGGTGAAAATGATTAAGTCAGGGCTCCATCTGATTATAGAAGTTAATAGTGAAACAGCTCTCGGTCTTTGTCACTTATTGTTTTATGAATACCTGGCTGGTGAAATGTGGTGTTATAGAACAATACAATAAGGACTGAATTCGTACAATGGCGTTCTCAAACATCAAGCAATGCGCACATATACAGAATAAACACAAACAACCTCTTTCCAGATAGAAGAATTAACAAAATACCTCCTTTTTCAGTTAAAATATTTAGTCAACAAACTCTTTAACATTTAACTAAATT
This sequence comes from Crenichthys baileyi, assembly GCA_036173005.1. Taxonomy (NCBI): domain Eukaryota; kingdom Metazoa; phylum Chordata; class Actinopteri; order Cyprinodontiformes; family Goodeidae; genus Crenichthys; species Crenichthys baileyi. The sequence goes on along the minus strand of JAHHUM010001783.1, from coordinate 230,779 downwards.
GCTGAGCAAAATAAGAAGAACAAGGAAAACTAAGAATCTGCGGAAAAATAAAAAGGAGCAAATGAGGATAAAACTGAAACCAGTAACCAATAAAATGCAGTTCAATGTGAATATTAATGTTTAAGAGCCAATGTTTGCTTTAAGGATATGGGATTAAGCTCAGATTAGCTTTAAGACAAATAAGAACAACATTTATTATGTGTTCAAATCACCAGTTCAGGAAAAAGAAAATATTATTTTAATGAAATAATGTATTAAAAACTACCGCACACAATCACGCGATCATGTGCACTAATTTAAGTAGGAATGAACTGCTGTATGTGTATCCGGTATTCATTCATGAACAGGGTGATTAAGGTACAAGCATTGCCTGACTTTCTCTCTGAGGTCTACAAATACAAACTGTGTTCCAAAGAGTTCCCAGAAGAGACCCTGTCTCTACAACGCCGAGTGGAGCAGTATTCCCGGTCTCAAGGAAGGAAAACGGGATCGCATCACCGTGGTTACAGCTGTAACGTGCAGTTTGGCCGGCCGACAGAACGAGCCGCCCCACCCCACAGCTACGGAGGTTAGCTGCAGGTTAACCCTTTGTTCCCTGCGGATGCTTTCTTTAACTTCGTCGCCTCGGACAACTTTTCCTCAGCACGGTTCACGTAAGAGGTTGTGTTTTGGGGAGATAAGTAGTTTAGAATGAAATAATCAAAACATTAGTTTAGAATGAAATAATCCAAACATTTTTCGTTTTATGACGTTTGGTTTTGTTTATGTTGAAAACTCAGCCATCTTAGTGCTAGCAGATTATCTGCTCAGCACATGTGCTCAGTTTGTGTGTTCTGTGTTTGTTTTTTTTCTAAGTTAAGACAAACTTTATTTAAAGGGTGATTTTAAACACAGAAGATCGGCCATAACGTGCCATCCGCGCTTATGCATTTTAACCCTTTTATTAGTGGTATTTTAAAGGTATGTGTCTGATGATAAACTATAAGCTTCTTTTGTTAGCGTCAACTGCTAACAGCTAAGAACACATGCTTGTCTACTAAAGATCATTTACCCAAAAAGGTTGTTAGTTTTCAATCTAGTAAAATAATATTTCCCTAAATATTATTTTACTAAACTTGATAACTAAGTAACACAATTAAGCCCATTTCTCAAAGATTTGGTTCTTATTCAAAATAATATTTCTTTAACACTAGAACTCCCAGGGCCGTCAATTTGACGGTTTTGAAAGTTTGACATGCCATAACTATGGTTTATTAAAACTCTTATCTTCCTGGCATCCTGACTTTTTCTAAACTTGTGTCTTGTGTATTCCTATGTCTCTTTTTTAAAAAATAACAAAGTAAATAAAGGTAGAAATACTTAGATCTTTTAACTACCACAGCCGCTATTTTGACGGCCCTATTATTTACATTGATATTTTTTCCCGCAGCTGAGTATAAGCGCGAGCGTTGCCTAGCAACCGCCACTCCAGAACGCAGTCAGATTGTTAGCATCCTACAAATGGCTTCTAGAAGGATATTTTCTGCTCAAGAGGCATTGGAAATGTTTCAAAAATTAGATGATCGTGATTCTGGGGGCGAGAGGGATTCTGATGGCTCTTGGTCAGTCAGTTCGAGTGACAGAGAGTGAGCCTCCCCCGGCTAAAAAAACACGAGTCATCCCATTACCAGGAGGTTGTGGCGCATTATTTCAAGGTAGTAAAAGACAAACCTATGTAATGATTTTATCATTTTAGGCAATGGCTTACAGATAAGTAAAGTAATAATATATAAACTATTTATATAGCAACAGTGCCACAATCAGCGCAGCTTCAGAGACTGGGAGACGAGCCAGGTGCCCAGTGCCCAGCTATAAACCCCGCAATCCAGCTCACTGGCCAGAGAGAAACTGCGAATCAAGGGACTGATAATGGACAAAGAGGTCATAGATAGGTATAGTAGCCGAGTAACAACAATCTATTCTGCGCTTTACCGCGCTTTCATTGCAAGATGAGCGCGCACCTCGGAAAGGGGAGGAGATAGGTAAGGATGGCGCTGTGTGGACAGTAATAAGGAGGGAGAAAGTAGAGGGAGACGTCAGAGCCAGAACGCGTTGACAGAGCGCCAGATCCAAGATGCCCAGACCGTGTTCATCTGCTTAGTGGATGCCGAAATGCCTTTTCCACGTTCGGGCTGCGCTGTGGCTGAGGCCCCCCGTTTTAGGAGATGATTCCTCCAAGGACATGAGGTTGGATGAGCTCACGGGTTTTTAGCTCTATTTTAGTCCGCGAAGTGAAAAGGGGGGCGTAAAAAGGGAGCTGTCCGCTTTTGGTCAGATTAGTAAAGCTTTTTTTAAACAAATGTACCGCTACTCTGTATTTTTTTCGATCAAAACTATTATGAATTCTTGTCAAAACCCATAATTTTTATAACGTTTCTTTTGTCCGATGAGCTAACCCCTCCCACCTACTTCCTATGTCTAAAAGGGGATTGCTCAATCCAGCTCTCCATCCAATGGGTCCGGACTTCCCTAAACCTGAAAAGTCTTACTAGCCCGGGTCACTGAAAATTTTGTTTAAGCTGGTGTCCGGGGAAATGACTCGCCTAGCCCCCTGACAAGCCTACATCCAGAAGTCTCGCCCTTCTTCAACCCGGGGGTCTGGACGAGTGAGTAGCCCCAAAGCAGTCGTTCACAGTCCGACAGTCACTCCCCGTTAAAAAGGCTGCCCCTCCCCTAATATTACAACTGGCACTTGGTTATGGGCTAGGTTAATTTTAGTGACTCGGCACGAGCCCAAGGGGTTTTTTTTAACAAACTTGGCTAAGGCAACCTATAAAAACCCCCTATAATTTCTTAGAAAGGCAACAAGACGTTTTTCCCCAATGAAAAAAACCAAAAATGGTGACTCAAATAATTGAATGTCCACGATTTTAAATAGAATTTTTATTGCTTTTTTTTAATTTTGTAACGCTTTTGCAGGGGTCAGTAACAGCTTTAAATTCAGCAACACAATAAATTCAATAATAGAAATAAATCAATCAAAACTCAACCTGTCTTTCCCTGATGCTGAAACTAGTGAGTTTGGAGAGGCTTTGAAGACGGAGGCTCGTCCATGCACCCGATGGAGCTGTTCCTTCGGGTAACAACGAAGTGGTTTCTTGAGGGGAATTACGACTTGATCTTCAGTTTTCCTCCTTAAGTGGAAGGCACTGATAGCTCCAGGCTTCGATGGTTTAAACAGAAACTTTGCTGTCATATGTCTCAGAGGACAATGGCTTCCAGAGGCTGAAGAGTTGAAGGAAACCCCGGGGACATAATTGAGGTTGATTCAGGACTTCCAGGAGCCTGAAAACTTCAATCAGCTGTTCACCGATCAAAATTCACTTCTGTTTGTCTGGATAAAAAGGCTGTAGATGAATTCAGATTCTGAATTAAGGAACAGTCCTTCAGGGCTCACGGGTTGATCCTCTTTTAATGCAGTCGATCAGCAGGGCTGTGTCCCTGGTACTCTTCCATCTAAGCATCTTTTTCTCTGTCCGATCTTGTCACTGGTCTTTTGCGAGGAAACAACCCCGTCCCTTTTCTTTCAGCTTTGCCTTTATAGTGCTTGATGCTTTCACCAGTCAGCTCCTTATTAGGTTTCCAGTCATTGCTCAATCTATTCAGCCGATCTTCTTTGGTTATTGCCAAATACTTTAGTCATGGTCATTGTGACCTACTGGTTCCTGCTTTTTCGGCATTTGGAGCTGTGTTTTCGGTAATAGCCACGCAGCTTGCTGTAGTCGCATCCTCCCTTCCTCCCGTGTCCTTTAAAGGTTCTCTGTCAGCCCACAGCTGGCTCTTGTCACTCTTAGTCATCCTGCATCTTCTCTCCCTATTGCTTCAGTCTTAACTTTACACAGTATCCACACATTCGATTCTCAGCTTATACATTTACTTTAAGAAACAGTTATAAATTATCACCTCATTCTTTTTATCCATCACTAATAATCAAAACATTATATCTTTCATATATGTTGATTGAGAATTTTAAACCTTAATGTTTTGTATTTAATTATCAGTTCTCAATCATATTTCAATCATTGTGTGTCTAACTTGAAAATCAAAGATTACTCGTTTCATTTATTACTTGTAAAAGAATGGAAAATCATCATACATCATTTTCTTTTGGATACACTTGTTACAGTTTCTGCAAAAAATAAGACAGTTAATATTTATCTAACACAGCCTCTCCAGTCCTCTCAGCTCCAGAATATGAGAACATGCCTGTTTCACTCTGCACTGCTTCAAATGTATATTTTAATAATTGTTGCATGGATTACACAGAAATATATCTATTGTAATTTATATGGATTTAACTGTGAGTACTTCATGAATGCTGCATGGATTACATGGAATGATCTCACCTTATTTTGACACCCCCTTCTTGAGATCAGACTGTATCCATGCCCAAAGTCCCCAAAGTCAGAGAAAATCAAGGTCGGTATCATAAACACACAAGGAGAGGACCTCATCTTCCAAGAACTCTGAGTAATATGGTGATCGGGGGACTTGCCGAGGGGACCATGCGTCGAGAATCTCAAACTCGTCGAGAAGTCAGGGTGCGTCAAAAGGGGGAGATGATACAGGGTCCTTCTGGAGGAAGGGTGGTGAGGAGACCCCTAGCTGCGGGGATCCGCTGCCATCCATGTCTCTAACAGGGCTATGCAGAGGCGAGAGGATTGGGGTGGGGCGAAGGGGGGGAGAAGGGTTGAGGAGGAATTGCCGACATGACCTCGGTCAGCAAGCCACCAGACGGGGGGAGGACCCGTTTCGTCTTGCATGGCATCATTTGTAGCAGAAGTCTGGAGAAAAAACCCTCCAGCGAGGCAGGCTGGTGTTGCTCTTCATCATCACCAGAAAAGTTTGACAGGTGACGCCTCTTGGTGGTGACAGAGATTTGAGTGCTACCGTCTGCAGTAGTGATTGACACCTGGCATCCTTTGATGTCGGGCCTGGAGGGGCGAATCAGGGGACTAGGGTTAACAGCAACAACCTCCCATCGAGTAGATGGAGGGGGGGCAACCAAAACGATCTTTGAGGATTTTCCCCGAGCAGTGTGAGGGGGATACTTTCCCCCTTGCTGTGCTTACCTAAAAAGGGCCAGCAGCCCCGTAGGGTGTCCAGGTCCCTTGTATCGTGTTAAGGTTTTTGGTCTGGCATGGGAAAGGAAAACCCCCGGGACCCTCTTTTGGGAAAAACGTTCACTGTGGCTGTCGACAGCAATAGAAAAACAGTGGTGCCCCAAAGTGAGCTTCAGGTAACCCCAGATATCGAGGAGAGGCTGAAACCCCACATTGGAACGGGGACTGCCTGGAGAGTATATTGGAGGCTATAGGGGATTTATCGGGAAACATACGGGGGCCCCCGGGTAATCACCTAGGGGAAAAACAAAATGAAAGTTTAAATAATTATAGAAGGGGGGCGTTCTAGCGGAAAACTCAGACTGTACGCTAGCTATTCCCCGTTCCTTCAGGCGGCCAGCCAAGGGGAAGGGAAAAGGGGAGATTGAGTTTCACTTACGAGGGTCGGGGGGGAAACAGTGTGTAATGGAAAAAGGGTGCAAGGTCATAAACCAAAACCATAAAGGCTAGATCAGAAGTGAGTTGTAGCCAATAAAAGGGAAGAGTATCCCATCCTAAGCTCCAAAACCCCCAAACTAATATTTTTTGGGGCCAAGTCCCTTTCCTTTTTTCCTTTTGAGAGAAAAAGTTAGTTGTCCCAAATAGCGATGACGCCCCAAAAACTAAGAAATGCCTCCCCTTTTGCAGTTACTATTTAGCAGGTGCGCGAGGGGGCATGAGGTCCCCCCGCGAGTATCCAAACCCCCTAAGCGGGTTAAAACACCAGCCACAGCCACCATCAGGTTTTTCTCCAGTCAATGTTGGACCCTTCCCCTAAGAAGGACGCAAAAAGAGATAACGCATTCCCATCTGGATCCAAAAATGGCCAAAAAACTAGTTTAAAAAATCCCCAAAACCCGATGAGAAACCGTAAAGGTTGGCTACCGACCCCGGCCCGGGGGTCCGCCCATAAATGAGCTGAGGATTTTCCCCTCCTAAAAATGTAAATACGAACTGGCTCAAAACAAGCCGAGTTTAAATATAAAAATATTTCAACTTGCACATTTGGCAATAAGAAATAACCATTTTCTCAGAAATTGACGGTTTTTCCTCATTTTGACCCACCTCCGTTTGTGCTCTGCTCGGAGTTCCTGGTTTTGCCGTGGCGCATCACATATCTTTCATATAGGGTTGATTGAGAATTTTAAACCTTAATGTTTTGTATTTATTATCAAGTTCTCAACCTGGGTGGTTAAACCTGAATATTTCAATCACTTTGTGTTTTCTAACTTGAAAATCAAAAATACTCATTTCATTTATTACTTTAATAGAATGCAAAAAATCATCACTCATAATTTCTTTGGATACACTTGTTTACAGTTCTGCAAAAGATAAGACAGTTGTTTTTATCTCCACAACAACAGGCCTCTCCAGTCCTCTCAGCTCCTGGAATAATGTACCAGAACATGCCTGTTTCACTTTGCTACACTGCTTCAACTGTAGTATGCTTATTTTAAATTGTTGCATGGATTACATGGAAATTATCTCACCTTATTTTGACACCCCCTTCTTACATGGAATGATCTCACCTTATTTTGACACCCCCTTCTTGAGATCAAACTGTATCCATGCCCAAAGTCCCCAAAGTCAGAGAAAATCAAGGTCGGTATCATAAACACACAAGGAGAGGACCTCATCTTCCAAGAACTCTGAGTAATATGGTGATCGGGGGACTTGCGGCGGGGACCATGCGTCGAGAATCTCAAACTCGTCGATGAAGTCAGGGTGCGTCAAAAGGGGAGATGATACAGGCTCCTTCTGGAGGACAGGTGGTGAGGGAGACCCATCAGCTGCGGGGATCCGCTGCCATCCATGTCTCTCAACAGGGCTATGCAGAGGCGAGAGGATTGGGGGTAAGGGCGAAGGGGGGGAGAAGGGTTGAGGAGGGATTGCCGACATGACCTCGGCCAGCAAGCCATCAGACAGTTGGGGAGGACCCGTTTCGTCTTGCATGGCATCACTTGTAGCAGAAGTCTGGGAGATTAGCTCCTCCAGCGAGGCAGGCTGGTGTTGCTCTTCATCATCACCAGCAGAAGTTTGACAGGTGACGCTCTTGGTGGTGACAGAGGTTTGAGTGCTGCCGTCTGCAGTAGTGATTGACACCTGGCATCCTTTGATGTCGGTGCCTGGAGGAGGCGAATCAGGGGAGCTATGGGTGCCAACAGCAACAACCCTCCCATCGAGTAGATGGAGGGTGGGCAACCAGAATCGATCTTGAGGATCTTCCCAGATGCAGCTGATGATGGGGAGATACATTCCCCCTTGCTGTGTCTTTATCCTAAAAGTGTGCGCAGCAGCCCCGTAGGCCGATGTCCAGGTCACCTTGTATCGTGTCTGAAGGTTTTGGCTCGTGGTCATGGAGATATAGGGAAGATCCCCAGGACCCTCAATGCAGAAAACACGTGTCACTGTGGCATAGTCGACAGCAATAGAGAGACAGTGGTGACACCAGTGAGCTTCAGGCGTAACCCACAGATATCTGAGGACTGAGGCTGAAATCCCACATCTGGAACAGGAGACTGTGTCCTGGAGAGATATATTGGAGGCTCATAAGTGGATTTTTATCAGGAACATACTGTGGACCCTGGATAATCACCTCCAGGGGTAAAAACTAAATGAAGAGATTAAACTAATTATAGAAGCAGGCGTTCTAGCGGCAAACTCAGACTGTAGTGCTAGACTACTTCTCTGTTCCGTCTCTGGGCGGCCAGCCAAGGGGAGCGAAAAGGTGGAGGGAATGTAAAAACATATTCCATCCCTGAAAATTAAAGGGTTAGCAACCAAGAGAATCTTTTCTTAGGGCCCCTTTCCAAGTATGTGGTGATTGCTTTACTGGCATAACGCTTTTACAGGAAAACACGCGATCTCAATCCTTTTTGACATTAATCATTTTGATATGGATTTTCCCTTTAGCAAGGATGGTAGACAAATTCTTGCTAAGGCCTTCCAACCCAATTTTAACCAAGGCAATTCAGTGAGAGAGTAAAAACTTGTTTACGCAAAGGGACGACATCTAAAAGATCTTCCACTGAGCATAACACATCGAGAATTTTAATCAAGAATACTGTATTAAAATCTTAACCTGGGGGGGGGACACGAGACTCTATCTACACTTTCCAGGGGGGAATTTAAGATTGGAAATGCGATTTAGGCAACCGTTGCCTAATAAACCACGCTGATCATCTACGCTTTTTATGACTCTATTTTAGAGATTGATTTCAAAGAGGCGTGTGCGGGGATTATTATTAATCTAATCAGACATGAAAATAATCATGAAATTGAGGACCTACTGTATCATCTGCGGGAGATTTGTTTTAGGTGTATGGGCGTGTGACCAGCTGCCACTGTTCGCTGACACATTCACAGGAAACCCCATACTTTATAGTGAACACACATCCTTCACACATGCCCGGGAGAACACTGGTTGGCTCTGACTCTGGAATATGGCGAACCCGTTTTTTGATTTTTGGGGTTTTTTCCCCTCCGAATTTTGATTTTCTACCCGTCAAGCATCGTAACATTTTTTAAAAGACAGATCATCAAAAATTTATCACAAAATAACAGCTTTAAAAAACACCCTGTCCACAGTGTGTTTTGTATCTATTATCTCTGTCATAGAGCATGTGGTCTTACTCTGCAGCAAGTATTGTCTAAATACACCGGAGATGTGTTTAAGAATGATTTAATGGTATCTAACTTTGTAAAAAAATACCAGAAATGTGTCATTAATCAGAGTTCTGCATTATTCACTCACAGTGCATGCTCCTTGGAGATGTTTCAGGATTATTATGGAATTTAAATTATCTTTTTTTTTTTTCTGATTTTAATTTTGTTTAAATTCTAATGAAAATGTATATGGGTGTGTATATGGGTGTGTATGTGTGTGTGTGAAGTAGTGCATGATGCTAGACATGAAAATATAATCAATTAAGATTTTATTGAATGAAAGAAATAGGTTACACGTCTCAATTTCTTATAACGGTTTATGATGAAAATGTGATCCATCGGGGAGGTAGTATTGTTTACGAAGAGACTTTTTTTGGTTCACGCTAGTATTTTTTTAGGGTCTTCCTGCTCGGACCCGACCAATGGGGAGAAAGATTTTTATCTCCTTTTTCTTCTCTGCTTAATGCGAGGGAATGTTTCAGCCTTTTTAATAAATGATCCCTCTCCCTCTGTTTTGAGCCGTCTATATTCATCACAAGCATAAGGGGTTATTGACTGAAGATATGGGGATGTTTAACTCTGACAAAGTATGCAGAAGGTCTGACCAACCTTGGGGTAGTGGTGCTCCAGCTTTTTTAAACGGTAGCATGAGATCTTTCAGCAAGCCAATCATATGGGACCCCTTTACAACATTTCCTTTAAATACAAATTCTCCTCGCGAAGTCCAACCCCCACTTCTTTCGGATAATTTCTTCAAAATGTACTCAGCATTTTTACACTTATGCTTTGGCAGGCTTTTCAGTACATCCAAAACAATCTGATCCGAAGCAACCTGGTCATGCCCCGGGCCATGTTTTTCTTCATGCTGCTCATGCTCTGGAGTCTCGCTCGATGTGTCACGCTGAAGTGTCAAACTCATCCGTTCTTCAATTTCCGGTGTTGAGTGGGTGATAGTTTAATGTTACCTTTTAAAATATTCAGAGCAATCTCACACAGAGCCTGAAAGAAGTCAGGTGAGCAGTGTGCGAGAATATCTTTAAGTTTCTGAGGAGTCGCTTGGTATAGAGCCCTGGATAATGGGACATTCCTTTTTATACGCACAGACATGATGACTTACTTTGTTCTGGGTACATACACAGCAGGCCACTGGTGAGGAAGTATGCCTGTTCTCAGTCTGAAATGTTCTGGGGAGGTAGGCGTGAAATCGATGATTAAATAACCATGAGCTTCTCTCGTTGCTTCTTCAAAACTCTCCAGGAGCAATAAAATCATCTAAAATAATCAGATGATTCTGATCAGGAGGAAACAGGTTTTCATCTTCAAAAAAATTAGCCAATCATTCCACAAATTTAGTATTTTTATTCATCTTCTGCAATTCAGCAAAAATGGTTTTGTTGTCCGATGAGCTAACCCCTCCCACCTACTTCCTTATGTCTAAGGGGATTGCTCAATCCAGCTCTCCATCCAACGGGTCCGGACTTCCCTAAACCCTGAAAAGTCTTACTAAGCAGGTTCACTAAAAGTTCTTTTAAAAGTGGTGTCGGGAAAAATGACTCGCCTAGCTTTGACAGCCTACATCCAGAAGTCTCCCCTTTTTCCAACTGGAGGTCTGGACAACTGAGTAGCCAACCGCAGTCGTTCACAGTCCGACAGTCACTCCTGTTAACGGCTGCTCATTTTTAAATATTACAACTGGCTCTTGGTATATGGGCTAGGTTAATTTTAGTGACTCGGCCCCGAGCCCCAGGGCCTTGATTTAACAAACTTGGCTAAGGCAACCTATAAAAACCCCATATTTTCTTAGAACCAGGCAACAAGACTTTTTTTCCACCAATAAAAAACCCAAAAATAAGGTGACTCAAATAATTGAATGTCCCGATTTAACTAGAATTTTATATGCTTTCTTTAAATTAGTAAACGCTTTTGCAGGGGTCAGTAACAGCTTAAATTCAGCAAAACAATAAATTCAATAATAGAAATAAATCAATCAACTCAACCTGTTTTCCCCCTGATGCTGAAAACAGTGAGTTTGGAGAGGCTTTAAAAGGGAGGTTCGTCCATGCACCCGATGGGGCTGTTCCTTCGGGTAAAAATGAGTGGATTTTGAGGGGGTACGACTTGATCTTCAGTTTTTCCTCCTTTAAGGGGCAGGCACTGATTGCTCCAGGCTTCGATGGTTTAAAACAGAAACTTTGCTGTCATATGTCTCAGAGGACAATAGCTTCCAGAGGCTGAAGAGTTGAAAAGGAAACACCGGGGGGACATAATTGAGGTTGATTCAGGACTTCCAGGAGCCTGAAACTTAGAGCAATCAGCTGTTCACCGATCAAGTTCACTTCTGTTGTCTGGATAAAGGGCTGTAGATAAAATCAGATTTTTAATTTTTTTAGGCACAGTCCTTCAGGGCCCCGGGTTTTTCCCTTTTTTTTAATGCAGTCGATCAGCGGGGCTGTGTCTTGGGTACTTCTTCCATCTAAGCATCTTTTTCTCCGTCCGATCTTGTTCACTGGTTTCTGCGAGGAAAAACAACCCCTTTCCCTTCCTTCAGCTTTTGTCTTTATAGTGCTTGATGCTTTCACCAGTCACCCCCTTTTTAGGCTTTCCAGTTTTTGCTCAATCTATTCAGCCCCAACTTTTTGGTTATTGCCAATCTTTAGTCATGGTCATTGTGACCTACTGTTCCTGCTTTTTGGGCCCTTTGGGAGCCACGCAGCTTGTTGTAGTCGCATCCCCCCCTTCCTCCCGTTGTCCTTTAAAGGTTCTCTGTCAGCATATAGCTGGCTTTGTAACCCCTTAGTCATCCGGGACTTCTCTCCCTAATCTGCTCAGTCTTTTAACTTTACACAGTATCACACATTCCATTCTCAGCTTTATACATTTTTTTTAAGACACAGTTATAAAATCATCACTTCATTCTTTTTTATCCATCACAAATAAAAACACCTTATATCTTTCATATATGGTGGGATTGAGAATTTTTTAAACCCTTAATGTTTTGTATTTTTATCAGTTCTCAACCATATTTCAATCATTTTTGTTTTTAACTTGAAAATCAAAGATTACTCATTTCATTTATTACTTGTAAAAGAATGGAAAAACATCATACAGAATTTCTTTGGATACACTTGTTTACAGTTTTTGCAAAAAAATAAGACAGTTAATATTTATCTCCACACAGGCCTTTCCAGTCCTCTCAGCCCAGAATATGAGAACATGCCTGTTTCACTCTGCACTGCTTCAACTGTATATTTTAAAAGTTGTTGCAGGGGTACACAGAAATATATCTATTGTAATTTTTTTTGGATTTAACTGTGAGTACTTCATGAATGCTGCATGGATTACATGGAATGATCTCACCTTATTTTGACACCCCCTTCTTGAGATCAAACTGTATCCATGCCCAAAGTTCCCATAGTCAGAGAAAATCAAGGTCGGTATCATAAACACACAAGGAGAGGACCTCATCTTCCAAAAACCTTTGAGTAATATGGTGATCGGGGGGCTTGCGGCGGGGACCATGCGTCGAGAATCTCAAACTCGTCGATGAAGTCAGGGTGCGTCAAAAGGGGAGATGATACAGGCTCCTTCTGGAGGACAGGTGGTGAGGGAGACCCATCAGCTGTGGGGATCCGCTGCCATCCATGTCTCTCAACAGGGCTATGCAGAGGCGAGAGGATTGGGGGTAAGGGCGAAGGGGGGGAGAAGGGTTGAGGAGGGATTGCCGACATGACCTCGGCCAGCAAGCCATCAGACAGCTGGGGAGGACCCGTTTCGTCTTGCATGGCATCACTTGTAGCAGAAGTCTGGGAGATTAGCTCCTCCAGCGAGGCAGGCTGGTGTTGCTCTTCATCATCACCAGCAGAAGTTTGACAGGTGACGCTCTTGGTGGTGACAGAGGTTTGAGTGCTGCCGTCTGCAGTAGTGATTGACACCTGGCATCCTTTGACGTCGGTGCCTGGAGGAGGCGAATCAGGGGAGCTATGGGTGCCAACAGCAACAACCCTCCCATCGAGTAGATGGAGGGTGGGCAACCAGAATCGATCTTGAGGATCTTCCCAGATGCAGCTGATGATGGGGAGATACATTCCCCCTTGCTGTGTCTTTATCCTAAAAGTGTGCGCAGCAGCCCGTAGGCCGATGTCCAGGTCACCTTGTATCGTGTCTGAAGGTTTTGGCTCGTAGTCATGGAGATATAGGGAAGATCCCCAGGGCCCTCAATGCAGAAAACACGTGTCACTGTGGCATAGTCGACAGCAATAGAGAGACAGTGGTGAGCTTCAGGCGTAACCCACAAATATCTGAGGACTGAGGCTGAAATCCCACATCTGGAACAGGAGACTGTGTCCTGGAGAGATATATTGGAGGCTTATAAGTGGATTTATCAGGAACATACTATGGACCCTGGATAATCACCTCCAGGGGTAAAAACTAAATGAAGAGATTAAACTAATTATAGAAGCAGGCGTTGTAGTGGCAAACTCAGACTGTAGCGCTAGACTACTTCTCCGTTCCGTCTCTGGGCGGCCAGCCAAGGGGAGCGAAAAGGTGGATATTGAGTTTCACTTGACGAGGCGTCGGGGGAAGCAGCTGTGTAATGGAAGAAAGCTGCATAGGTCATAAGCCAAACAATAATGGCTATATCAGAAGTGAGTTGTAGCCAATAAAGGAGAGAGAGTACTCTCCATCCTAAGCTCCAAGCCACCAAGCTATCTAGTTTTGCGAGCCAAATCCATTGGCCTTGTCCTTTGAGAGCGAGAGTTAGTTGTCCTAAATATGCGATGACGCCAAAAGCTAAGAGTGCCTCCATTATTGCAGTTACTATCTTAGCAGATGCGCGACAGGTGACATGAGGTCCGCTCAGCAGTATCTCAAGCACTAAGGCGGTGGTGTCAGCACACAGCCACAACGCTACCATCAGGCTTCTTCTCCAGTCAATGTTGACCCTTCCTATAAGATAGGACGCAAACAGAGATAACGCCACTTCCCATCTGCGTATCCAGAAATGGCCAAAGACTAGTTTAACATATCCCTGAAGCACGATGAGAAACCGTAATGGTTGGCTGACCGACCAGGTCCCGGTGTGGCAATAGCATAGCCATCCACAGAGAAGCACATAAAACTCCACTGTACTCACTTGGACAGGCTCGGAGATAGTGGTGGAGTTGGTAGTCATGATGATAAGCGACTGCAAAGGCTTAGGCTCAACTGCTGTCTTCAGACCCGGAACTCAAAGTGACTCAAAACTCCCCAAGCCCTGGATCTTATACCCGGGGTGGCCCCTCCCTCACGGTATCCTGTCGTCTTTAGGTCTCTGCGAGTCATGGATACCTCAGCCCCGGTGTCCACTAGATAGGGTTCCCCTTCTACTTTTGTGTAGATTTCGTTCCCCCTCCAGTAGGCATTTTCCAGGGTGACTCGCGGCCGTGACATCATTACTTGGCTGGTCCCCCAGTCCCTGACTTGCGGGACTCGAAGAGGGCCTTCTTTTCTTCAGAGGACAGTTTGTCGTACTCCTCCCTAGGGAGAAAGGTGCTTTTCTTTTGTGGGCCTTGCGATGCTGGTGGTCCGTAAAATCTTCTTTGCGGTTCTTCTCTTCTCTGAAGCGGCGGTCTGTTAGGGGGATTGGCTGGAGCTTTCACACTGGCTTTAGTTGGTGGTTTGGCCCCTTGTCCTGTCTCTTTCTTTCTTCTTTCTTCGTAAAACTGCTGCTCCAGATCATAAGAAATCACTGCTTGGTCCATCTGTGGAACTGTTGTACCCTGCATCGGCATTTTGGCAAAAGCGATCTCTCCTCTCCTCCCTTTGGTTACTTCTCGGAGGGCCTTCACATATCTAGCTGGTGAGATTGTTTGCTTAAGCACATGCCACACCGGTGCAAGGCGCTGACCTCCATCCATGCGCAGTCTTGCTCTTCTGATCTGAGAGTCTTCATCATCCATGTCTTCCAACACCAACCTCTCGTAATGGCTTTCAGCTGTTCCTTGTTTGTCTAAGGGATGTGCTGTTACATGGCTCAGCCATAATGTTTTAGCTTTGTCACTTTCAGTAGCATTGGTAATCATCGGCCACACATCTTTGATGTAATCTTCACTACTTTCTTCTGATCTTTTCTCTCTAACTAAGGTCTTGATCTTTTTGTACTCACGGAAAACATCAGCTTCAGGGCTGGACGCCGTGGGTTGTTCAGATATTTTCCGTGCGGGCTTGCTTGTGGAGCGCGGTGCTGACGGCAGTGGAAGTTCTTCCTCTTCTTCCTCGGCCGACAGCTCTTCAACCTGTTGCTCAATCTCTTGTGCATACTTGTATGCGGCTTTCTTTAGTCTTCTTAACATCACATCATGCACGACTTCAACATAAGCGGTTCTGAACTTGCTGGTCAGGGGCTGATAAGTTGCTAGGGTGTGGTAGGATGGCATCATTACGATGTTGGCACATTCCCCAACTGTTGCTTTTACCCTGAGTTCGACTTTGTCTTCTAGGCGGTCAGCCCATACAGCCGGGATGTGGTAGTCTCTTTGTCCAGCTTCTGGTATGTACGCTCGACGTCCATCATTCGCCTGAACCGGCCCCCATGTCAGGTCTCTGGTCATTCTTTCTGAGACCCGGTAGATGTCAAACACTTCCACTGCTTTCTTTTCTCCTTTTCTCTGTCCTACTTTGAGTGGCTTGTGAGGGGTGGCCGGCTGCACTGGGATTGAAAACAGGCTTTCACTGTCATCACTATCTGCCCCAGAGGTCTCGTGTTCTGATGGTTCTTCTTCTTCCGAGCCACTGACTTCACTGTCTTCTCTTTCTTGGTTCAAGGGCTCCATTTTGAATGGACTCAGGAGCTCCTCTTTGGCTGGACTTTGTTTTGTCTTCTTCTTTGCTTTTGAATCTTTCGTTGGGGCTTGATCTGTTTTATCTAGGTCTTCCAGGCTGCAATTAGCTAGGCTACGTTCCACAGCCTGCACAGAGGTTGACGGGGCAGCTCCGTCTTTCTTTGCTGATTTTGGTCTTTTCTCCAGGTGGGATGCTTGGCTGGTCTCACTCTTGTACAGGTGGCGTTTTTCATCAGGGTGTGGTTTGATTTCGTTCCCTTGTTGAATTCTTGGTATCTCTAAGTGAGGGGGATCTTTCTGCCTCTTCTCATCCATCCTTTCTACTAACGCCAGCTCCCTCTTCCTCCGACTCTCATGCTGGCTAAGGGAACTATTTCGGTCAGTGAGGCGTCTGTCAGGAGATTCTTGACTACATGGTGTGCTGTTCCAACAGCCACTTTTTCTGCTGACTCCCATGGTAGGTCATGTGATCTCAGTCCATCCAGGCATATTGTTACCCTTCTCAGGCCGTGATTGATGGCAGCATTCAGTCCTTCGTCCAGGGCTACCCACATTTTCTCTCTGTACTCTTTCAGGTCTTCTCCCTTTTTGTAAGCGGCAATAGGAGAGTGGATGACAGCATAATAAGAGAGGTCGGCCCCACTAGTCAGACGCACTTTGCTTGCTTTGTTCTGGCTCACTTGTCTTCTTAGTTCTCGAACCTCTTTTTTGTAATCTTCCCCTGCCTGGGCTCTTAACTTTTTCCTGAATTTGGTATTGTGGACCTTGAAGTTGTCATTTGTGAAAACTAACAGTCCGTCTCCCTCTATTTCCCAGGGGTCTCCAATGACTTGGTAGAGTCGAGTCCCATTTTGCAGGGAAATTCGTCTTGCATCTGTGGGTATCGGGTCTAGGATTTTCCTCATGACTCTGTCTGATTTCTGACTAACTTTTCTTGGTTCTTTTTCTTCGACATTTGTCCTTCCTGTCATTCTGTGTTGGTTACTAGCACTGTTTTCTTTGGCTTCTTGTTCGAATTGAGAGGTAAGGTCTCTTACTTTACTTTGTGCGGGGTCCTGCTCCTTGTGGCTTGGTGTGTAGATCATACGTTTGAGGGCTCCTGTATGGCGTTCTAGGGCTGCTGAGAAGAGGATTCCCTTGTTGATAGTCTCTCGGATATCTGCTTTAGTCTGGGCAATCCGTTGAGGGATGTCCCCCTTCTGCCTTACAATGTAGGGGGTAACAGCTGGTCCTTGGCTGGGTTCAGCATGTTTTTGGTCTTGCTCTTGTTCTGACTCGTTGCCCTCTTCTTCACTCTCTGTTTCTGCCGTTAAGTCATAAGTTGGTACCTCTGAGTCAGTTCTGTGGTCTTTCGTTTGCTCCGGTCTGCCATACTCACTACACTCTTCAAGCAAACTCTCTTTGTCGTCATCTTGTGTGGCTCGAAGCTTTTCTTTGAACTGGGTCATCTTTCTGGTCTCTATTTCATAATGTTTCAGTCTTGCAGTGGCTCTGGCATTGGGGTTTGTGAGGTACCCATTCAGTCCAGACTCACTGGAAACCATCTTTACAATCGGGTCATATTTTCAGATGGACTGTACAGTGACACCAGTTTCCCCAGTCCCCACACTTCAAGGAACCCTGTCCACCAACGTAACCATCGACCAATGTCTTCCTTCTTCTGGACTGCCTTGGGGCATGGTACCACTACCAGTCTAAATCCATGTTTTGTCCCTGAACAATAGTATACTCCTTCCTTCAGCTTTGTCTTTATAGTGCTTGATGCTTTCACCAGTCAGCTCCTTATTAGGCTTTCCAGTTATTGCTCAATCTATTCAGCTCAACTTCTTGGTTATTGCCAATACTTTGGTCATGGTCATTGTGACCTACTGGTTCCTGCTTTTTCGGCCTTGGAGCCACGCAGCTTGCTGTAGACGCATCCTCCCTTCCTCCCGTTGTCCTTTAAAGGTTCTCTGTCAGCATACAGCTGGCTCTTGTAACTCTTAGTCATCCTGCACTTCTCTCCCTCATCTGCTCAGTCTTAAACTTTACACAGTATCACACATTCCATTCCCAGCTTTATACATTTACTTTAGGACACAGTTATAAAATCATCATTTCATTCTTTTTATCCATCACTAATAATTAACATTATATCTTTCATATATGGTTGATTGAGAATTTTAAACCTTAATGTTTTGTATTTATTATCAGTTCTCAATCATATTTCAATCATTTGTGTTTTAACTTGAAAATCAAAGATTACTCATTTCATTTATTACTTTTAAAATAATGGAAAATCATCATACATAATTTCTTTGGATACACTTGTTTACAGTTCTGCAAAAGATAAGACAGTTAATATTTATCTTCACACAGGCCTTTCCAGTCCTCTCAGCTCCAGAATATGAGAACATGCCTGTTTCACTCTGCACTGCTTCAGCTGTATATTTTAATAATTGTTGCATGGATTACACAGAAATATATCTATTGTAATTTTTATGGATTTAACTGTGGGTACTTCATGAATGCTGCATGGATTACATGGAATGATCTCACCTTATTTTGACAATGGGCTGAAAAAAACGTGTAAATCCACACAATACTTTCTGGAACAACATCCATGACATGGTTACAATTTTGCAAAACACAAAAAACGATTTCCCGCAGCCGCTGGGTCCGACAATCATACACAAGAAAGGCGCTCTCAATCTAGGATCAAAATCAATCTCCTGTAAATCGGCAGGATGCAACATTTTTTTTTTATTCTATCTTTTTTCTTCTTATGCTCTAATAACCAAAAGGCAGAGTTGTCCCGTTAGAAAAAAGGCATCTCTTGTCATACACCAACCGAAACCTTTTAACAAATGCAGCATTTCTTAAGCGGAATCTTTTTTTATCCCTCCTGATATTGTGCTGTGGAATTTCAATGACACCCTCACTAGATCCTGCTAAGTAACCCTCAATCAGCCCTTTGATGCTGTCAAAATTGACCCTCTCGCTGCATTCATGTGTCTGAGTGATGCCTTTAGCACGTATCACTAGCTTTTTCTGGTTTTTGGTTTGGTATGCATAACTCTTGGGTCCTGTTGATGCAAACTCCAAAATGCTGTCTCCCCCTAGCTCGTCAGTAGGATCCCCCAGATAATTTCCCAGTTCCAAAGGAGTTTCACCACTTTTTGTCGCATAAATCAAACTGTCCGTGTCAATATAGATCAATCTGTCCTGCAATTGCTCCATGCTGCTGAGAAGTTTTAAACGAGCATAAGCGGTGGTGAATGCTGCAATAAACACATTGTTTACCTTGCTTGGGGGAGAGATGACACGTTTGCTGTAGTTCCAGTGCACTACACACATTTCAGGGTTGAAGAAATGGAAGTAGTTAACCCTGTATTTGCTTGAGAACATGAAGCTGAAAAACTCATCAGGGTTAGTGACGTCTGTGGTCTACGAAGGCCGTACACAGTTTGGAGTACCTTGCTTCTCTGAACAGTAAAACTGTTCAAATACTACCCCTCTCAAAGGACACTTGTCATGAGGCATGTAACACTTTTTACAGCCATGGAAAAAACAGCCGTAAAATTTGAACGCAACTTTGACACCGTTAATCTCTGCATACCCATCCACAGAAAATGGACCGATTTTCTTTTCCCCCTTGTTTAATGCATGCTCGATTTTTTATTTTTCTGCTGTCTGAATTCCAGCCAAGCCATTGAATGGACGCGCTGGAAAACGTCTTAATACTACGCCTGTAGTCCAGAGGTGAGAGGATTGCCAAGGTTTTAGGAGGAAGGAAATTCTTTACAAAAACCGTCATGCAGGCTGAGGCTATCGTGACGCATTTAAGCGGATCCACACTTGTCTCCTTAAAATACTCATCCCTGAATTTAACACAACCTTGAAATAGAATGTCCATATCATTTTTACAATAATGAAGAGCTTCCTTCTCAAAGTCAAAGACCCCTTTGCTCACTTCTCTGTACCAGCTGTTAAACACCTGTTGTTCTTGAAGGCTCATGTGTTCTACAGCATAGGAGGATGGAGGAGAAAAAGACCCCACATACTAGAGATGTTGTTCAGAGGAGAATAGGTGGGGGAAAAAAAAACCTTTGGTCTGATCACTAAAACCTAATGCTTTCGGCATCGCACTAAGCTTCATACACATGAAGAACAGGCTATCAAAGAATTTTAACCTGTAATCAGGGTCGGTTAAAGAGAGAACTTTACTTCCCTGCATGATGACTAACTGCAACATAACTGTGAGAATCAGGTAGCTGTCATACCCACATGTGTTGTGCGCTATTAAGGTAAAGCCTCTGTACATTGGTCTCCTGAAATGGATAAGAAATTTTTGGGTGCAAATCAATCCATAAGCATGCCATTCCTTACCTTTCAACGTTTTAACACAGACCAGATAGGGGATGTGCACACCGTTCTCGTTGATGAAGCATTCAAAATCATAAAAAATCAGTTTATCATCTAAGTGATTACAGGCTTGGCCGGGTTGAATGTAACACAGATGACCATCGCACGTCACATCCAAATCAGGAGGTATATTCTCACCCCAAATACAGCATTTTACATTACACACGTGTGGTTTATCCTGCTTGCTGATTAGAATAACGTACATCCTTTTGCACACTTTGCACAGTTTTACCAACTCACAGTCACTCATAGGCCTGTCAGCACTAGGTCTGTTGCGGGGTTCCCTATGTCTGCTGAAACATGAAGAGTTACGACAGATTCTGTGACAACCTGCACAGGCGAGTGACAAACCGGACAATAGCCTTCACAGTGGTGTGTGTCTGGCTTTTCATAGCTCCTGTAAAAATATGCAGAGATGTATCTCGATCCTATAAAACCCTTGAGATTTTTTATCCCATAGTAGTGACCTTGAAATAACAGCAGAAAGAGAGGGTTTGATCGATCAGGGAAACTGGTCTCAAATTTACACAGAGCTGAAGAGCCTGTAACGGTTCTGTGAAACGCTACAATTTTTCTCTTTAGAATGTTTTCAAATCTACCAATGTCGCTGAAAGTTACTGCTGTCTGATCATCTAAGCCAGCCCTGTGTTGCCACATCCTGCCCTGCTCTAAAGCCTGATTATCAGTAAGGTTAGGGTCAGAGACGTGTGCAAGACTGATGGCAAAGCATAACTGATACCGATATTATCTACAGTATACAGGTGACGCTTTTTGTTATTAATCAGTTCACAGTCTAACGTACCTTTAACCTTACGTTTAGACCCTCCTGCAGGGTCATTAACTACCTGTAGAACAAATTCCAGGTTATTATCTGCAGGCATTTCAGCGTTGGACTGTACTAACTCATCTAAAAAATCCTCGAAAGCAGGCAGAATCATATTTCATCGGTAACGGAAAACGTGACGTTACGGTTGAGTTACATCTGGCTAAAGATCTTGCAGTATTGGCTAATTCAGTGAGAATACGCATGATGTTTATATAGGCTGCAGCGAGATCAGGGACATTACCAGGGCAGGGAGGTGGGATGGTTAAAGGTCTCCTTATTTCAATTTTTTGATCATACTGCTGCCCAGTATGATCAGCGGCGTGTGATGTTGAAGGAATTTGTAAGTCAGCTGATTCATTTTGATGAATGCAGGGTGGAGACGGTGCTCTATTTAAATCTTCAACAGCCTGTTCTAATGAGCGTAAAAAGTCACCGTGCAGATTTTGATTTATTACATCTTCACTGTTGTTGGCAGGAGAGGCATTTAACCCGATGTTATCTGCTACTTCTGCATTAACGGGAATTTCACTGAGCTGAGCGACAGCATTCCTTATCTCATTCAGCGCATATGTGATCTGGCTATCCATATTAACATGAGTATCAGAAGAAGAAGAAGAAGAAGACCCAGGGATCAGTTTAAATTACCTTGATATCAGCACAATGTCTCAGTAACAGAGTCTGGCATGCAGCCAAAAGCGTTAAGCTTGATGCTTTATTACAACGGTCATGTAACGATAAGAGAAAAACCCCTGTCTGCGCTTTGGCTGTCCGGCCGCTAAAAAGAATAAAACGAAAAAAAGAAAAAAAAAGAAATTAAAGGAATATACAAACTAATTCAGTAGGGAAATAAAAGAAAAAAACCCCCGGATCAGTTTAAATTACCTTAAAATTTACACAAGTTTTTCAGTAACAGAGTCTGGCATGCAGCCAAAGCGTTAAACTTGATGCTTTATTACAACGGTCACGTAACGATAGAGAAACTCTCTGTCTGCGCTCTTGCTGTCCGGGGGCTCGAGAAATCTGCTCCCCATCAACGTTGCCCCTGGAAAAAAAAGAAAAAAGAAATTAATTAAAAAAAACGAATTAATTCAGTAGTAAATGAGTATAGAAGAATTAAACGTACATTCATTAAACCCCTAAAAAGCTTCGCCCTGGTATACAGAGCACAGAGTCGCCATCTTTCCCCCAAATTTAAAAATATTCGTTTAAACAAAAATAAAGTTTTCCTTACAATGCAGGTCTTTTGAAAAAAAAAAAATCTGGTTTCTGTGAAGATTTGGGGTAGAACTAAATTTTAAAATATAACTTACTCCATACAGGGGTATTTGAACGGCTCCGGGCGGTTTTTAACTCTTCCTGCACTGAAATGGTACAGTTCTGCTGAATGTTATCCAGGCTTGGGTTCGGGTTAAATCATTCGATATATCTGTAAAAATTTTATTCAGGGGGTTTAAAAAATCTGCAATATCGCATACACCCGTGAAAACAGATGGACAGAAAAATATATATTTTTTTACTTACTCTCCTCTTCCGGAGCTGTTAATTTTTCCGGCGCACGGTCAGGGGACTGAGGCGAATGAATAGCTTCACCCTCTCCTTCATGGATATGTTTAGCTGGGATCGGATTGTCTTTCCGTCTCGACTTTGATTTTTCGGAGGCAGACAGTTAGAAACGCTGACCTCTCCAACGTTCAGGAATACGCTTCTCTGTAAGTAAAATTTATTTCATTTATTTTTTAAATCACAAAATAGCATTCACCAGTTGACTAACATTTTTGTATTAAAAATTACCGTGTCGGACTGTGTTTAAAACGATCCATCCAAACCTCACTTGGGTTCTAAGAATATAAGTTAAACATTATTATTATCCAACGAGCATTCACAGCACTTTAGGAAATCTTAAGATGAATACTTTTACTGAAGATTGCGTTGTACGGGGTTAGACAATGAAGAAACACCTGGATTAGACCCAAAAATTTATTAGTATGGTGTAGGGCCTCCTTTTGCGGCCAATACAGCGTCAATTCTTCTTGGGAATGACATATACAAGTCCTGCACAGTGGTCAGAGGGATTTTAAGCCATTCTTCTTGCAGGATGGTGGCCAGGTCACTACGTGATACTGGTGGAGGAAAACATTTCCTGACTCGCTCCTTCAAAACACCCCAAAGTTGCTCAATAATATGTAGATCTGGTGACTGTGCAGGCCATGGGAGATGTTCAACTTCAATTTCATGTTCATTAAACCAATTTTCATCAGTCTTGCTGTGTGTATTGGTGCATTGTCATCCTGATACAATGTTTGAACCATTGGATGCACATGGTCCTCAAGAATGGTTCGGTAGTCCTTGGCAGTGACGCGCCCATCTAGCACAAGTATTGGGCCAAGGGAATGCCATGATATGGCAACCCAAACCATCACTGATCCACCCCCATGCTTCACTCTGGGCATGCAACAGTCTGGGTCGTACGCTTCTTTGGGGCTTCTCCACACCGTAACTCTCCTGGATGTGGGGAAAACAGTAAAGGTGGACTCATCAGAGAACAATACATGTTTCACATTGTCCAGAGCCCAAGATTTGCGCTCCTTGCACCATTGAAACCGACATTTGGCATTGTCATGAGTGACCAGAGGTTTGGCTATAGCAGCCCGGCCGTGTATATTGACCCTGTGGAGCTCCCGACGGACAGTTCTGGTGGAAACAGGAGAGTTGAGGTGCACATTTAATTCTGCCGTGATTTGGGCAGCCGTGGTTTTACGTTTTTTGGATACAATCCGGGTTAGCACCCGAACATCCCTTTCAGACAGCTTCCTCTTGCGTCCTTAGTTAATCCTGTTGGATGTGGTTCGTCCTTCTTGGTGGTATGCTGACATTACCCTGGATACCGTGGCTCTTGATACATCACAAAGACTTGCTGTCTTGGTCACAGATGCGACAGCAAGACGTGCACCAACAATTTGTCTTCTTTTGAACTCTGGTATGTCACCCATAATGTTGTGTGCATTTCAATATTTTGAGCAAAACTGTGCTCTTACCCTGCTAATTGAACCTTCACACTCTGCTCTTACTGGTGCAATGTGCAATCAATGAAGACTGGCTACCAGGCTGGTCCAATTTAGCCATGAAACCTCCCACACTAAAATGACAGGTGTTTCAGTTTCATTGTCCAACCCCTGTATTTCTCGATAGAAGCAGAATGTTCACCACCTTCTTCGTTTCCTAAAATATGTTCCGGCATTTTTTGTTTCTCTTTACAAGTGTTCTAACAATATTTCAGTGTATGTGGTTATAAAAAATTAACTTTTAGCTACCAGATTTGAAGCTGATCTCCCAGTAAAGATTGCGTTGTATCTCTCGATAGAACCAGGATGACTGACTATGCCACCTTCTCTGTTTCCAATTACGAAATCCGATCAACGTGCAGGGCTACACCCCTTGGCCACACCTCCCCGAGACACCTCAGCAAAGCCGCAGACGCGTTAATTCAATAAACAGGGGATGTGAATTGTCAAAGACAATGCTCGAGACTTCGGGCCAGGAAGGAGCACAGTCCTCTTAATTACTTTGACTACAGTCGGTGTGAAGACTTTGTCTGAGACAATCCACAATAAACAGTGACATGTCTGAGGTCTGATCACCTATTCAATAAACAGTGGATGTGTACTGACTGAGACAATGCTCGACACTTTGGTCAGGAAGGAGCACGGTCGTCTTAATTACTTTGATTACAGTCGGTGTGAAGACTTTGTCTGAGACATTCCACAATAAACAGTGACATGTCTGAGGACTTTATAACTTTTATTTTTTTATTTTTCAGTTTCTTGTGACGTTTAACATAGACCACACCTACAGGATACAACCTCTGGCTCCCACGTGGGATGAGGAGAAAACTGTTTTCTCTAAATCCTCAATAACTATTGCTCTAAGATGAAAAAAGAAAAGTCAAGGTAACTTAAATTATCATCCATTTTACCAAATGGAGTCTCTCATGATTCCAAACAAAGTCTTTTAGCTGTAGAATCCATTTCTATTTTGGAAACAGCATACTGAGCACTCATAAAATTTTAGATAATTCCATGTTTGGCTTACTTTTTAACTATTTTTTCAGTTCATTTGTTTCTCTGTTTTTAGATCATCTCTACAAGTTGCTGGTGCAGATTAGATTACTCAAACATTTGAGCTAAGGAAGAAAGGTTCTGTATCTACTTTTTGTCTTCCTTGTTTTTTAGATGTAATAACATCCATCTAAATAACCCCTGCGTTAAAACAAAATGAATTTATAATTCTGTCAGGTTCTCTTTTTATCAGAGTTTTGTTTGATGTGCCTGCATTAACCTGAGTGACCTTTAAAGTGGAGAAACTACATGTTTTTTTTTATGTAAAAACATCTAAAAAACATACAATTGGAAAGATTCGCTTCCTTGTGATGACAACATCTGGTTAATGACGATATCCGGTTATTGAGGATATCTGGTTACGCCACCGGAAGTCCCACCACCGGAAGTCCCACCACCGGAAGTCCCGCCCTAGAATGTCCCGCCACCGGAAGTCCCGCCCACCTGTCAAACTTTTCACACCTCGTTTGATTGAAGGATGTACATATAGTCTCTGCCGTTGTAGATGCTGATGGCTTTCTGTAGGAAGGATCTCCTGTAGTGGTCTGTTTTAAAGCAAAGCTGAAGAAGCCTTTGACTCTGTTGTTGTGTGACAATCTCATGAAGAGGACGCTCTTAACTATGAAATACAGTATATCTGTCTTTAAATCTTTTTATAAAATTGGACTTAATTGACCATACATTTCTATATATAAATTGGATCAGTTATTTTGTACAGTGCCTTGATACATTTGTTGTGAATAGGCGCTGTATTAATGAACCAACTTGAATGTAACTGAACTGTATAGTAAATAGACAGATAGTTTCTAAAAGCAGATACAGGCAACTGCCTTCAGACACAGTTTTATTTTACTGCATTTACAAATGCTCAGTCGGTGGTATAACTACCAGCCTGTAATCAAAGGTGTACTTATCTAATTTTTCAATCAGTTGCTAGGTCCATAATCTCTTGGTTTTAGTGGGTTTTAATTTATTTAACTGTGAATTGGTTGAACTTTAACTAGGCCATTGCAAATCATAAATATGCTTTCATCTAAACCGTTCCATTGTAGCTCTAGCTGTATATTTAGGGATGTTGTCTTGCTTGTGTCAGGGTTCTGTGATGACAATAAATTCTGAATATGGTCTCAATCTGATCTTAATCTTTCTATATGTCTTTTTAATGGCCGGGTCATAATATAATTTACTTTTCCAAGATAGAATTATGAAGCTATATCCCTCACTGGGAAACGAACCCAGGCAATGGAAATGAGCGCACCAAATCTTAACCACTAAAACACCAGGAAACACTAGTTCAAAATCTGCTTGCTTCAGAAAATATGCATTCACAAAGATGAATCAGCAGCTTTGGTCAGCTCTTGATGCCTCGAACATTATCACATGCCTCATCAACACAAGCCTTGACACGCGCTTCCCAAAAAGTCTGGCTGGATTATTCGACACACACTTCGAAGCATCAACACACTGGACACATCACTTCCTCCAGCTCTTACCTGTCCACCCTTTAAAGCTCTGGAAAAAACTCCTTTAAACACCACAACTTCCTGGATTCCCTCTCTACACAGACCAACAGGTCCTGGACTCTGCATACTCCCCTGCCAACACCAAAACTCACGATAAGAATGCCATCGAACAATTCAACCTGGAAAGACTCAAAAAGGGAGAAACAACGAGATTGTGATTAGCAGGTTTATTAATGAAAATTATTTGGCGCTCGGACCCTGGAGGAAGACGTGTAGTCTGAGGATGACGTGAGCTAGAAAGGCGATTTTAGGATTAGGATTAGGATTAGGTACGTCTTCCCCCCCAGGAATCCGATCCTGGTGGTGGAGTGGCCTGAAAAAATTTGTAAGGAATATGGGAGCCAGATGGTGGAGAAAGGGGAGGAGGAGGGTCGAAGCTCAGCAACGAGCAGTGTCTTCCATGATGAAGGTCTTTAAATATAATGTCTTGGGAGATAATTGGATGAGGAGAAGAGCGGACCCGTCTCTGATTGGATCATTATGGAGGAATAACCAGGCAAAGCAGGGGCAGTGAAGGTGGGTCTTCCATGTTGAATTTTCGTTAAAAACTCCATTTCTACCATCATTTATTTTTCCATTCCAACAACTTGCCTTGCTATTCCCCTGTGCTCCCCTTTCTTGCAGTTTTCTTGAAGCCTTCCTGGAAACCCCCACAACCTGACCTGAGTCCATTATTCACTTCTTATAGAAGTAAACCTCTCTAACATGTCTATTTCTTCACTGAGTGCATGTGAGTCATAAAACCAGACAACTGGACAGTGAAACTTTGCCAGTCGGACATTTTTGCAGCCTAACAGCTTTTCTTCCAGGAGAACCCTGAGTTTAGCGCCATCCAATTTCCCATAAGCACTAAACAGTTTCTCTGTCCCTGTTGACGAAAAGCAGCCCAACAACATGATACCTCCACCATAATGTTTTACAGTGGGAAGATGTGTTCAGGGTAATGTGCATTTCTAATTTAACCTCCAGCTGTTTATTCACATAGGCCAAAGTACAAAATGTTGAATGTTGGTCTCATCTGACTGAAGCACCTTATTCAATGCATTTGCAGACTCCTCTACCTGTATTGTAGGACACTTTAAGCAGGACTTTCTGGATTTCTTACAACAATGAATTTTGTTTTGGCACCTTTCTAACATGGCCAAATTTGTACAGTGCATAATTAATAATTTCAACCTAAGCTCATTTAAATTTTGCCACAACCCAGTCCTTTTTAGTGTAGTTCAGGGGTGCCAAAGTACAGTTGTCGAGAGCTACATTCTTGCAACTTTTAGATACATCCCTTCTCCAACTTACCTGAATCAAATGGATGGCTCGTTATAAGGTAATTGCGGAGCTGAATGATATGCTCATGAAGGTATCTAGCCATTTCATACTTTTGCAAGGCACTGTATTAAACATTTTCAGCAACTACTTTTGAACTCTGCACAGTTGGATAGGCAATTTGACCTTTTCTCTGATTAAAACTACCTCTATTCTTGTTATGTCACAATCCATAGGTCTTTGTTTAGTGTTCTCACTTGGGTTTGTATCATTTTGATTTGTTAGTAAGTCAGTAAATTTCTTTGGGTTGAGTTTACTAGTTATGATTAGCTCTTTGTGTATTGGTTTGGATTCATATATTAGAGTTAACCTTTTAGTTTGTGATTTAGTATGATCCTTTTGGTTGCTGTTAAGATCGCTGAGTTTGTTTATTTGTTTCATAACCTTCCCTCAGTTCCCTGCTAAGGTTCTTCCCCAGCTGCTTTGCATTCCTACGAGTAGTACAACCTGGTTTTCATATAATTTACCTCTTTGCCAGATGTTTCCCTCCACATTTGTTATCCAGTCTGTTTACATCCATGCTGTCATAGTTTCATTTCATTAAACTCTAAGAGTGACACGAGGACAGGACAGCGTTTCATTTCTTTTTGTTAAAAAGGTTTATTTTTTGACAAAAGTAAATCGGCAGGACTGGAGCCTGGGTGGAATCCACCTGGTAATCTGGATCTTCACTGAGGGGCAGAGGAGAATGGTTATTGTGGTTCTAGGAAAATGGAGATCAATTATAGTGAAAAGATTGAGTCGAAATTACTGTTCGAGAGGTGGCAAATTTGCTTGGGAGAGGTTAGTCTTTCCACAGTGACAGAGGCTGGCATCGAGCGTGGGGCAAGACGCTGTTAATCCTTTCGTTTCCTCTTAGTGCTTTCAGAGTCAGGGCGTCTTTGTTTGAGCATGTGATGTTGGAGGGTGGACAGGCAGGTGAACAGGAGTTTGATTTCCTCGAAGTGTGTACTCAGAGCAGTAGGGCTGGAGACAGGAACGATAGGGAGACTCATGGTGGAATCGGCCGCGTCTTGTTTCAGAGTTCCACTTGAACAGGACAAGAAACAGGAGCCAGGGGTATCCAGGAATGTAGTCTGGAGAAACAGGGAAAAAAGCAATGAGAGTAGAGTCTAACAGGCAGGCAGAGAGCAGCATACCGCGGTCAGTTTACCGCACTGAGGAAGCAACGAGCTGACGCCTCCCACCAGGTTCCAGCTCCTTAAGTAGCCCTGGTGATTAGACTCTGATCCCCCACACCTGTGAGGCAACACCTGAGAGACACACCTGCCAGTTACACCCTATAGCAGAGGGAAAGAACAGCGCACACAAACACAAACTGCACACTGAAGATATGACACGTGTGTTTACTGCATTCCAGTTGCTTTATTGTTCAAAGACAATTTTTTTTGGTTGATATTACAAATACCAACCATCACCAAGAGGTCTTTCTTGCCTGTGCCTGGGCCCACCTCCTCTTCTAAACATGACAAGTTATGTTCTTTATAACCAGCTATAAGTTTGGAAGCTAGCTGTTTACAGTTGAATATAAACCTGTATCTTGCTTTATATTAAACCTTTAAAGCACCACTTAGGCACACATGTATTCAACTTAGTTATTCACTTTGTGCACAAATTAAAAATAATAATTTATGCACAGGTCAGTCAATGACTGTCGAAGCAGGTGGATTCTATATAAAATGATTAGCACTGACTTGGAAAAGACATGGGTGCTGGTCCCTGAGTGGTTAGTAGTTAAAGCATTGCTGTACTGCTGATCTAAAGGGGTGTCGTGACACATCAGTTTACTCAGAATGGTGTAAAAATCCAAAGTACAACTAACAGCTCTGAAAACAAAGCCTATCAGGGAGGTCAGAAAATGGCCAGATCCATTCAGCAGTGAGGGTGATGCCATGGACGCAATTGAAACTCCATGAGCTTGAAATTTCTATTGTTAGGGTCTGGATTTTCTTTTTTTTTAGTTTGGTTTAATGCTTTAGATGTTTAGATTTCTTAATTTTTTTTATTCAGATTATGATTTTGACTAATCAGCCCAGCTGCGGTTATTTATTTGACCCAATTTCACATTCTGCTTCTCTTTAACTTTATTCCTCAAGTTGCTTGCTGCTTATTTAGACCTCTATCCTGGTCTCACCAGACATATTTTTGGCATTTTCAAATCACCTGTGCTTTTATCAGTTGTCAAAAATGTATTCTTTACACTTTGCTTTGTTCACTATCAGGGTTTTTTTTCCCCCTCTCTGAATTTTAATATAAATTAGTTGGCTTAGATGCTCATGCAGGATTCTTGCTCTTAGGGGTAAGTTATTAATGTGCTTGGCCTGCACCTGCTTCCTCCTGTTTTTCGATTTTTCCTTCTTCAACTGACCCATGACAGAGTGATGGAAAGGTCACAGGGTGACTTCTACAGCAAATCTGTCTTTTATAAAATCCATTGCTGTTTCTTTCACTATCATCTTCTTTTTTTTTGATAACATCTAGCGTGTAAGGGTAAACTTAGCAGTGGTTTGTTGCTGTTTTGTTTAAGTGATGAAGTCTTGTAACCTGATAATTTCTCTTAAATATGAATTCTCCTCCTGTACTTCTTGCAGGAGGCAGGATGACAGGTTTAACACTCTTTATTGAAAAGCTGTGTAAGTGGTTTGGCTGGTCATCGAGGAGTCTGAGGACAATTGGACTGGGCACTACGAAAGAGTGGTGAGTAATGGGTGGTTAGTAATGTGTGGGTAGAGATGAAGCTTACTGTTGGAGTTGGAGTTGAAAGTTCCGGGGAGGTCGAATCTGTATGCTGAGGCTTATTTTGGCAGGCAGTGTGATTCTATGGAAAAAGCTGCATCTCTCTCTGTCACCTGGATCCTTTTCGGAAGGTATTTTTAGAATCTGGATGGTATGTGATGGTGAAGTTAAGACGTGAGAAGAGTAAGGACCAATGTGACTGACAGGAGTTAAGTTGTTTGGTCAGTTGAAGGTAGGGAAGGTTCTTGTGGTTGGTCCAAATAATGATGGGTTGCTCCGTGCCCTCCAGCCAATGTCTCCATTCTTCGAGGGCCAGGTTAATGGCCAGAAGCTCTCTGTCTCCTATTTCATAGTTTCTCTGGAGGAGAGAAGCATCTGGAGAAAAAGGCACAGGGATGGAGCTTACCATCAGAGGATGATCTTTGTGAAAGGACTGCTCCAACCCCTGTGTCTAATGCATCCACCTCCAACACGTTCGGGACCTTAGGATCTGGGTGGACAAGGATGGGTGCTGATGAGGCGCTTTCCTTAAGTTTCAGAAAAGCCTTTTCGCTGTCATCAGACCAGGTGAAGGTTCTCGTGATGGAGGTGAGTGATGTCAGGGGAGAGGCAATGAGGCTGAAGTCTCTGATGAAACAGCGATAAAAGTTGAAAAATCCGAGGAAATGTTGGAGCTGTTTTCCTGTGGTGGGTGTGGGCCACTCCTGAACAGCTTTTATTTTGCTGGGATCAGTCTTCACTTGTTCACCCTGAAAGATAACCAAGGAAGGTTATAGAATAAACATGAAATTCACATTTCTCAGCTTTAACGAACAAACGGTTTTCCAGAAATTGTTGGAGAACCATCCAAACATGCTGTCTGTGTTCTTTTAGGTCTTTGGAGTAGATCAAGAAGTCGTCGAGGTGGACAAAGACAAAAACATTGATGAAATCCCATAGGAGATTGTTAACTAAAGCCTGAAAAACAGCTTGTGCATTAGTTAGGCCAAAGGTCATCACTAAATACTCAAAAGGACCTATAGTAGTTTTGAATGTGGTTTTCCACACATCCCCTTCCCTTATGCAAATAAGATAGTAGGCATTGCAAAGATCGAGTTTAGTAAAGAGACAGAGCCTTCCTGAATGGATTCAAAAGCTGAAGACATGAGAGGAAAGGAATATCTATTTTGACCGTTATCTGATTTAACCCCCGGTAGTCAATGCAGTGCCTTAAGAACTTCTCTTTCTTCTCAACCAAAAAGAAACCTGCACGGACTGGAGATGAAGATGGACCGATGATTCCTGCTTTGACTGAGTTGTAATGTATTGTTCCATAACTTCATGTTCTGAGTAAGAAATGTTGTAAAGTTTGCCGGAAGGTAGTGGACCTCCTAGAAGTAAATTGATGGCGCACTCATAAGGATGGTGTGGGGGAAGAGAAAGAGTGAGGTCCTAACTAAACACCTTCTGGAGGTCATGATATTCAGAAGGATTTGGTCTCATCATGGCAGGCTTGTTCATCCTTCATCTGGTCATTTAAAGAATTAAGAAACTCCTTATAAGAGCTGGAGTGTTCCAGCCAGACTCGGCTGCTAGGCTGTGAAAATGTATTGCCATCTCAGCCACTGACCTGTTGGTTTGAGTGCCCATAATGTCTTTGCTGCCTCCTTGACACTGACACTGGGTGAGAATGTTTGTTTGAAGATTTCTAGAAAATCACCGTAAGAAGAGAGATGAATAGATGTTTAATCAATTATGGCTTCTGCCCACCTTAAGGCCTTGTCATGGAGAAGTCAGATTATATACTTGAGTATTCACGGAAAGATGAATGAGAGCGCTGGAATACCAGGGTACATTGAATGCAAAAAACCCACTTTCCGATTTCCTCAGAAAATAATGCCAGAGTAGGGGTCGACAGGGCAGTGAACGCAGCACCCACAGTGGGCTGAGCTGAGAGATTGCATTCTGTAAATGCGCCCCAGACTTAGGTCGGACTGTTCTGTCATGATGTTCAGCGGTTAGACTCTGACAGTGAGCACAGATACAAAGACAGGATGACGGGTTTACCACTCTTTATTGAAAAGCAGTGTAAATCGTTTGGCTGGTCATTGGGGGGTCTGAGGACAATCGGACTGGGCAATACAGAAGAGAGGTAAGAGGTTATAATTTTGACAGCGGATGGATGGTAAGTAATGTGTGGGTAGAGGTGAAGCTTACTGTCGGAGTTGGAGTTGAAAGTTCTGGGAAAGGTTGAATCTGTCTGCTGAGGCAGAGTTTGGCAGGCAGTGTGATTCTGTGGAAAAAGCTGCATCTCGCTCTGTCACCTGGATCCTTTTTGGAAGGTGTTTCCAGCATGAGGCTGGTTTCAGGAGGGGAAGGGGGACTGACAATCCAGCGTCTTTTTCCGAGGTGCTTTCAGCAAGATCCAAAAGAGTAGACACGGAGCACCGGGGTATTGGAGAAGCCAACGTCGGAAGACAATCCTGTGAGAGGAGGAACAAAGACTCAGGTAAGACTGGGGAACAGAAGATCAGTCAATGGTTAGAAAACGCAGGCCAGATTACCACTCTGAGTGAACTAAGAGTCTGATGCCTCCCTCTAGGTGCAGCTCCTTAAAAACCTTCCTAATTAGTCCTCATAGAAGACACCTGTGGAGCTGCACCTGCCAGTCACACCCTGCAGTGAGAGCGGGAGAGAGAACACAACACTGCATGCACATACCAGCCTGCACCCAGCCAGACGGTATGAAAACTCCATGCATTTCTCAGGAATAAGACTTTTTCTTTTCTTTAGAAAAAAAAGACACCTCAATTAATGACTATACAAAAATCAACCAGAGCTGATAGTCAATGTTATCAATACCTAAATTTCTTATTAAATAAACTAAGATCTACTTGCTAATAATTAAACTGAGAGAAACACACAAAAGAAATGGCACTAATTCTTCTCCACAATCTACTCCACAGAGGCATAGGATTAGGGAGTCAAATGTTCAAATTATCAAAACTGATAAAAATCTAAGATTTATCAAGAATTTGTTGGATTTTGATAGTAATCCTTACAATAATCTGAGTAAAATGGAGAAAGTTAAAATTCTTCACACCACCATAAAATAATTGAGCCCTTTAATTTTGTCTGAATTTGGGTTGTTACACCCATGGGGTTGGCTTGTCGTCTGACTTGTCTTCATGTGGCTCCCACACTTTGAACTCTCTGGTTGGCAGACAGGGAAAGTCTCTACAGAAACAGGTGATGTTTCAGGTAAAACGTCATTCTACAACTGTATGGCTTTGAGTCAGAATCAAGCTCACTGGATGAGATGATGTCAAGATGGCTGATCAACCAATCTGTAGACATGTTAAAATGTCCAAATCAAGTCTCTGACCTGCAAGGGTCATCGTTTTTCTAGCTGCTTTGACCCACATGCAGAAATACACTCAGGAAACAGGAAAAGTTTAATAAGTTTATTAAGAAGTGTTAGAATACTGGGAACTGGAACTCGCCACTGTATGGAGAAGGGATAAATAGTAAGTGACTGATATTGCTGAGAGTTATTGATCCTGGTATAATTCTGCTTACAGTTGAAGACTTGAAGATCTGCCAGGAAGGGGGAAAGTTGGATGGAAACTCTGGGGTTGTCTGAGGTGAGTGAATTGGTCCAGGTAATCATATCTTGCTTGCTCTTGAGATGAAGATGGCACCAGGTGGATCTTTCTTGGAGGGTGAGCACGATGGAGGGTGAGCTAGGTTCGTTTGCAGGTAAGCCTGAGGAGACTTGAAACCAGACTGCAGCCAACTGAGAAGATAATCCGTGAAGTTCTCTTGGAAAGAGCAAATCTGGGTTCTCTGCATAAGCATACTAGAGACTGAAGCTCAGGACTGGAGATAACCTGGGAAAGAGGACACGAGAAGGTAAGTATTCAGGAGTAATCACAAAGAGATTTGTTTTGGCCAGCTAGAGTTACCACTATAGGTTAACACTCAGTCACCGGAGTGTTGGCAGCTTGAGGTTCCTATGCTCCTCTCCTGATGAGGCTGATGGCGAACACCTTTTGGTTCGGCTCCTACCGTGCATCTGGTGCCATCTAGTGGTTGGAAATGGTTAGTAGCAGGCAAACAGGTGGACAACAACTCCCAGAACTCCGACTGCATGTTTAAGTTAAGCCTTGTGTCTTTTGCCCCAACAGATTGTCAAGCATCAAGTCTCTAATGACTGAAATTAACATTTTCTCATCAAATCCAGAACATCCAGTGCAGGTCCAACCCTATAGGTTAGATTCAAAACCTGTACTGTTTGTCCTTAGGCCTAA
Source organism: Crenichthys baileyi (assembly GCA_036173005.1). Classification (NCBI taxonomy): domain Eukaryota; kingdom Metazoa; phylum Chordata; class Actinopteri; order Cyprinodontiformes; family Goodeidae; genus Crenichthys; species Crenichthys baileyi. The sequence goes on along the minus strand of JAHHUM010001783.1, from coordinate 195,935 downwards.
ATCACATGACCATTTGATAAATAATTTTCAATCTTTGAAAATTTATTAAAATAATCTTTTAATCAAATTTGGTAAAGGCTGATTAATATTCACCCCCATTTTAATAGTTATAGTGGTGTATGCTACAAGAAAAATATTAGAAGTAGAATAAAACCTATTAATGTTGAATATCTGAATAAATCAAACAAAGTGCTTTTTTGTTTTTGCATTGACTAAGCTGACACCTCTTTATCCATTCTTCATATTGTCCACTGCTTCTTCGTATATTGCTTTAAATATGGTTTGGAGAATTTTCAGTAATATTTTAAAACCATATTCTGAATCCATTTTTAAACATTTGTTCTCGATTATAAACAGCAAAGATTTTCAGATTTTAGGTATAAATAACATATATATAATGAATGAGACAAAGTGTAGTGAGTAAATAAAAAAATGTTGAACATCTGAATGAACGGAACAGGAAGTGCCTTAATTTTAGAATTTTCAGCTGGACGTGTCCTTGTAATGACACAGTTAGCTTAACAGCCAAAGAGTGTCAGAGATAAGTTTATTTTGTATAAAAAAATCACTTAATATAGCATTCTTTATTGTGAAGCTACATCTAACAGGGATAGATAACAGGTTTGCCAACAATCTATGACTGTAGGCAAATTACTATTTATGCTGCTTTGACATTACTATTTTTTTATAAACAAATACTACTTTCATTAAATTAAAAAAACACTGAATTCACATTTAAGGTTTAACACATTAATCTTTAAAGATCATTCAGCATCAGCATTCATGGAGATACCAGAATGTTGCATGCCTGGAATATGAGGTTATTTTGGCTAGACCTAAAGGTCTGTCAAGGACCTTTTGAACTGATGTGGAGAAAAGCTATTAAAGTAGGTGAATGTATCTGAGATGGTTGTGAGCACTAGAGTCATGTCTTTATATAAGGGTCATTTTGCCCACTTCTTTTTTTCTGAACAAAGGTCAACCTGAATGTTTTTTTTCTTATTAATTAGATGCCATGAGGCAAAAGGTTTGTGAAAATTAAAAGATGAAGGCAAAGTACAGGCTTAGAAGAAGTGGGTTGAATCTCAGAGATATGGGGACAGAAGATTAACAGAGCCATCAGGAGTATCTTGGTGAAAGGTGAAACAGTGTCCAGATGGCTTTAGATAAATTGAGGCCTGATTGGGTCACCTAGCTGTGGCTGTGGGAAGATCAAAGACTTAACACCCCTCAGAAGACCTAAGCAGTTGGATCAAATAGTGCATTCCTGATCAAAATGGTTTCCTGCTTTGTCTGATATCAGACAGAGCTGACAGCTGACAGCTCCTTACATCATATTCAGTGGACAGATTTAAATGTCTGGACATAGTCAACAGCATAATTTCAGGAAACACTGACAAGAATTTGACAAGAAGAGATTGTAATGCAAAAGCATTTTGTGTTTCCAGTAGAGTGAATTCAACCATGAGTTTAAACATTAATGGCAGCAATAACAGTTCTTGTGGTAGACATTATGTCCAGTAATTTCTTACATATTTTCTTGTGGCTGTTAGCATTAATGGCTGTCAGTCAATCAGTCATTTTCTACCGCTTATTCCATAGTGGGTCGCGGGGGAGCTGGTGCCTATCTCCAGCAGTCTATGGGCGAGAGGCAGGGTACACCCTGGACAGGTCGCCAGTCCATCGCAGGGCAACACACAAACAACCATGCACACACTAATTCATACACCTAAGGGCAATTTAGAGTGACCAGTTAACCTAACAGGCATGTCTTTGGACTGTGGGAGGAAGCCGGAGTAACCGGTGAGAACCCACGCATGCACGGGGAGAACATGCAAACTCCATGCAGAAAGACCCCCGGCCAGGAATCGAACCCAGGACCTTCTTGCTGCAAGGCAACAGTGCTACCAACTGCGCCACCGTGCAAGCATTAATGGCTGTTGGCATTAAATTGGCTTGTTACAGTCAAGCAAACGTCATATCTCTGCTTAGAAAAAAAATAAAAATATGTGAAAAAAAGTTTTTGCGTGGGGCCCTTGCCTTGCTGTCGCGGTGTGTTGTGTGGCAGGGGCGGGACGTAGTGGGGGTGCTTGGAGCGGGGCTGTGTGTGGAGCTTGTGGTGTGTGGGTGTTGCTTCGTCGGCTTTCTTGGGGATGAAGCACTCCTATGGGAGTGTGCCCATGTGCTGTGGTGGGGGGGATTCATGGCATTTGGGTTCGGGGGCATTCAATTCAATTCAGTTTTATTTATATAGCGCCAATTCACAACAAATGTTGTCTCAAAGCACTTCACAAAAGTCAGGTACATACATTCCAATTAATCCTAATCATTGAACAGTGCAGTCAGAGTTAGTTATTTATTCAAATTGGATAAAAAAGTTTTTTCTGTCTAAGGAAACCCAGCAGATTGCATCCAGTTAGTGACTTGCAGCATTCCCTCCTCCCGGATGAGCATGTAGAGACAGTGGACAATAACTGGCGTTGACTTTGCAGCAATCCCTCATACTAAGCATGCATGTAGCGACAGTGGAGAGGAAAACTCCCTTTTAACAGGAAGAAACCTCCAACAGAACCAGGCTCAGTGTGAGCGGCCATCTGCCACGACCGACTGGGGGTTAGAGAGAACAGAGCAGAGACACAGAGAGAACAAAGAAGCACTGATCCAGGAGTACTTTCTATGGGAAGGAAAAGTAATTGTTAATGGATGTAGCTCCTTTAGTCGTTTCACCTAGAAAGAAAGAACATATAAACTCTGAGCCAGTTTTCAAGGTTAGAGTCTGAAAGAGAGCACATATAACTAGTTACAGTAAAATCTCAGTCAATCGCCATGTCTAGGAGAAAGAAAGGGTTAAATACTGAACGACAGGGCCATGTGGATCATCAGTAAAGGGTGAGCATTAAGTTGTTGCCAGCAGAAGCTCGGACGATGCCCCTCTCCAGAAAGGTGTCACAGGTAGACACAGAGTCAGGCCAGGCGTAGCTTCCAGGAAGAGAAAAGAGAGAGAACAAAGTTAAAAGCTGAAATAACAGCAAATAATAAAAAATTGAAGAGTACTGTGAGAATATAGCGAAGTGGGTAAAAGGCCCCATTATGTCCTCCCAAAAAACCCTTTAAGCTTTTTATAGCAGCATAACTACAGGTTTGCTCAGGAAAAACCCCTAAGCCACTTCCTTAACTATAAGCTTTTTTCAAAAAGGAAATTTTTAAAACCCTAGCCTTTAAAAGTAGAAAATTTTGGGGCATCTAGAGCCCACTGATGGCCATTAAACCCTTTGGGAAAAAAGAGGGGGGGTCATACAGTTAGCAGAAATGGAGGGTGTGTTTTAAACCCCAACCATAACTGACTGACCGGTTTTTAGGCTAAACCTAACTCACCCCTTACTCCATCCAACAAGGGAAGAAGAAAAAAGAGTAAAAAAAAGGAAGATAGCTCAGGAAAACCTAAAAAAGCCCAAAAACTAAAACTATAAGCTTTATCCAAAAAAGGAAAGTTTTTTAAGCCTAGCCTTACAAGTAGACAGGGTGTCCGCCTGACAAAACCAAAAACCGGGAGTTTGGTTCCAAAGGAGAGGAGCCCTAAACTAAAGGATTCCCACCCATTCAAACTTCTAGAGACTCTAGGAACCCACCAAAAACCCCTGCAGTCTGAAAACGAAGTACTCTGTTAGGAACATATGGAACAATCAGATCTCTGAAGTATGATGGAGGCTAGATTCATTAAGGGCTTTTATGTGAGGAGGGGGAATTTTTAAAATTTTCTATTCTGGATTTAACAGGGAGCCAATGAAGGGAAGCTAAAATAGGAGAAATATGATCTATCTTTTTAAAATTTTTCATCAGAACCTTTTGGCTGCAGCATTTTGAATCACCTGAAGGTTTTAAATTTTGCATTTTGTGCCCCATCCTGATAAGTAAAGAATTAAAAACAGTCCAGCCTTTTGAAGTAACAAATGTATGAAAACTATTTTTTCAGCGTCCCCTCCTGGATAGGATATTTTAAATTTTTGGCAATGTTCGGAGGTGAAAGAAGGAAATCCTAAAAACCCTTTTTTAATATGGGATTTAAATGACATGTCCTGATCAAAATTAATCCCAAGGTTTTTTATTTTATTACCCAGAGGTCAATTTAATGCCATCCAGGTTTTAAATGATTGACAAAGCAGTTTCTTTTTTAAAAAACTACCCGGTCCAAAACCACAATTCTGTCTTGTCTGAATTTAGAACGAAAAAAATTTTTAAAGTCATCCCAAATTTTTTTTATCTTCAAGACATGCTTGGGAGTCTATCTAACTGGGTGGGGGTTCATCAGGATTTTTTGGTAAGTAAAAATGAGTATCCATCAACGTAACAGTCAAAATTTTTTCTTTGCTGCCTGATAATTTTTACCTATTGGGAACATATATATATTAAAGAGAGTTTGGCCCCAAAGGGAACTGAACCCCCTGGTTTCTCTACAATTTAAACCCGGAGTTTAAAAAATGATTTCCTTTTTCATGAACAAACTGGAATCTGTCAGAAAAATAAAATTTAACCCCGCCTAGCGCTGTTCCCCCTGATCCCACAGCATATTCCAGCCTTTTTAAAAAGAATATTATGGTCGACTGTTTTCAAATGCCAGCACTGAGATCTAAAAGAACCCCTTACAGACACAAGTCCATTTTTAGGCCATAAGAATATCATTAGTGACTTTCAGCAGAGCCTGTTTCAGTGCTATGATGAGCTCTGAAGCCTGACTGAAACTCTTCAAAAAGGTTCATTTTCCTTGTGTAAATGCTCACACATTTGATTAGCAACTAAATTTTTCCAAGAAAATTTTTTAGATAAGAATGAAAAAATTGGATATAGGACTATAATTTTTCAAGTCATCTCGATCAAAGCGAAAGGGTTTTTAAGTAAAAAAGGTGTAATTACGCTACCTAAAACCCCTGGTACATATCCATTTACTAAAAGATAGATTAATAATTAAAAAGGGGCCTGGTAAATTCAGGGGAACACTTCCTTAAAAAATTTGGTTGGGATTGGGGGTCCTAACATACAAGTTGAAGGTTTAGATGAACCTTTTAAAATTTCTGATAACCCGGGGAAGCTCCACAGGACAAAAACAGCCAAACACAAGATCAGGTTCTACAGGGTTATTTCCCAATGTTTTTTCACATACTCATAAATCATGACTGCTAAGGATTAAGGGGGAATGGATGGCTCAACAAGAGCTATGACTCGTGTAAGTTTAGCAACGGTACTAAAGAGAAACCTAGGATTAAATTTTGCTCCTTATTTTAATGATGAGAAATAAGCTGTTTGGCTTGGCGAAGGGGTCCTTTTATACAACAGTAGGCTATTTTTCCAGATTAAGTAGGAATCCTTTTAGTTTTTTGTAGAGTGCCATTTTCTCTCCAATTTTCTAACATTTGGGTTTAAAGTACGCAGATCTAAAATTAAAAAACCAAAGGAGCCTGCCTCCATTTAAAAATTAAAACCTTTTTTTAAGAGGGCTGCATTGTTTAATGCACCACGCAATGATGAAGTAACACTTTTGAAAAAATAATCTATTTTTGGGAAAGGGGTAGAAAAAAAATTATTGCCCTCCACTGGGGCTTTTCAGTGATAATGAGGAGATTAAAAGCGGAAAAGATTTTTTTAAAGGTTGTTTTTTACAGCATCGTCTGGGTAATGATCTACTATAAAGAAATTTTTTTTCCAGGTGTGGAAATACTTGGTTTTTAAATGTCATGTGTTTTCGATATCTATGTCCCCAGTTGGGGGGGGGCCCAGTAGGGTTCATTGGGGGTTTGGGGGGAAAGGGGGGTTTTGGGGAACGGAATTCAATTTGGGGGTTGGGACATTTTTTTCTGTGGCGTTTCTGGTTGGGGGGGCTTGTTTGGACCATGTTAAAAACCCCTCTTTTGTACATGGGCCCCCCCCTGGATAAGATGGGGGGGTTGGTTGGGGACTGGGGGGAAAGGGGGGGGGGTCAGGGTCCGGGCCGGGGGGGGGTCAGGTTTTAGGTTTCGGGGCAGTCTGCCTGTCTCCACCCCTGGGGGGGAAGGGGGCCACCTCCTGGGTCCCCGGGGGGTGGGTTTTTCCCTATGGGATATCGACATCTGGACCTGGGAAGTATAGAGTATGTATTGGGGAGTGTGTAAGGGGAATGTGATGACGTCCATGGTTTTTTGTCTTTTACGTTGGGGTGCGTGGGTGTGAGTGTTTTTTTTGAGTACGCATGAGGGGGAAATGGTGTTTGTTGGGTTGTGTGTGTCCGTTTTTTTTTGTCAGGTTGGTTTTTTGGGCTGCCCCCCCCGGGTCATTTTTAGGCCCCCCCCCCAAAATTTTGGGAAAACCTATTTCCCCCCCGCCACACTACTCTGGGCCGCCAGTGTACTTGTGGTTTTTTCAGTATCCGGGGTTGGGTGCTTTGGGGGGTGTGCTGGCTCACTCCCGGTGGCTGCTTGTCGGGGCCTGGACCCTGGGGCTCTGTCGGGCCTCTGCTTGGGGAGTGATATGTCCCGGGGTCTCGGGTCTCTGGGTTCATGGCTGGATCTGCTTGGGCATAGACGGCTACCGGCGGGGCCTGTGGGCTCGTCACTGCAGCTCCCTGGGGCTTCTGCACTGTGGCTGCTGGGTGGTTCCCCTGGGATTTTCCCCTGCTCCTCACACTCAGACGCACAGGTTTTTAGATTCAGGTGTTAACAGATACACAAATGTTCTATATAGAGCCGCATTTACCACTAAATACATCTTCCATTGATAAGTATCGTGCACTTTTCGGTAAAAAAGCTGGTAATCTGTAAATCTGTTGGGCTTTTTCTTGGCACTCAGGCAAAAATTCTGAGTGCTACTCTGCCGGACAGGACACGGTAAAAAAAAAAGAAAAAAAAGAAAAAATGTTTTTAGAAGCAAAAAAGTAGTTGCAACAAATATTGTTACCCCTGCTTAATAATAATACTAATATTAATACTTTGTACTGTGACCAATATGAGACCAAAATCCTCTCCTAAGACATTTCTCAATGCTGGAGCATACCAAGTGAGGGATTTTTGATTATTTCTCTTAATACAATCTCACTAGGTTGTGCAGCCTTAAGCTGACCGTGGATCTGGTGGAGTATTTCTATGTTCTATTTAGCCAAATCTTTTCAATCTTTAACCTGCATAAAGACTGAATAGCAACTTTTCCATTTTACAGTGCAGTCAACCAGATTTTTATTTAACACACTGAGGTATTTAAAGAGTTCATCATGCCATGTATTCTTGCAAAAACGTTATTTGGAAAGCAAACGGGCCCACAGCATCTCGGATCTACCACAATTGGGCATGAGTTGCTTTTCCACATATTTATTGTACGTTTTGCGTATTTGATGCTACAAAGCTAAATGTTAGTCTCAGCTTACCTATGGACACCATTCTAGTTAAAGTTCTTGTAGTATTAACCAGACTCCATACATTACTTTTGTGATGGTAGGTTAGATAATTTATTTTTCCACTTCGCAACAACAGGTTGGCATTTAGATAGCATCTATTTGCTGATATGTTGACTTGGTGAACAACAGATACCTCTAGTTGCTGCAATTTTCCAACAGTGAGCCTTGGCGATTTCTTTTACCCTTCTTATCATCCATCTCACTGTATGTGAAGGCAATAATGTGAGTCCTCATCCAGCCTTGTTTGTCAATCTATCAGATGTTTTAAACTTTAAAATCATGCGCCTGACTATACATATAAGCAAGTCTTCAGTGAATAGCTATTTTTTTCTGGTGATATAGCGGACTTCTGAAGATCCCCTATATATGCCTTAATTGAATGGCAGTATTAGAGAAATTGGCCTATGTGTCACATCATGGTTAAACCCCAAGGAAACAGGAAGTGAATAAATAATAAATAAAAGTTCCAGGACAATAGGAAAATCTAAACGTATTGTATAGGAATAGTTAGGGGTGATAATAAATATAGCAATGGTGAGTTTGTAAAAAAAAAAGAGAATAATTTTTAACATGGAGTTAATTAATTAAAATTAAAAATGTTAGCAAGTGATGAAATGATTTAGTTTAAGGATTTTACAAATATTTACCAAGTGAGCCAATAAATCTTGAGGGTGTGATTTTGTCCCACTGAGAATATTAGCTTTTGTTGGATTCTCAGTGTATTTTATCTCCACTGCTGCAGAGTACAATATAAAAAAATAAAAATATATATTAATTACCCTACTCATATTGTAGCAATTTCATTACGATATATCATGAAAGTACCTTTGACTATATGCAGAAAAATGCCTAAAACTAGCGGTAGAAAATGACTGACTGACTGACTGACTACCTGAAACTATTCCTGTACCAGCATATTCACAATTAATCATATTGTCTATTTGTGTATTTAATACTTAATGCAGATTACCTTGGTGGTGGCATTTACTAAATAATTGCGATTATGGCTTGTGTTCTGTCTGGAAATGAATAATAAACTAAAACTAAACTTTTGGATATTATTGCTTTTTCATGCCTTTGTCCCTTTCTAACAATTTTCTTCTGTCAAAGATCTTTCTTAAAAGTACATATCAGAAATGGAGAGGGAAAATGAAGAGGTCGTAATGGTGGCAGCTGGTATTTGTGTGTCTGTGTGTGTTTGTGTGCGCACACGCACGTGTGGTTGATCCTGTCAGAGAGACAGGTGCACTTGCAGTGTCAGAGAAAGTGGCAGCCTCAATCTGGGGTCGGCTGATTGGCCAATTAGGAACTGTTTCCATGTGACATGCGGCAGTCAATTTACTCTCCTTTTTTCCACTGTCTAGAGCTCTCTCTGTTTCACTCCACTACTTAAGTGCCATCGTCTTTGCCACTATCCCCTTTGTTGCTTCCAGTCTCTCACTTTTAGTTTGTTTAACCTACCCTCCTTAACTCATAGCTTACATCTTTTTACTTCCCTCCACTTCAAAGTGTTCACTTCACCCCATATCCCTCCAATAATTCCCTGATATTCTTTTGCCTTTTTTTGCATACAAATCCCAATCCTCACATATTTGCCTTCCTATATATCCCTACCACCCAGATATGCTACTTTAGTAATGGGAGCAATCAGTTCTCCAGGAAACTGTCATCCAAAAGTTGCAAGACCAGCATGTGTGGTGCCTCAGGCAAGCACAAATATAACACACTCGGTTGCATATAAGCACATATCAACAATAAATTGTGCACAGGCAAGATGCGGTGTGTCCCTGGATTTTTTTGTGTATGTGTCCATACTATTGAATTACTGAATAGGAATTTAAAAGCAAGAGAATAAAAAAACAATCTTATTTTTCTGCAGGTGCATCTCAGTGAATTAGAACAAAAACTTTTTTTTTTTTTTGTAGTTTAAAAAGACAAACACATTTATTGTGTAGAATCATTATACAGACTGATTGCATTTATTTCTGTAAATGTTGATTACTGCTTACAGTTAATGAAAACCCAAAAAATCAATGTCTTAGAAAATTTGAATATTACATACAAACAATACAAAATAGGATTTTTGACGAATATAGCCTCCTGAACAGTAAGTCCATGCACTGTACAGTATATGCATTCAATACTTCAGTGCTCATTTTGCATGAATTACTGCAACAATGCAGCGTGGCAATGAAGGTGAGCAACCTGTGGCTCTCCTAAGGTGTTCCAAAAGCCCACATTGCTTTAATAGAGGGCTTGGCTCTTCTGTATTGTTGACAACACTCCATGGATTTTCTGTGGGGTTTAGATCAGAAAAGTTTGCTGGTCGATCAAGCACAATGATGCCATGGACAATAAACCAAATATCAGTATTTTTAGCAGTGTGGGCAGGTAGCATGTCCTGCTGGAAAATTAAATCAGCATCTCTATAAGGTTTGTAGGCTAAGGGAACCATGGAGTCTGCTAAAATTTCCTCCTAGACATATTTAGTTTGCACTGTATCCACAAAAAGGAAAAGCTTAAATTATTTTACATTTAATTTTTCTCTTTTGGGATTTTACCAATACTTTATATTCCATTTTATTAGGCCAAAGATGTTGCTTTGCAGATGTTTTTTTTTACAATAACTACTATACACTAATTGACTAACTTATTTTCTTTTTTGTTATCAGCAAGTAAATGCTGGATATCTACAGCATGAACAGAGAGAAAATGTTTTTAGTAAAACATGTAATTTATTACAATAACAAAAAAACAGATAATCATCTGGCAAGTAAAGGGAATTGATACATTGACTGTATAAGCATAAGAAAATATTAATATAATTTAAAATTAAAAAAGAATATGAGGAGAGAGTGGAGTACATGATGGCAGGACACAAGGGTGAAGAGGATCACTGGGAGCTTTTGGGAAACTGCGACAAACCTGGAACTGTGGTCTCTCCTCCTACAGAGGTTTCTGCATAAAACCACAAAAAATGTAAAATAAAAAAAGAGTTCACACTCCACTAAATTATGTTTACATGAAAAGCTAATCTTAGGAAAATGTTATTTTTTATTTTATATGTAAATTGTTATGTACGAACAAAGGTAACGGTGGTCTGTTGATCAATAAAATATCTGTTAAAATATTTTTATTTACAAGCCAAAAATATTGCTCAGTAGACAAATATAATTAATTGAAATTGTAAAGAAAAACCATGGCGACACGATTTATAAAATACCCAAATTAACTTAAAATGTCAAAAGTTTTCAGAGGAAAATAAAATATTTAATCTTCTGGTACTTGCAATTATCCACCACATACACTAAGCACTTTATATCCACTTTCAGTTGTAACAAACAGATGACAGGTTGTGGAAAATGACATTGTCATGTTGCTTGGTAGTACACTAGCTAATGATGAATAATAACGCAGTGAATTTGTCTCCAGGCAGCCACTGACTAAGAAAATATTCTTACATGACAATAAAATAGTAAAGCAATTTCTGCCATGTTATAAGGGGTTCGGAAAACTGTCAGTGAGAAAAAAAAAGGATTAGAGAATTTGGTGCAACTATTGGGTTATATACTAAGCTTTAATGTTATATAACATTACAAATATGATAGGGCGTGTTTAATGTTGTCCATATTTAATTATTCTTACACTCCCTTGCAAGCGTATTGATACCTCTTAAACCTTTTTCACATTTAGTCTCTTTACAACCACTAATATCAAAGCATTTCATTGGGATTTTGTGTGATAAAGCAGCATAAAATAATAAGTAAAAGTGATCAGAAAAAAAGTTTTTAATACATTTTTCCAAAGATTATCAATTAGATTTAGGTTATTAATGTGAATGGGGCATTGTAACACATGAATATGCTTTGATTCATGTTTAAGCCATTCTTTTCTCTTCAGAATCTGTCAGTTTAGGATCACTGTCCCTCTGGAAGGTGAACCTCTGCTCCAGTCTCAAGTCTTACATTGCCTCTAAAATGTTTTCTGGAATGTCCTGTATTCACCGCCATCCATCTTTCCATCAACTATGATCGGCTTTCCTTTTGCTGTTATAGAAAACTCACCCCAGAGCATGTAGGTGCCACCACCATATTTTTCAGTGAGTTCAGGATGATGTGCAGTGCTTTTGTTTATTTTGCATAGTATTTTGCATGTGGGCCAAAATATTTAGTTTTGGTCTGACCCCATCAGATCAAGTCTATCTATGTATCCTGTTTCTCACACGTTGAAAATTAGTAATGGAGCTTCTTATGGCTTTCTTTCAACAATGGCTTTCTTCTTGCCCACATTTCATAAAGAAAATGCAGCGTGCAGGACTTGTCATCTTGACATCTTCTGTCACCTGACCTGTGGAACTCAGTAGCTTCTCCAGAGGCTTGCCTGCATCTCTGATTATTTCTCTCCTGTCATTTTAGATGGGCAGCCATGTCACGATGGTGTGTGAGATGTTTAGGGCTTGCCTCCACAGAACAGCTGGATTTATAGTAAGGGATAAATTACTCATTTACTAATGAGGCAAGCAGTTGCTCTAAGTTTTACTGAGGTGTATAAAGGAAAATGTGGCTGAACACATATATATGGTACACTTTTAATTTTACTTTACACTTCTATTTTATTTGTAAAGAGAGAAAGAAATAAAAACATGTATGATTTTCCTTTCACTTCACAAATATGCAGTATTTTGTGTTTCTTTATCACATACAACCCCAATAGAATATATCAAATTATTTGGTTGTGAAATGACACAGTGAGAAATTCAAGGAAAATTATAAATTCAGCAAGGGGCCCATCAAGCCGAGCAAATATAAAAACATCAGCCGCTTCATTCAATAATTTGACTTAGCAGAGAGAGAAAGAAAAGAGAGATATAGTTTATTTTAAAATAGTTTTTAAGACATATCAATGTGGAATATTATACTTACAAAATTGTTTTCAAGTTCAGTAGAAATGAAATGCAAAACAACAAAACATGAAAGTTAGCAAAGCAACAAATTAAATATTTTTGGTCTACACTTAAATATTTGCATACAGTGTGACCAAAGTGAAGGATTTAAACTGGATTCATTTGTTTCATCACAGAAGCCAAACATTGTTGGGCTCTTGTTTTAGAACAGCTTTGAAATTAACAGTGAATATCAGTGTAGTCTTAGCTGTATGTCTCAATCAACATCAGATAGCCTGGACAAAAAAACAACAACTTTTAAATAAAAATCATCCCCCTGTGGCTGTGGAAAAAACCCAGTCAACATCTTCATATCTAACCGAACATATTGTTGCTGGGACCTCCTAGTCTCGGCTTTGTTGACATTTTGGCGGTCTGCCACTTGTGCTCTGCAAATGCGTTTGTTTTCCATCATCTCCGCCTTTGACCATCTGTGTTAGTAGTCTCGCTTTCTGATGCTTGGACAAGTAGGGCTGCCAAGGGCTCATCTGCACGTTGAAGAGAATGGAGAGCACTGATGTGTTTGCTCTGTCAACACACCGGAGTTTTACATACACACACACGCACCCCCCCTACACGCACACACACACACACCACACATACACAGAGTTGGAGTGTGCACACCTATACCTGCAAAAACTCAAAGAGACACAATTATTTAGCATTTACAGATATTTGCATGTGTAGTTGCTTAAAGCAAACCCACTTGCTCACTCACACATCTGTGTCTTTGTGTCTTTGTTGCTACTCCAGCTCTTGTCTTCTCCTCTGGTGCCCCTTGTAGAGGGCTTTGATATCGCTTCCAAGCCTGGTTTCTGCTGACCTGCTTTGATGCTAGTGTCTAGCTGTCTCGTCATCTCCCTTTCCTTTTCTTTCCTCTCTTTCTCTCCCTTCCCTTTTGATTTGTCGATACAAGGGCGCCAGAAGCTACTGTTCTTAATATCTTTCTTCCTTTCTCAATGTCTTATTTTTGCCTTGTGTCTTTGTTCATTATCCTCTCAGTTAGTTCCCTGTTCCACCTATTTTGATGCATATCTCTGTTATTTGCTACAATTTAACTATAGTTCTCTGTTTTTTGCTGTAGCAAACTATTTATAATTGTATAAATTTGAAATGGGGTTTCTAGTATATTATTTCCAATTCTGATATGTCAATGTCCACAGTGTTGCAGCCTTCTCATCAAATCCCACAAAAAGAGCAGAACCACCAACATATAAACTAAATGGTCACAGTTATTGGACACACCATATACTTGATCTAATAAACTAGAGATTAAGGCCCTGTCCACACTAATGCAGCTGTTTTGCAAAACTTAGATTTCCTGCTCTGTTTACACCACCCATCCACAGGCAAACAGATATTTTGGTTAGAAAACCTTTCGAAAAGCAATATGTTTTAAAACCATATTGCTTATGTATACATCTTGACTAGATAACTAAAGATTAATAAAAGAAATCTCTTAAAGGCTCATTTAGCACATGCCCAGTCTGACTTTCTGGAAAACCACAATAACTGTCATACCATTTTTATGGGTTTTTAAGCATTTGTTTTGATTGTCTTGATGTTGTTTCCAATATCCTTCAATTATTGGCAGTATATCATATCTTAATGAAAGAGAAAATTGTGAACGGGATCTTCATTTAAGTTTTGACATTGTAATTGATGTTACAGCATAAATGTGCTTTAAATGGAATCGCACAGGCCGTGTAGACTTCTGCTTTTCAAAAATGTTGTCCTAATTTCATTCAAAAGGCATTTAAACCTTTTTAAGAATATTCAAATTGATGTAGCATTTGATTTTGTAAGTATGGATTGTAAGTATGAACTTTGATTCAAAGGATTTTGCTTAATTATTCTTCAGGTGTTCTTCCATGCAACTATTACTCTCAGTGAGTCATGAATTTCATGATTCATAGTTATAGAACATAAAACCTGTTACTGTGGGCAGTTTGATTTCTAACTAAAGAAGAGTTGGCACATATAGATGATTTGTTTTGCAGGTCAGTATATTATTTGGACTCCACAAAGCTGTGCTTTCTCAAAAGTTCTGTTCATCAACTTTATGGAAAATATATTTTTAAGGCAAAGCTGAGGTGTAAAGGGTTTTCAATTCTTATTGCTTTCAGTTGACTTGATCAAGCTGAACCATATGAAAGGCACTAAAACCTGAGGAAAAGGCTTGCTTACACTGGGCTGAAAATGAGCCTTAAATGGAAGGGTTTAGAATCTCTGGGTCTTATTTATGACTAGGTTTAAGAAGTAAAGGACATTGATAGATGGACTTCGGATTCAATGTCATGTCATGTAGACACTGTATCTGTCTGTGAGGTGAAGAAAGAGTTGAGCCTAGAGGCAGCACTTTTGATTTACCTTGTGGTGTATGTCCAAAATGTCCAAAATAGAACCACAGTACGTTCATGCAAAAAAAAAAATCTCTATATATCTATATTTTCCATAAAATTAAGTATTAAATATCAAAACATCAATATCAAATGCCCATGTAGCCGAGTGCTGTGTGCATTAATAGCATTTTAATGCTATATATAATATAGAAGCAAACTAAAGAAAGCAAAATCTAACAGAATGCAAGAGAAAAAAGTGCACTTGAGTTGCTTTGGCATAAACAAAAATAATGAAAACAAACAGTGAACGATGAGCATTCGCGTTGTATGCCCGTACCTAGCCCCCTTTCGGTTTTCATGTTTAATCATAAGTAATATTATATAATTTAAAGTTTAACAAAATTGAAAAATTAGCACTATAAGCAAGCAAAGTAGTAAAAATCACGGCTTTCACTAACTAAGACTCGATTCCTATCGTTCAAGGTAAAGAGCCGTTTAAAAGAATCAATTTGTCCATGAACGTCACATCACTATCTTTGTCTGTCTCTCTCGCTCTATTTTACAAGCTATGGGGACGGGCTGGTGTGTGTTTCTCTGCACTACTGCCAGAGACAGCCTCAGAAAAAGAAAGGAGGAGCCATCTGGGAGCTTTAGGGAGTCAAATACCCGAGTGAGCTGCATGAACGGCATTGATTATTTATCTTAAAAAACCAAGCACAACCTACAAACCGAGCCTTTGGTCCCAGTTGATGTCCCGGTGCTCCCAATGGCCAGTCCGCCCCTGGGACTAGGTGACAGGAGTCACGTGAACCCTCTTTTCAGTTTAGAAATTTCACAATCAAGGCCAGAAACCAACAAACTGTGATACAATAATCTCAACTTTGCAGCTTGATCTGTTAAAAATCTATTGACAGCATGTAGATCTTTGTAGCACAGTAAGTATAACTGTCAACACGGTTCTGTTGACATGACTCAATGCATAGCAATGGGACTTGCATGGGCATGTCTCTATCTATAGCGGGTAATAGGGGATGTCCAGTCCAGTTAAATGTATTGATGGATGGAAGGTAGAGAGAGAAAGTTGCTTTTGTGCTGAGAAGCAAGTCTAGTCCACGGATACCCGAGAGTCAAATACTTCCCATAAAAGGCACCCCAGGCTTTTGGTCAATGGCTTACCCTTGCTGTCCTTTACTAAGTGAAGTTAGTTGTGTGGAATTTATTTGTGTGGAATATAATGAGATGTTGGCGGCTAACCCTGTCAGCTAGCTCCTCTTTATGTAACTTTAAGTGCTATTTTTTTCCATGCAAAGTCTTATTAAAGCTGTAACAAAAGCTAAACATTTTCGTTCTGGCAATGGATGATGAGTCTACATGTTAAGTGTGTTTTTGTATTCAGAACAGGGGTACACATGCTGGGTAAATCCATTGTACTCTAAGAAATTTCTTAACTGTAGTTTCTTTGTGGGACACATGACAGCAGATATGGCATTTTAAAATGACTTAGGTTTAATAAGACTGCTCTGTCAATGCTAGTTCTCAGTAGTCAGAAAAATATTATAGCAACGTACAAAAGAAACTAAGCAATACAATTATATTAGCTGGCAGGATGTAAAAATATACTGTTAAGACCAGAATTATTCATACTCCTGGCAAATTTAGATTTAAAGACTCTTCTAGGAAAGATTAAATTAATGTTTTTTTTAGATTGTGTTTAGTGATGGATTTAAATAAAGTCCGGTAGCTTCCTGCATATTATATTTTTGTAATACATAAATATGTTTATCCCTGTAACTTTCTGTTTCACGTGTTTTTAAACGATAATTATATCTTAGATTACATTAAACCACATACAGAATTTGTTACTGGGTTTGACATATTTTTAGGTCTTTTTCTAAGGAATAGGTTCAAGAAACGAAAGAAAAATTCATATTTTTAAGCCCCATCATCACCTACAGTATGTACTTTTTGCTCTATTATGTTTTGTCATACCCATCACTTATTAACTTCTTTCTCTAAATGTCATGTGGCACTGTATAAATAGCCTTTCAACAACAATCCACTGAAAGTGTAAATTATTAAATATGCCCTACATTCAGAAAGAACCATCCCTCAGTATCAGGAGTTCGTTTACCTTACATACTCATGGGGATGTTTGAAATTTATTTGACATGTCTCTTCATAATACATGAAAGCAAGTCCAAAAGTAAAAAAAAAAGACAACACAAAGATCAAAGCAGCTAAAAAGATACTAAATATCAAAGAAAGATGCTGACCCAGTAACTGACCATGCGTCATGCTGATCTACAGGCTGTTTGTAGAATTTGAGATTGGATTTAATCCATTGAGAACAACAGGAGATGTTCAATATGCCCATGCAAAGTGAATCTAAAATTCTGTTTCATGATTCCCTGATGACATTTTGCTTTCCTCTTCGTGTTACTTTCTTAAATAACATAATAGTCTCACACTCCAAGGAACAACAGTATGCGTTTTTAATGACATGCACACAGCTAAAAAATAAATAAATAAATCATAGAAACAAAGCAGAGGAGGGAGAAGAATAGCAAAGAGACAGCCATGCAGCTGATTAAAAATATAAAATAAAATAAACACAACAAATGATTTTATGTCTCATCTTTCCCACTTCACTCCAAATGCTTGTATATTTGGGTCTTTACTTTGTGTCCCAGTTGTCCTTGAGCATGTTTGTGTCCGTTATGGTGCATGCTTGCACTCGCAGAGTTCATCAGAAATTGATCATTTGGGTTTGGTCTTTCTCTATTACCCCACTGAGTGGCGAGCCTTGGAATCAAGCTGCACAGACAGAGGTCACAATGTTATTCAGCAAGATGATCACACTGGTCACCGGATAATTACATTATTATACGAGGGCAGACAGGTAATGCAGCCAAAATGACCAGGCAGCACTTTTATTTAGTAGCGAAGGGGTTGGGGGTTGGTGGGGGGGTTGTAGTGGTGTGAAGAAGAGATCTGTGAAAATCTCTGTAATTTCATTTAATAGCATGCGCTTATTAGGGAATTACACTGCTACTTTGCTGTAGTTATGGGCTGCTGAAGATGGAACCTTTTGTAAAAAAATCAGTGGACTTGATGTGTAAGGACTATTTTTTTTTTGCCTAACTTTTATCTTGACTAATTTTGTGTGCCACAGAAGCATGCCAACAAGTTAATTGTGTGGATATTTGGGCGAATTATTCAAAATGGAGTCATTATGTGGGAGCGCACTCCTAATGCCAGATTTTTTTTTTCTGTTTCTCCACCACCAAGAGGAAACAGTGTGGAAATGCACCGCAGATCTGCTCACAGGAGACTCTATTGTCGCTCTCAGAGTTTTCTCCTTTGATAAAGGCTAGTTGGTTCAGAAATAATTTGCTATGGAAGGATGCATATCCTCAGGATATTATTAGGCATTTCAAGTTCTGCAGTGTCCCTCTTTTGTTTCACATGACATACAGACACACAGAAGTTCCCCCAACACACATACAATGGTACAGCAGTCAATGCTTTCAGCCATAATAACCGAGTTGAGGTCTTGGCCTTCTTTATGAGCAGAATCTGACTGCAGGATTGGAGCTGTCTGCAGCAATCAGATAGTAGAAATTTGAGAATGATCACAAGTTACAGTTTTTATCATTGTGGCCCCAAGCCCCTCTTGACTTGATGACTTTGGTACATACCAAAAGAATTTCTATACTTTTGTGTTTGCTGATTGTGATTTAAACACACTGCCAATGTATTCAAATTATGTGTAATATTCTGGGAGAGCATGACACTGTGCAAGTACACAGGCTCTGTTTCTGCATGCTCTCATCTGTATATCTGTGCCCTTGCATTCAAATTTATTGTTTCCCGACATTATATAATCGTTGTTTTGGTGAAGTCATGTTTTTAGATTTGGGTGGATTTCTCACAGATTACTGTGGGTGGATTACTCTTCTACAGACGCACACAGACCAAACTGATGGAGCTTGAGATAAGTAAATGTAAACAAGCAAAGCTGCTCAGTTTTTAAAGAAGCTATACGTGTATATAAGAACATGCAGACTCCATTCATGAAACATCCAAGAATTAGAACCCACAACTTTCTTGCTGCAAGAAAACAGTTTTAAAATCTTCACCACCTATGACAACCCATGAGGGAAGAAAATATTTTTATCGATTAAGTTATGCAGCTTCTATTTGATGCATGTTTGAAAAATACTTTCAGTAAAGAACATCAAAATATGAGTCACATAAAATATATTTGATAAAAAGTTCTTTAATAGAGGCAACTGTGGCTCAGTGGGAAGAGTACTCGTCTTGCAATCCGAAAGCTGTGGCTTTGATTCCAGCCTCCTCCTGCTACATGTCGATGTGCCCCTGGCCAAGGCACATAAGTTTGAGTTGCTTACCAATCTCCGTAACAATGTATGAATCTTTGCGCATTTGTTTTTGTTTTTTTTTAACTAAGTCCTGTCCAGCAGAGTAGCGCTCAGAATTGTTGAGTGCCAAGAAGAAGCCCAATAGATTTACTTTTAAAGTGGAGCATTTCAGCTCACGCTTTAATACTCTGCTTGAAATTTATAAAAGAAAATATAGAAACTGCTTTGGGATAATTTCAGTTGTTACGGAGATGGAAATGAGAAGGAAAAAAATAAGAAGCACGAAAGAGAGAGAGATGGGGGGAGAAGGAGAAAAGAATGGAGGAGAGAAAGAAGGATGAAGAGATTACAAGATAACATCCTGCTTGCTTCTACACCTGCAGAAACATATATAATAACAGCTTTTTACCAAAAAGTGCACGGTACTCATGAATGCAAGATGTATTTAGTGGTACAGTAAATGCAGCTCAATATAGAACATTTGAGTAACTGTTAACAACTGATTCTAAACATCTGTGGGTCTGAGTTTGAGCGTGCTTGTATATACAAGGTTTCTTCACAAAAATATGCAATAGCGAATGTGAGGAGCCACAGACCTGCCCCCCTACCTGAGACAGATATGGAGGAGATCCGAGCCATAGACATCGAAATGGCCCCCAGAGCACAGGAACCCCAGGAGAACCATCACCAGGGCTACAGAGAAGAGCAGGGGAGAGTCCCAGGGGAACCATCCAGCAGCCACAGTGCAGAAGGCCCAGGGAGCGGCAGCAATGAGCCCAAAGGCCCCGCTGGCAGCCGTCTACGCCAGAAAGATACAGCCATGGACCCAGAGACCCGAGACCTCGGGACACATCACTCCCCAAGCAGAGGCCCGACAGAGCCCAGGGGCCCAGGCCCCGGCAAGCAGCCACCGGGAGTGAGCCAGCACACACCAAAGCACCCAGACCTGGACACCGAGAACCACAAGTACACCAGCGCGCAGAGACACCAGCCACCGGCAGGTAGTGTGGCGGTGAGGAAATAGGCCCCACATTTAATGGGGGGCCTATACTGATCCAGGAGAGGGAGCAGCCCAAGACACAACCTGACACAAAAAACAGCCACACACAGTCACAATCCAGTGTCTGTAGTGTGATGGAGTGGGCAGAGGGAGGTATCCGGGGATGGGGAGGGAAGGACTGGGGGGCCAAATGCTCTCCCAGCTCCCCGGCTGACCCCAGTAGGTACCCATGTTTGCCGAGTTCCAACATAGGAGGGAGGCATAGACACATCCACCGGGCCAAAGGCTAGAGACAGGCACCGAGCCCTGAGAACTGACCAAAATCCGGGACCAACACCCACACAGAGCGCCCAGTCCCCGATGCTCGGCCCCGGACCGCAGCCACAACCAGGCCAACAGGGCAACAAAAAACTTCCCACACCTTAGGCCGCCCATAAGCCACACCCAAATGCAAGCTCTGAGCTAGCATAGGCACATGCATCCCCCCCATAGACAAACCAACTGAAACCACCAGTGCCAGCCAGGCATTCAGGCAGACCCACCTTGCCCACCACCATGCTCGAGGGAAAGACGCAAGCTGAAGGGCACCACAGAAAGGCCACAGCATGCATAGCAAAGAGGCTGCACCCCCCTGAGATGCAGAACCAGGCCAGGCCAGCCAAGCAAAAATGATAGAGCCAAGGTAGGCTGCAGTTCCCCCCGAGCCAATGCCACAGCAACACCACACATCCTTCCATACATCGTTAGGGGCACAGTGAAGAAAACAACCTCAAGCACACACCACCCACCAGAAACCACTCAGAAGACAAGCAAACCCCACCCCAGTATAAGGCCGAGAAGCTCGATGCAACCACTGAGCCCAGTGACGCCCACCCCGTAGAAACCACACTCGGCGGCATGAGCCACGGCACACAGGACCATCGCTCCAACACCACAGCATGCCACACACCAGACAACACAATGCAGCTAAGAGCAGCCAAGGCAAAAGCTGTCCACAAAGCCCACACTGTGCAAATGCGCCCCCACCAACCTTCCAAAACAAAGCCCCCTCGCGAAAGTGAACCCCCATGAAAAGAAGACCCACAGCATCCAGACCCAAGAACATACCCGACACCCATATCCTAGCCAGAAGTAGCTCCACGAGAAAACCCACACCAAAGCCCACAAAAGGAAGAGAGCCCACAGAGCCAAAACCAGCTGAGAACAGTCCACCCCAAGATCATCCCTGGCCAGCCCACCCGCTCAAACCATACAGACCCCGCCGATCCCTCTCCCCTAAACAGAATTGGAACTGGCACCAGGAACCAGAACCAAGACATGAAACCAGAATCCGAACTGGAACAGCCCAGATCCAAACGATGCCTATCCCCACCCAAGGCCAACCTCCCACCTCCACCCCAGAAGAAAATCTACACCCAGCCCCAACATTCGAACAACTCCCAGAACACATAAGACATTAGGCAACCAGGTTGACTTTGCACCACCCTCTCCCACAGACCCCTCCGCCCTGCCAGCAGAATGCACTCCTTGAAGTGGTAAGATAGTACCTACCCACCAGTTTAGGAGGCCCCTAAGCCCACCGATACAGCAAAGGCCCCCGGGCCAGGGCTGTGTGCCCCAGCATGCACTGGCCCAAAACCCCGGCGACATACCTGCCAGGACCCAAGCTCAGGACCCCAGCCCGGGGGCGACACAGCCCCTGGCACCAGACCCCCAGCGAACCCAGCCCAGGGGGTCATTTTAGTCATTTTAAAAGTTCTGTAACATATGTGAGACAAGAATGTTTGGTCAAAGTTGACCGATATGTCCACCTCCCATTTCGTGATAGGAAGGGAAATTTATCTATATTAGACAGTCCTATATATTTTAGACATGAATTTGTGTGTGAGTGTGCGTGTGTGCATTGTAACCCAACGTTTTTAAGCCAAAATTTTTATTATAGATTTAATTTGTTTAAATTATATTATTATGTACTAGTATTATTGTATTTTTGTCCATTCCATATTGTATAAATAACCTGTTAAGTGGGATGAACTGAATTCCTTCAAATATATGTTCCAGGTATTTAATTCCCTTACTGTGTGCGCATTTGTGAGTGCAATTGGGTGAATGTTACTCTAGTGCAAAGCACTTTGAATGGTCGGTGTCACTGGAAAAGCCCTATATGAATTTAATGTATTGTATTTACCAGTCATCATCTCAAGTTCATCTTTGGTGATGAGCTCTAGGTCTTTGAGGTTGGAACTCCTTCTTACCATCACCCTAGTCTTTACCTTCCTCCACAAATTCTCTATCAGATTCTGAAGCCGGGCGCTTGCTGGGCCACTCTAAAATGTTAATATTACTTCTAGTAAGACAAAAAAAAACATGTTGGTAAAATTAAATGAGTACTTTAAACCTAAATTTACCAGATTTTTTCAATTAGTTTATAACAGTACTAGCTGTTTGAAGTCCAATTAGGTTAAAAAAGTTTTGGGCCTAATATATTCATTATTATTTTTGTTTTTGGGACCACTTGGGAATTTGTCTAAATATCTTGAAGACCACCGCATAAGAGTTGGGTGAAGTTTCACCTTTTAGCAGAAGAATGGACAAATATTTTAGTCTCTAGATGTGCAAACCTGGTTGAAATTTAGCCTAAACTCTTGCAACTGTAATTGAAGTGCAAGGTCACTCTACAAAAAGTGGCTTAGACTGAGGACTGAAATTTGCAATTGTACTGTGAGAAACTGTGGAAAAAAAAGTGTTTTGAATATTGTTGCAAGGCATTGTACTGTTATCTCTATCAGCATTCTAGTCTGAATGAATGCAATATTTATTAGACTGGCATTTCTTAATGAATATTAGAACTAAAATAAAGACTGCACTGAAAAGGCTTGTTATCGTGAAAAAGTATACACATACCCAGGCCAAATCTATTAAGCATTATAGTTTCAACATATTTTAATTGTCCACTCCTGTAGGTATCCATTGTTCCTCTCCAAAGTGAGTGTCGTCAAGTAGGCTAAATATGTTTTTTTAAGCAACCTCTTCCAGCTGCTGCTCTACATTATTTCCAGGCTCCCTGAGAGATATAACTCCTTCAGTTTTTTTGAGTTATTCCTCTGGGGGTGGTGGTGGGGTGGTTGGGAGTTACATTCTTCTGTGCTTTATCCACTTCATGTATATGAGGAAATGTCTGAAAAGCATATGCGCCAGGTTCAACTTGGCTCACAGCTGAAGAATCTAATCAAATCAAATCATATGTCCTCTTGGATTTTGTGGCCTCGCTTCTTACAGAGATTGTGTCAGCGAACAGTTGAGAAGTAGTCTTGAATTGTTTTTCTCATTGTTTTCAGTCACCAGTGATGATACATGAGCTTTGACAGGTTATTTTAGTATTCTCTGCCTCATCTAGCTGTACTCTGTGCCACCATGCTGTCAGCGGCAGTATTAGAAGAGGTCATCAATACACAAAGAATCAGTTCCATTTTGTAGCGGCCCAAAGAGGAGAGGTTCAATTCAATTCAGTTTATTTATATAGCGCCAATTCACAACACATGTTGTCTCAAGGCACTTCACAAAACTCAGGTACATACATTACAATTAATCCTAATCATTGAACAGTGCAGTCAGATTCAGTTATTTATTCAAATTAGATACAAAGTTTTTCTATCTAAGGAAACCCAACAGATTGCATCGAGTCAGAGATTTGTAGCTGTCACTCCTCCCGGATGAGTATGTAGAGACAGTGGACAGTCACTGGCGTTGACTTTGCA
This sequence comes from Crenichthys baileyi, assembly GCA_036173005.1. Classification (NCBI taxonomy): domain Eukaryota; kingdom Metazoa; phylum Chordata; class Actinopteri; order Cyprinodontiformes; family Goodeidae; genus Crenichthys; species Crenichthys baileyi. The sequence continues at coordinate 172,094 of JAHHUM010001783.1, read as the reverse complement.
GCAATCCCTCATACTGAGCATGCATGTAGCGACAGTGGAGAGGAAAAACTCCCTTTTAACAGGAAGAAACCTCCAGCAGAACCAGGCTCAGTGTAAGCGGCCATCTGCCATGACCGACTGGGGGTTAGAGAGAACAGAGCAGAGACACAAAGAGAACAAAGAAGCACTGTTTCAGGAGTCCTTTCTATGGGAAGGAAAAGTAAATGTCAATGGAAGTAGCTCCTTTAATCGTTTCACCTAGAAAGAAAGAACAGATAAACTCTGAGCCAGTTTTCAAGGTTGGAGTCTGAAAGAGAGCACATAGAGTTAGTCACAGCAAAAGCTCAGTCAATTGCCATGTCTAGGAGAGAGAAAGGGTTAAACACTGAAAGACAGGGCCATGTGGATCATCGGTAGAGGTTGAGCATTAAGTTGTTGCCAGCAGAAGTTTGGACGATGCCCCTCTCCAGAAAGGTGTCACAGGTAGACACAGAGTCAGGCCAGGTGTAGCTTCTAGGAAGAGAAAAGAGAGAGAACAAAGTTAAAAGCTGAAATAACAGCAAATAATGCAAAATTGTAGAGTAGTGTGAGAATACAGCGAAGAGGGTGAGAGTGGTCATTATGTCCTCCAGCAGCCTAAGCCTATGGCAGCATAACTATAGAGATAGCTCAGGATAACTTAAGCCACTCTAACTATAAGCTTTATCAAAAAGGAAAGTTTTAAGCCTAGCCTTAAAAGTAGACAGGGTGTCCATCTAGAGCCCACTGATGGCCATTGTTATACTAAAAATCCCTTGAATCTAAAGATTCAAGGGAATTTTCTTGTAGACGGGGGAGACAACCAGATGGGGGGATATGTTCCCCAGATTAGGATGGGATTATTTTCATTTTTGTTAGCTCTCTATTCTGGAGTTGGCAATGGGCAATCATGAGCTACATGACAGGGCTCATCAAAGTGATAACAGTGGTATAATGGTTGTTTTGGACAGCTTTCAGATGATGTGAGTCAAAGCTGGGTGACCTCAGCTATTTCTTCCTCCTTATAGTATGTTGCCTTGGTTAAGGGTAGTGAGTGAATTTTTTTTGCTGGTAAGGGCAGGTGGAGAGCACCATCTAAGCCTGTTCAGTGTTGGAACCCTAAGCCATGGATTTCAACATTAAAACTCCGGTACAAGCTCTTCTGGAGTTTTCAAAATAAATTGCATTTAACTGACTTCCAGCAACTGAAAAAGGGGGGTAGCAGCAGACTTCCCATGATGCCACTGGCTGTATAAAAGCACCCCCTCTCCCACAAGCCGACCTCGCCAAGCCGGTTGACCATCGGACCAGGAGGAGACACAGCGCGCTGAAGTCTTTTTGCTGGCAAAAAGACTTAACTCTTCAAACTGGATCCAAGAGTCTCATATGATCACCGATCATATGCAAAAATTGAGTATTGAATGAATTGCTGTTTGTGTATCTGGTATTCATTCACGAACAGGGAATTAAGGCACCGGCATTGTTGACTTTCTCTCCGAGCCCTGCAGACGCACACGGTGTTCGAGAAAAGTCCCCAGCAGAGACGCCGTCTCTACAACCCGAGTGAAGCGGTTTTCCTTGCCTGAGAGAAGGACGACGCCGCATCAGCGGTAACGTGCAGTTTTGTCCGGCCGACAGAACAGCCCCCACCCACAGCTTCGTTAGGTTAGCCGAAGGCTAACCGCTTGTTGACTGTGGACGTTTCTTCAAACTTCGCCGCCCCGGACATCTTTTCCTAACGGGTCGATAGGTTTGGGCAGAATAACAGGTTTTAAAGATCTGAACGTTTTTCATTTTATGAAGTTTTTTTTGTTTGTGTGAAACTGCTATCTTAGTGCTTGCAGGCTATCTGCACACGTGATCAGATTTGTGTTCTGTGTTTATGTGTTTTTAAGTTAAAACAAACTTTATTTAAAGGTGATTTTAAACAGAGTGTTGCCCCATAACGCGCCGTCCGCGCTTATACATTTTAACCCTTTTATTGATGGAATTTTTAAGTTTGTGTTTTAATTCTGGGGCTAAGCTATCAGCCCCTTTGTTAGCTTAACTGCTAAAAAGCCTAGGCCCCGTGCTTGCTGCTGAAGAGTATTTACCCAGAACGGTTTAGTTTTCAATCCAGTAAAAATCCCTAACATCATTTACTACATTTTATAGCCTAAAATAAACACCCAAAACCCCCTTCTCCCGAAAGATTTGGCTCTTTTTAAGGATATTTCCTTTAAATAATTTACCGTTACCTTTAATAAATTTCTTTAAATATTTTTTCAATAAATAAAGGCAGCTAATGGAAACACCTTGGAATTAGTCATCCAGAAGGTTGGGTTTATTCAGCAGATCTTCTTTTAAAAATTATTTTTTTAAATAAATATTTTATCTGATCTTGCATTGTGAATGGTTTGTCTAAACGTTTGCTGATTATTGCCTAAGTTGGGTTTCCAAGACTAACTTAACTTCATTTCCAGATTCTTCAAGATAATCCTTGGTTCTTAGACAAAAATACATTGCGTGGTAATGTTTGCATCACTCTTTTGGTCTTTGTTTTTAAATCATCTTTAATCAACTTTTTTATATTGTACATAACCCATTATTTTCGTCATTCTTTAATCTGCTTGGGTGGTTTAGTTGGATTTTTTTAGCATAGTAAAGATTTTTTGAGTGAAATATGTTTGACTTTGAGTTGATTTATTTTTTTTAAAATTTCTTGTATTTTAAGAAATTGTGTTAATTCATTCCATGTGTGTGCAGAGTTTATGCTTTTCAAAAATGTCAGAGCTTGGGCCACACCTTTCAACTTTTCCCTAATACCATCGCCTTACTGGGCTGGTATTCACAGGACAACCCTTAACAGACCGAAATATTATTTGATAAAATATTAAAATTAATATTAAATATTAAATAATATGATCAGATTAATAATCACAACATCAGCATCACAGACAACTTCACTGAAACACTAGAGCATAGCAAGACATGTTGGCACCGTAACAGGAAGACATGTAGACCAAGCTCCCCTTAAAACCACCGGGAACTTTAAATAGCCACAATGGGCTACAGCTGCACATCAGCGGCCAAGGGAACGCAGGCTCTCTTCTTCCCAATTATGTTTTTCTAGTTTTTTTGTGCTTTGGTCAGTGGAAAGCTGATACCCTTTTCACCTTTCTAGCCCCATGAATTGCATCTACTGCAGCCGCTGTAAAATGAGAAGCAGGGCTCTAACAATGTCATCCCTTTTAGACTTTGGCTATGGTCCACATTGGCTTAGAAATCGAAGGCCAGTAGGAATGGCACATTGTTAGGAGAAGTTGAAAGCTCCATGAAGCATTAGCCAAGTCTGTTTCATATAACCATAGGCCACTTGTCCTCTCGGCCACCTTTGAGCAAGAGTCATGATGAACTAGACCCATCAGGGGTGGATTGGAAATCTTGGATCGCTTGCCTTTTTAATTTACTTCATCATTAACTTTTCCAGATGACAAACTTTCTGTTGAGTACCTTGTTTCAGATAATAGATCTGTCTCCTTTTTCAGCAGACTCCAGGTCAGTCCCACTTCTGACACCACCATCAACAATAAAGAAAAGTTGATTTATTTGGCAATCCTCTCTTGAGGAGAAGAACTCATTCTTTACATGAGAAATTAACAATAACTTTGAGAAATCAACACTTAACATTAAATTTAACATTAACTTTAACCCTACCACTTCTCACACAAACATACCACTCCTGAGTCTACAAGTCATTTGGGCACTAAAAAATTTTACATTTCTTAAAAATGAATTGCCATTTTCGTGTCTTAAAAAAAAAAACAAACAAAAAGAAAAACGTGGCTTTTTTTCAGTAGCATTTTTCAATGAGTCCACCTCTTAGATCAGAACAATAGTGTTTGACATTTTGTCATGGGTGTTGTCTGAAGCAAAATCATGTAGACATCAATTTTATTATGATGGGAAGCAACAAATGTCCTGTTTGAGAATCAGCTATACTTTGGCCCTGTGTTAATGACAGCATCCTAGTGATTTCCAGGGCTAAAATCCTTTCAGGAGAGATTTCAGTCATATTTCTGTGCCTCTGTGTAGATAAGAAGGCAAATTGCAGGGTTAAAATGGGCTCTATGAATAACTGCACTTTTACAAAGGAGAGGAAGAAAACATGCATAGAAACAGAGTAAGGCAAGTCAGGCATTTGCAAGTCTGATTGCATCTTTACTGTAATTAATTGTGTTGCTGGTCCTCTTTGAGCCTAGAGGGAATAATAGCCCACCACATGTTGGAAATAAGACACGGCTCGATAGAGAGAGGTTCTCGGGTCAGTGAAGGGTCCTAATAATAAATTCAAAAATGGGTAGGATCAATTAATAATGTGCATATTTGTTATACAGATAATTGTGTCTGTGTGTATAGTTGTTTATATAGGCCGGTTTACATTCATCATTAAGGATGCACATTTTAAGAGACAGCAGACAAACGATTTGGCATTGCTTATTGTGCTTCATTTTCCCCAAACAAAATTAAAAATTGATTTTTGCATGTTGTCAGTATGAAATAATAATAATGTGTGTGTGTGTGTGTGTTCGTGCTGACACCTAGGTCCGCCTACTAATGTGAACTTTATAAAAGACAAATAACTGTTAAAGACTTTTGGAAAAATGCCTATGTTCATTTAGAAGAAGAATCACCCAAAGAGGTTTATGAGGTTAAGAATACATTTTAATTTACTCATAGGTTTTCCATTGGAAGTGTGTGTGTTGTGTGTGTGTGTGTGTGTGTGTGTGTGTGTGTTGTGTGTGTGTGTGTGTGTGAATGGAAAATGAATGTAAGTCAATGTTTGTAATAATAGTGTGGGTGTGTGAATGTGTGGGCACCTTAGTGTTTTTTTTTCCTATTTTCTTCAGCCTTGTGTATGTGAGCTTTGCAGTTACTCAGTTCATATCCAGTTTGTGTTTGATTATAACACAGGAAAATTGCATTCCTAATGACTGAGTTCTTTTGTTACCAGAAGATGGCAGTAAAGCCTTTACACACAGAGTAAAGGCTATACGGATGAGTGGAATCAAACCACAGCCCCATGTCTTTCCAAAGAAACTGAAAGTGCACTCAAAAATGTGAACCTTTATCATTTTGACTTTGTTTTCTCTCAAATTATTACTATACTGCCATTGAAATATAAGTTAAAGCTTTTTCATACTTTACATTTGAATAAATCACAACTGAAAATAGATTGCTATATATAGTATACTCATTTAAAAAGTGATATAGACATATTATTTTCTAGCTGATTAAAAGGTTAGGACACCCTGTTCTCTAATATCTAGTCTTACCTCCACTGAATGAAATAGCTTCTGTGAGATTTTTCTAACCATCTACCAGTCTCTGACAATGGTCTGAAGGAAGAATGTGCCACTCCTCACATTTAGTTGTGAGATGGTTCAGGAGTTTCCTGCATGTACAGTCCATTTCAAGTCAGCCCACTAAATATCAAAAGGATAAAGACGTGGGCTTTGGCTTAACCTAGGACGTTCCATTTCTTAGTTTTCAACCAGTCCATGGTGGATTTACTGGTATGTTTTAGATCCTTGTCATTCTACAGGGTCCAGTTTTGCTTGAGCTTTAATTTTTCACAGATGGCATCGCATGTTCCTCAAGCACTCTTTACACAATACATTTTATGTTGGATTCTATTGTGAGCTGGTCAGGTTGTTCTCTAGCACAGCATCCCCAAACCATGACAAGAACATGTAGAAGTCCTGGTCGTAGTCTCCAATCTTTCTGGAAAACTCTGCTCTGGCCTTTGCGTCTTTTCCCCAGTTTTAGTTGTTTTGTTATGTTACTTGACTTTTTCAGTATTATAAAAATTAATATCGGTGCATCTTGATTTATTTATTATGTGATGTTTCATGACTTGGAGGATGTAAACTATACAAGACCCTCCCATTTCCACCCCATCACTTAAAGCCTCATCCTGTCTATTAAAATGATTAGATACGTTGATCTGAGCCATGATCACATGCCCCTTTTCTCCGGAGCCACTTTATAAATAGAACTCATGTGAGCTGGAAAGCCAAAGAAGTGGTATTGAACAGTTAATCCCATAAAAAACATCAGATTACAGAATATTTGCCAGTCAGGGCTGCGGACCATTAGGCCTGAGTGATCTTTGAGTTTTGCTTGTTTCTGCTTGTTTCCAATCCAACTCTTTGCATCTCTGTCAAACTTTAGGATGCATAGCTCAAATGTAAGAGTCTAATCACCATCTTTAATATTATTATTATTATATGTAACCGTTTCACAATCACTATTTTTTTCCTTCTTGCTTCCTAGGAAATGTCTTCAACCATTAACTGGCAAACATCGTCAATTTTCAGCACTTGCCTTTGGAGAATGTTGAGAGGAGAAACCTGGCTCCTGGTGTGACATCCTCATTAGCTAGAGAAGAGAAATGGACAAAAGAAAAAACCCAAACAGGATAAGTGAAAACATACATTAAGAGGAGTAATGGATGGAAGAACTAAGTCTTATCCACAATCCTAACAGCATTTGGAGAGATTAAAAACATAGTACTTGTTACTTTGTCTCTCTTGAAATGCCAGAAGGGTTACAAAATGCTGTAGATATAGTGTTCTTTGTTGGACACATATTGAGCAGACATTGAAGTACCATAATAATCTTATGGATGTAACTTAAGGATAGAAATATGAGGTGATCATTGGTGGATCACAGTTATCATTACAAATTTAAACTAAAATATATAGAGGTAAAATACGTTTGCACTTTCATTTTTTAGAGTTTGCTTTTTCAAAAGTAAATTCCCTCAGTCCATCACAAATGTACTGATAGACTGTGCTGGCTGAGCTGCAAGGGAACTTGAATCCAAGATAAACAGAGAAAGCAGTATTTCATTACCGAATGCCTCTTCTCAGTCTGCTCGTTTTTATCTGTTAAAATGACACTTTATGAACTCTGCCATTCCATCTCTGTCTCCTTTTCTTTTGATATTACATTGAGAATCTGGGAATGACAAAGCAGGGAGGGAGAAGATGAAAACTAGGCAGCTGGCAGAGGTGAAAGAAAGATGGACGTTGGGAAGACGGGATATGCCTGTATTAAATCCTGTCCTTCTCCACTGATGACAGAGCCTGATATGCCTTTGGTTATCTTCTGGTTCTGCCTCCTGGCAGAAAATCTAAACTACACAGAGTCAAAGACATCAGTGCCCAGACACACAAGCCCACACTGAACAGGACTGGGCCGAAGCCACTGGTGCCTGGCTGTATCGATTAGTCCAGTAACACAGTTATTTCTGTAGGTCTGTCTCCCACAGCTGTTCCCCTATTGCTGCGGGTGAAATTAGAAGGGAGGAAGAGAAGAGTGGCTGAGGATAGGAGAAAAAAAAAGAAGAGTGAATTGGGTATTCTAGGGGAATAGAGTGTGAAACAGGCGTTAAAGGAATTGAGGGTTCAAATACATGAAAGAAAGTGTGGAAGGGGTGACACGAACGGCAGAACAATGTGAAAGGGAACATGAGCTAATAACGGGAAATAAAGCAAAACAAAGATGCAAGAGAGCATCTGAGACTGAATGGAGGGGAATGGAGAAAGATATTAAGAAAAAAAGGTGCTCCAAACTGACCATCAAAGAATCTTCCCTTCTACACATGTCCACTACGATGGATCAGATGTGATGTATGTATGAGATGCTTCTGATCAGGTGATCACCAGTACTGCCTAACTTACATAGTATGTGACCACTGACTCCACGTCCAAGTGACCTACGATGTGTGTACAGTAAGAGTGCCCCTGCTGTTTTGTGTGTAGTTGTACCTTTATAACGAAATATGTGTATTCAGTGTTTGTAAGATTCCAATAAAAAAAAACTATGTGACACCTATGCTGCACCAGCGTTTGGTGATATCTTTGACAATACCTAAATCAAATTTCAAAGAAGAAGATCCTGGTCATGGCTAAAACAGTGTCCTCGACTTAACAACACAAGCATTCAGATTCCTCCGGTGACAAATCGTTGGACTTTTTTCTGGTATTACTGGAGACTTTTTGAGACTTTGACATGGTAACACATGTCTTACTCTTCTTACCAGACTTAATAAAACTAAAGTAAGAAAAAAACATTATTGTTATAAATGGCCAGACTCTGTTTCCATCAAACTTCAAATGTAGGCTAAAGAAGTTAATAACTTACATAAAATGTCATTCCTGAGCTACAGCAGTTTATAGAACATATTTAGCCTATAGAACTTATGCAAATGCATAACAACATCTCAGGTTTGCTAAATATCCGGGTTGGTAGCAACAGGTCCTAATAGGAAGCTATTTTTTTAATATGATTTGTGTGGAAATCTTCCAGCAGTACCAATTAAGTAGCATAGTTGAGATCCAATGACAAAACTGCACTGATGTGGGACCAAAATGTACAACTACCCTACACTACAGCTTTCCTTATTTCAGCCACCATGATGGGCCAAGGTCAGCCAATTACCCTTCACTGACCAGCACAACCACAGACACAAACTACAGCCATAGACCGCACTAACTCATGTGTGTCTGAGTGGAGTATAGTGGACAGCAGCCTGGCATGCTAGATTCATGGGGAATATGTCAGCCATCAGCTTGGGCATTTCAAACAATGCCTCACAATGTGCTTGACAGCCCTGAAAAACAGCCTGGTGCTTGGAAACTGCCAGCCCATCATCTCAACTCCCTCATCTGGGCTCTCTCTGGCGCTCCTACTCTTGTTTGTGTGTGTGAGTGTGTGCGCATCTCTCGCCATCTCTCTCAATATCTCATTTTCTTTCCCTCCTCACCCTCCAAGCTCTCATTTCTGTTACAGGCTCTACCTTACATTTCCCCTCTCTCCTGTATTTTTGTTCAGCTCCTTTCTTTTCCTCAGACCTAAATGTTACAATTTTCTTGCTTCCACCCTCATCATGCAGAGGTGTAATGTTGTTTTTTACCTATTAATACCATCCTGTGCTTCTTCATGCAGTAAAAACAGCTGCCAATGCCCCCTCTTGTTAAGAGCTGAGCAGCAGGTCACCAAGTTGTTATTGGTATCACGCACACTGCTCTAAACACACACATACATACACTGGGTAGTTATGTACATGATGGTATTATTTGGCTTAGCAGTTATATATCTTGGTGAGACACCAGCCCATAAAGCTGCAGGGACATGCAGTTCCCTTCTCTTCTTTGTCCTATTCACTTCTACCCAAGTCACATGCTGTAACAGCCAGCTCTGATTCACAGCACTTAATTTACACCGGCTTATAACAGGAGGTGATGGGCTGTAGGAAGTTAGAAGAGGTCTAAAGGGCGGTTTATTTGAGAGCAAAAGAAAGAGAGGAAAAAGATTTGAGGGGTGGGGGGGTTCATGTGAGAAAGGATTAGCAGTAAACCAAACACTGCAGACTATTTCTGCATGCTATTAGCAAGAGTGATGCCATTACAGATTAGGATGATGAAAAATTTAGTGATGTGTTGCGCTCAGATTAAACAAAAGTTGAAACAGACAATTATGTAACTTTGTTGATGCCAAAATACAGCCTGAACATCCTCGGGTCACCAACTCTGTATTGTATGTATGCACTTGTGTGCGTGCTGCCTCCTCCTCCTTTTGTCAAGCTCATGTTAAAAAGTTGGGCATGGAAAACAATCCAAAGAACATGCCGACCTCAATCCCTTTCCCCTTATGAATATGTATCCTTCCCAAAACTGATCCATATCTGCATACTGGAAATCTAAAACCATCCACATCACCCAACAACACCCTACCACTTTTCCACTAAATACATCATGCCATCCATACATAAATCTGCTATGGTTCAACAGCTCATCCACAATATTTCTATACTTGCTGCCAGGGGAAATCTTTGAGACATTCCTTATTTCTTTGCCTAGTGAAGAATTGGAAACCGAATGCTCTTTTACAGCTTTTTTGTGATTTATGAATTGTCGATTTGTCATTATATGCAAGGGAAAATGTAATGGAATGTAAAAAGTCTGCACTTTTCTTTCCTTCTTTCCAAATTGTGTGGTGGGGATAAAAATATTTAAATGCATTTCTTTATTCTTTCAGAAGTGTGTTGATTTCTCTGTAAAAGGCTTTTGCATACATTGAGAATGTGTAAATAGGCATGCAGGTGTTTTGGTGGTACACTATTCAGTCTCTAGACATACATTACTTGATATTACTCCCCTGCCTAAGGCATTACATAGACGTGTATTGTGAAATGTATTTATAGAAAACAAATAGCGTAGCGTCTGAATCATAGGCCCACTGGAATGTGGAAACATCTACCGGAATAAGTAGCTATGGATTTATGAATGATGTGAACTGTGTTTGTTTTTTTTCATAGTGCTTTGACATTTAAATGAAATGTATTGGTCTGGATGTACCCTATCAAATGTGACCGCCTTAGAAAGGTGATGAAATTATGTGCTTACTATCAGCATGACTGACAGATACGCAGTATCCCTTCTGCGGATATTTACAACTCATGAATAGGGAGTGCTGAATAGAAAAATATCACACATTCTTTATGTTATTTAGATAATTGCATGAATGTTTAAATTAATGCTTTGTACATGTATCACTCACTGTCGCATGGTTTAAAATGTTGGGGGCCAAATTTTGTGTGACATATCAGCATATTAAAGTGATGCACATGCATGTGGCCACAATAGTTGACATTCATGCTTAGCTGATAATTCATGAGCTTCATTGTGTGTGAAATATTTTTTTTTCTATTTTCTATTTTTTGTTCCCTAGGGTCTGACAAAGTGTTGTAACACCAGGGTGCACTGTCGGAATGTTTAGCTTTCATAGTTTAGAGTGTATATGTGTGTTGTAAATGGTCAACAGTAGCCACCACGAAGGACTAACATTCATATTACCAGCCACTCTGGTTATACTTTCAGATGCATGCTGGGTCATTGACATTCACTGTGAGTGTGTGGCACTCTAGCCACAGACCTGTCATATACCAACAAAGGAGGAACCTAGGGATGAACAGTAAGAGGAGAACACAGCAGAGATGTGGCTGCCTTTCCTATCATTTCTTATTTGGAGAGGGAGACCCTTTAAACCTTTGGGACCCACCTCTTTTCCTCATTGGCAAATTAAGAGATTGCACGCAAACACGCACAAGGACTCACAGATACACACAGTGCAAACCTATGAGACCCAGTTCATATCAATGATGTGCCCTATTGGGAGTGCCAGCACTGCTGATATATTAGCAAGGTTTGCTCTAAGGCTGAAAATTGTTTCAAATATTTGTGGGTCACCAGCCAGGTTGTGCAATGTTACCATTCGCAGTCATATATATATATAATATATATATATATATATATATATATATATATATATATATATATATGAGGGAGCGCCATGTTGCGTGCAGTCTCCGCCACCTAACATATAAGATGCGTAATGGTGCCGTCAGGGGCTGGAGAAGAAGAGTTGCCACTGATGTCACTCTCCCAGGCCGCTTGGAATTGCGAAGTCAAATTAATTTATGGAACACTTTTTGCGGGCGCGGTCATGGAAACGAAAAAGCATTTTCCTCTTTAGTTGTGTCACACAATGAGCAGTCTTGAAGAAGAAATTGAATACTGCAGTTTGAAAGAGCTATTAACAATTTAATTTATGAGTCAAAAAATGCAGCTATGACTATAAAATGAAAAAGCATTGCGGTTAATACATTTTAATTTTCAAATTTGATATTTCAAAATGAATTTTGGTCATTTATTGCTGAGACATCGTTTGAAAATGAAATGTAAAACGTTATTTTATTTATCATTTTTATTAATTTACAAATTGAGCATTCTTGGAGAAGAAAACGAAAATGCAGTTTGAATGAATTATTTTTGCCTGTTACCTATGTGTAATGTAATCTCAATATAAATACAGTTGTTCTGTAAAAGCCTGTGACGTTTGTTTAAAAAAATTAGAAACACACCACAGGTCAGGCATAAGGAAATGTCTTGTGGTTGAGTTTAAATCAGGACTAAGTTATAAAACAATATCTCAAAGCCCATCATGTAAGGAATGTCATTAATAATCCCATTTGTAGTCCAAAATGTTATGTGTGACAGAGAGGTTAAAATGCACGTTTTCAAGGAGATTTTACTGTACATCAAATTTTGTATAATCTCTGTAGGCTCTTTATATATTATAGGCTATTTCAGATTTCTTAAAACTGAACTAGACAAGTCAATACAAGTACATTTGGTGTGTTTTATTGTTGTATTTCTGGATAAAACTATGTTGTAAAGCAAGGAATATATCTCTTCCCTTGTTATACTTGTGCTTTCACCTGCTGTTTAGTTTTGTAGGGACTATTCACACTTAATTTTTTCACTATTTTTAAAATGCTTTGTTTTCAAACATAAAAATTGGGCAGTAATTTTAAGTGTAATATTTGTGTCTTTGTTTTCTTTGTCAGACACTTTTTAAATAAACACCACCAAAATTGATAGAATCAAAAAAATAGACCTAACATTTAAATACTAAAGCTATTAAAACAAGAGCCCTTATCATTTTATAAATTAGAAGTTTGTTCTTTGTAGTTTAATATTTTATTTTCTTTATTTACAGATTATATTTATTTTAGTAATAACAAGATTAATGTAATTCTTCGCTAACACCCTCATCACATTTTTGTGTACAAGATATGTTTCAATGGCATATAAAATAAGTTGCTTATGGCACTGTGAGTAACACTGTAGCATTACCATTCCACACATCAATTTGATCTCCAGCTAAGCCAGATAGCCACAGGTTTTCTGAATCTCAACAAATTCCATCGTATGACCATTCAACTTAGAGACGCAATGCCAGACCTGTTTGTGTTTCTGTTAATTACAATCACCTGTTTTTCATTTCAATTTGTTTGTATTTAAGGTCCAGTTTCGTTATTGCTGGATTCTGGATGGTCTGTTTACTCTGACAAGGGTAAGCTACATTGTAGCCACAGCTGCCCGGTGCAGTTTGACAGAAGTGGGGCTGCCATACAATCGGCGCCACCGAGCCCTCTGACCACCATCAGCAGGCAAGGCAGGTGAAGTTTCTTGCCCAAGGACACAAAGACTGAGACGGACAGAGTGGAGGTTTGCACCGGCAACCCACCGGTTACAGGATCAACACCCACCGCCATCGCCATGGTCACCACCACAAGGCGATAAAGAAAAAAGTAGAAAATGTTATGTTCACTGTTTCGTGAAACAATGGGCATGTAATGTGATCATGAACATTTATTTATTTATAGACAGTGTTTTAATATGTGTAACATGTTTGAACACTGGCGATGCACCATGTACATTGTTTGATTTCATGTTCCTGGCAGGTATACTACTGTCAAACTACTCCACAGCCTAAGGGTACTTAGAATGTTTATATTGTTCAAAGAACCACTCTTTTCCACTTCACTGAATATCTCAACATCTGAAGTATTCTTTTTTTATTTGTCTAAGTGCTAAACTTTTCTTTTGAACTAAAATGAACCATTAATTGAGATTTAGTACAGCAGTGAACTTCACTTTCATCCTAGTAATTATTATTTGTCAAGAAAAGAATAACTTTTAAAAAAAGTTTAATTAATTCAAGCTTGCTAAAGCCACTGATGAGGACTTTGCAGAGCAAAGATGGAAAGCACAGATAAAAATCTCTTGTTGCAGTTATTATACATCTTGGAAAAACAGTTTATTATTATGTAACAGAATGGCCTTCCTCTTAATATGTTAAAGGTTCCAATGAGTCAGGTACACTTCACTGTGCTTAAATGTAAGTCATGCAGAGCTGAGGGGTCCTTCAAATCAGAAGAGGACATAGAATTATACTGTGCCCTCTCTTTTTACAATAATGTTTAACATCCTTGTGTAAGTAGAATATTGAAATTATTTAAAATCTGGGGGATGGTAATGTGGTTAATTGAAACAATTGTAAACTACATGTTTAGACAAGGAAATCATAAATCCCTTCACTATTTTTTTCATTCGTTCATACAACAACCAAGCAGAACAAAAGACTTGGTAGGCTTCATGGTTGCTTTCTTTGAGCAAATCCAACTTTGTCCTTGTGTGAAGTGGTTTGATTTGTCTTAAAATAGAAAAAGAAGAGAAAAATCCTAAATTAGCTTATAAGATCCATAGAGTTTGCCAAGATACAAGGCTAATAATAAAATATGTTGAATCTGTTTCCATAACTACTTTACTATTTTAACGCTGCAGGGCTTAAAGTAGGATTAGCCACCAGAGAAGAGTTTTCTTCATAAGATATTAGATAAGCTTTTGCAACATGACATTTCAGTAGCAAGTTGATTTTTTTCTTTGTTTTCTCTGCACAAGCAGTTTAAATAACTGAATAGTGCATATGCAGAATCCCCCAAGCTAACGTTGACATGCTAGAAAATTTTAAATTTTTTGGTTGCTGTAGGCTGTAAATTTAAAGGGAAACCCTAGGCCTCTTTCGCATGCCTGAAATAAATTTAATATATCTCAGAAACTACATGGTTTATTTAAAGGTTCTGGTATCACAATAATAGAGAATATTTCAGAGATCTATAAAATCAGTAATTAAGTGAGTGACAGTAAATTTAAATGACACACAGCTGAACAAAGAAAATAATTTCCCCCTATAACAATTGCACTTTAAAATCTTTTGAAAGTATGCAGTTGCATTCCAAAATACCACAGTACAGAATCTGACCATTAGCTGTACCAAAATTCATGTAAAAAAAAGCATAGATGCACAGAAGTTTTAGAGAGGTTTCAGTTAGTAAAAGTTTAGGGCAGACTTTCTAAATAAGCCATTTTGGAACATTTTGGCCTATGTGTGCCATTTAAAATTTCTCTGTTTTTTTTACTTAGGTTCTTTTTTTCCCTCTCTTACAAGAGAACTCAACATTCAAAACAGTTTGAAGAACTTTGATCATAATATATATTTACAAAATGAATAATATTTAGGTAGATATATCCATAATTTTACACAGGATCAATAAAAAGGGCTTAGCAGATATGATTACAGACCTTTCTGGTGGTGGAATATTATAATCACTATTACTCGTATCCCAATCAAGATACAGTAAGTCCTTGTTGAAGAACAGTCAAAAGGACACTAGCTCCACTATCAGTTGCCAACATATCCAGAACCTTCTAGGCTCTGAAGATGTAAAAGATGACAAAATAAGAGAAGTACCACAAAATAACTAGTTTTGTGAGATTCACAAAAAATCTAATTTTCAACAGCTCTTTACCTTGAATGATAGCACTTGAGTGTCAGTTAGTGAGAACTGTGCCTTGCTTTTTACTACTTTGCTTGCTTACAATGCCCTGCATGCACTGCACTCGCAATTTTTTTCAATTTAGTATAATTTTAAATTATGTTATGTTTATTTCGTAGGCAACTAAAAAGTGAAACAGAAAGTGTTGGGGTGGTATGAGCATACATAGCGCACGCTCGTTGTTCATTGCTCATGTGTCATGGCAGCAGACATGTTTGTGGCACTGTGTGCTAGATCTGGCTATGACACCGTGCAAGATCTGGCTATGACACCTCTCTTCCGCTGCATGCACTCAAAAAATGAGTGGCGAAACAAAAAGCCAAGCAGCATCTGGGTGCTCGTACTCATCGTCTTCCGCTTCTTCCGGGACCGGGTCGCGGGGGCAGCAGACTCAGTAGAGACACCAAGAAGTCCTCTCCCCAGAAACCTCCTCCAGCTCCTCCGGGGGGAGTCCAAGGCTTTCCCAGGCCAGCCGAGAGACACAATCTCTCCAGCGAGTCCTGGGCTGTCCCATGGGCCTACTACCGGTGGGACGTGCTTGGAACACCTCCCGAGGAAGGCGTCCAGGAGGGATCCGGTATAGATGCCCGAGCCACCTCAACTGGCCCCTCCCAGATGGCCGAGCTCCTCACCCTATCTCTAAGCGAGTGTCCGGCCACCCTACAAAGGAAGCTCATTTCAGCCGCTTGAATTCGGGATCTTGTTCTTTCAGTCATGACTTAAAGTCCATGGCCAAAAGTGAGGGTAGGAATGTAGACCGACCGGTAAATCAAGAGCATCGCTTTTCAGCTCAGCTCTCTCTTCACCACAATGGACCGGCACAGCGTCCCCATTACAGTGGCAGCCACACCGATCCGTCTGTCGATCTCCCGCTCCATTTTTCCCTCACTCCTGAACAAGACCCCAAGATACTTGAACTCCTCCACTTGAGGCAGGAACTTGTAGCGCAGTTGGTGGCACTGTTGCCTTGCAGCCAGAAGGTCCTGGGTTTGACACCCAGCTGGGGGTCTTTCTGCAGTGGAGTTTGCATGTTCTCCCTGTGCATGTGTGGATTCTCACTGGGTGCTCTGGCTTCCTCTCACAGTCCAAAGGCATGACTTTTAAGTTAACTGGTCTCTCTAAATTGCCCTTAGGTGTGCATGGTTTTTGGTCCTGTATGTCTCTGTGTTGCCCTTTGATGGACTGGAGACCTGTCCAGGTTTTACCCTGCCTCTTGCCGATAGACTGCTGAAGATAGGCACCAGCTCCCCTGTGACTTACTATGGAGTAAGCGGTATAGGAGATGTATAAATGAATGAATACCCATACCTAATACAGATGACTGAAGTTTTTGCCAAATTCGCCCACACATGCCAGATTCTCCAAAATTAATAATTTTAATAATAATATTAATAATAATTTAACAAAATATAAGGGATAAAATTGCTTGTTCTTCAGAATATGTAAATTAAAAAAAAAAAAATTATCATTTAAATAGCTCTTTGAAGTGACTGTATCCTAAAGATTTTGGTTCTTTCAAGAGATATAAGTCCCATCACTAGAAGTAAGACATTATTTATGTTTTTGGCCTTTTGAAATAAGCCACATTTTTCGGCCACTGGTTCAGTGAGTTTCGCGCGTAGAGCGGTGATACTCACACCGTTAAAATGAGCAGAGTTTGGGCTTCAAATTAAAAGGTTACTTGTGTGGGTAGGATCCTGTTGAATTGTCGCTCATGGTCATGGGCTTTTATAATAATGTTGGTCATTTTTTTGTATTTAATGTTTTTTCATTGTGAATGTCATTGTGTGAGTTTATCTGCTGTGCAGTATGCAGAGATCTTCTAAATCTCACTTTTTACTTCGTCACTCTGTCATCTGTATTTGTGTTATGTAATAATTTTAAAAATGAAACAATAAGTTTGTTACACCATGCTCTGTCTCATACTTTGACTTTGTGTGTGAGGACTTTCTTCATCTGGTGTTTTTCGCTTTTATTTGGAAATTACCCATTTAGAGCCTCTGAGCTGCTGCTCTAAATCGAGGAGTTTTCTTATACAGTCGAAACCATGAAATGACGCAAATGCTTTACTAATGCTCTCAATGTCATTCATTTCTATGGTTTTTATATAAACTGGTAGCAAAGTCAACTTCAAGTTGCTTTTTTACTAAAAACTGTGCACCTGTAGACTAAGAGAAGCTTGACAAAACAAAGCAATAATAATCACTTGAGTTTGTGTTATTTGAAATAAAAAGGAAACAACATAGATAATGTTTTGTATTTAGGGCATGTACAAAAATCACAAAAAACAGCTTGCCTTTAGTGCCTTCAGATGTCATCTACCAAGCTAATGGAAGTGTGCAAAAAATGTTTTTGAATTTACAATCTAAAATAAAAACAAACTGCCTGTTCTTATTCAGAAAAATTACAAGCCATGCTCGGAAAATACCAACTTTTGACTTTGACATTATAACCACCTACTGGCTCTGCATGGATATTACAGCATTTATTGCTGTATCAGAACTCTCGTTTAGATATATTTTGTTTAACAAAGAGAAAAATAACAAGTAAGAAAAACATATCTTGGTGCAGGCTTAACAAACCAGCCAAGTAGAGCTTTCCTCTGATTTATGAAATACAATGATAAAGTTGATAAGTTGTAATATATGGGCTGAACGCGATGTATAAGAAATTCTGGTTTTCAGAAACAGGGACCAGATATGGTATCTGTCAAGGAATATCAAATAAAGGAATGCTCTAGTTCCTTGTGTTTTTGTTCTGTGGGGTTTGTTAGTTTATTTTTCTTATTTATTCCTAAATTCTTGTGTTCTTATGTGTGCTTTATTTCAGCAATCATTAGTTGTTTGGGTTTGTTTACCTTTTCAGTTAGGGTTTCCTTTATGTCTTCAGATTACTTTGTTAGTTCTTATTTTCCAGATTCTTATATCTTATGTTGTTATAGTTTTCTTAGATCTGTTTTTCTGAGTTTTGTTATTTAGTCCCTTTTGTTTTGTAATCAGTTCCACCTGTTCCTCAGCCTCCCTGCATACCCAGTCCACACCATTTCTCTAATCCCTGCTGATTGCCTTGCGTCTCATTCCTTTGTTCCACATTCACTTCCCTCAGTTTAAAAGCCCAGTGTTTCTCATTACTGGTTGCTGGTTCCTCCTGTTCACTACCCTCTTGTGTTCTGCTGGTATTATGTTTCTTGGAAGATTCATGTAAGTTTTGGATAGCTCTTGTAAGTTTTTTGGGAACTACTCATGTAAAGCTTTTTTTGAAGACCTTTGATTAAAGAAAGAAGCTTTTTCTCATCATGCTGCTGCCCAGTGCTTGTCTGCATTTTGGTCCTCTACAGCCACAGACCATGACAATATATTTCTATTGTAATTCTATTATATTTACACTGAGGTTGAATTACAAACTAATTAGGTGATTCCTGGAGGCAATTGGTTTTATTTAGGGGTATGTTATTAAAGAAGGTCTAATGAGTGTCACACTTCTCATGTTTTGTTGGTCTATTACATAAAAATCACATCAAAATCACATCAAAATGCATTGAAGTTTATGGATGCAACATCACAAATTTGATAAAGTTGTGGGTATAAATACCTTAGCAAGTCACTATATATTACCCTGGTGGACCATATTTAAAAGGCAGATAGCTTGTGTTAGTCACTGTACCTCAGGCTGTAATGGTGGTTATAATGAGCAGCACAAGTGTCTCAAGTTAGCCTATACTTTTGTTAATTGGTAACAACAACATACCCCTGGTGGTTTGTGTTCACGTTTACTGTTTGACTGGCAGGTGCCTATTAGTAAAAAGAGGTTTCAGAGGACCCACTAAATGTTGTGGGTTGGAAGAAAACAGCGAGGAAGGTCACAAACAGGTGGTCTGTGAGTAATTCAGCAGTGTCTGAAGAGCAAGTTGCTGTTTCCTTGGTTGCAGCTGATTAATTTTACCAGGCTTAATTAAAGCCTCGTTTTGAGACATACAGCTTATCAGCAAGATGCTGGGTGTATACAGTGCATCCATTTAACACCATCAGATTTCCACGCTGCCTTTTAACAGGTCTTTAATTTTATTTCAATTTACCTACCTGTGCTTTAGGATTTAGTATGCGTGTTAATATTTTACATGTTTGTAGTTGTTGCTTATAAAACCCGCCCTAGGAAGAACTAGGTGTCTTCCTAGAATGTTTTTCTTTTCATTTTTTTTTTACATTTTATTCAGGTTTCAAATGTTGCACAATTGCAGTCTGGGCTGCTCACTATTAGAAAATTGCAATATTATTGTTGAATATTTCAGAGGTGACATGTTCTGCAGATAACTTACTTTTTTTTCTCACTCTTTTCTATACCGTCACTGTGATGTCCCCACTACGTACAGTGAGTTTTAGCATCTCAGTCACTAAAATCTATGTCAGGCGTTAGCATCAAGGACAGTGAAAATTTATCTGATTGGCAATATGCACCACAGGCATGCCGAGAATAAATGAATGGGATTTGAGGTAAAATTGCTCTCAAAATATTGCTCCCAGGTCATCTTCTATGATTGCAGTATTACACATATCAATATGTTGCTATGAGTTTTGTGAATTGAAATGCTGTGCAGCTTACATAGCTGATTTATAATATGTGTGTTTCTTCCTCTTTACACTGCAAAAATTCAAGCCACAAATGAGTAGAGATAAAGAAAAGCATTGTCATAAAAAAGTGAAGAGATATGTAACTGTAATTCCACTGCAACAGCTGGTGTGTTTAGTATCCATATGAGGAATTACTCTGTCATTGCTCTGAGCTTTGGTGGGCTTCTACCCTATAGTGACTAAATGCACACATTCAAATATTCACTTCAGCTCTTTCTGCCATTCTCTTGCCCCCTTCAAAATCTTAATTTCCACCCTGTTTTAAAAAAAAATCTCTATGGTAATCAAACCCAGGTACTCCTCCTAAATATGTGTCCTTTATCCTTGCATATCCTCACAATATCAGTAATACCTATGAGCACAATGTTTGGCTGTTCTTTCACATCCGGCTACTTAATTCTGATCACCCTTTTGGCACTCTTCTGCCATGCTGCTTCACCTCTTTATTTTGCTCCTGTCTGCTGTCTTTTTAAACCAAAAAATACCCCTTCAATGCAATAGCGACTTGTCTATAGTCTGTACTCCTTTTCTCACTATTGGGTTCTTACTTCCTTTCTCTGTGCTTGTGGCCCATGCGGTGACATAATTTAATATCCGTGGTGTCATAGTATAGAAGAAAAGGGCTGGGGTTGTCAGCATGGTACGAGAGCTCACATTGATTTAGTGCTAGCATCACAGTATGAGCATCTCTTCTTATTTTATTAGTGGGCTATGGTCAACCTGAAGCAGTGACAGGAAGGTGGGGCAGCACAAGTCAAATAAACAGGTAGAAGGCATAAAATGTCATTGGCAACAGTATTTATTGTAGACTCTCAACAAAACCACTTCAGCACTGTTACAGTAAAGTAATAATAAGGTCATTTGCATCCACTGTCTCCATTTTACCTGTTTTCCACAGCCCTCTATACTTTAGTTTCCCCTATATGTGTGGTAATTAACTGAACTAGGTGCAATTTGTGAGAAACAATACATTATACAAATGTCTGACAGAAGCTAAGTTGTACAGCACAGGACCTTAATGAGAGCTGGCATTTGTTGCTGGGGTGGAAAGGGTTTGGTTTAAGAGTCAGTGTCTCAATGTTTTATGACATTTTGCATTATGATTATCACCTGACCCTAGTCCTGGCTCTTACTCCCTTTGAAATCAATATTTTCATCAGCTAGGTGATATTTTAGCTCAGTGCTGGTGTTCAGACACAGAACAGACATGTTCACATGCATCTGTGTGATATATGTTTGGTTGTGTGCGTAACTATGAAGGTACAGCACTGCAGGTGTGGAATTTGAAGCAAACAGGCCGGTGCCTGGTGTTATTCACACATAGGTCACCATGGTCACTTCTAGAGGTGGTAAACTCGGTTCATCTTATGGATTTGGGATTACTCCGAGTCACTCAAGTGTCCGCATTTTGTCAGTGTTCCCCCTCACCTTAAAAATAGTAGTCTTGCTGGGGTCAAATATGATTTGCAAACTAGAAAGAAAGAATAAAGGGATGTCTTAACAGCAAAAATATGCAGTTTTAGTTTTTTGTGGTATACAAGAGATATATTAACCAGATTCAATCTTCCCCAACTTAAAAAAAAACTGCATTGTTATTTTTTCTTTTTTGCTCCTGATTTGATTTGCTGTTTTCTTCACCTGCTGTGTGCTGCCGAGGGTTGTATTGTTGAGTCAGTGTGAGTGAAGTCACTGAACAGAATAATCTGAGTCCACTGTCTTTCTGCAAGTCCACAAATATGCCGTGTATGCTTAGCAGCAGCCAGTATTAAGACTCATATGACCCAGGTGATTTCTTATTTATTATGGAGATTTGAATGATTAAATTGGGTGAATTAGGAACCAACCAGCTCTTGTCACATCTGTATAAAACAAGAACAATATAAACATCTGTTTTTTGTATCACCGCATAAAAATTTTAGACTGCCAATATTTTTTTTTGCAGCCAAAAAACACGTTTTGCACCAGTAATCTGCAATACATATTCTGACACTGACACTCTTCTATTAAGAAAATCTAAAGCTAAAGGAAACAGTAGCTGTGGTGCGGCAGTAAAACGAATCAAATTGCAGCTGTGTCAGTTAAAAGTTTTTGTCCCCATTTGTCATTGGTGATGATAATTTCTTGACCCACATGCAGAGATGACACTGGAAACTCAACTGACATTTTTGAAATGAAACTTATTGTACAAAAATAAACAATTAGTCTGCAAGGAGAAGATATGTGAAAATATTGCCATGGGGCGAAACTTAGGGAAGTATTGAGGAGGGAAAATGATAATTGCATCTTACTGGTTTTGTGGGAGAGTTTGGCTCTGCCAATGAGTAGATGTGTGGACAGGAGAAATCCTAAGAAGACTTACTTTAAAAGAGTTTTTAGTCTTTACAGTGTGGTACTTTGAGAGAGGATCTGGAGTGTATTCCTTCCTTCTACTGATGAAAACCAAGTGTGCCAGGGGCAGCTTGCTTGGCCCCCATCTCCAGAGGTGAAAAAACATGCATACACCAGCATTCCAGAAACAAGACACCAATACTAATCGGAGTCATTTAAAGGGGATATGTCATGCAAAATACACTTTTTAGCCCTTAAATACATGTTGCTGTGTACTTGGAGTCTGTAGGAGTGCAGAAAAGTAGAATTTAGCCTATCCAGGTTGCAGAGATATCTTTATATTCTACTTGGGTTATATTTTTCAGTTCGTTCAGATTTCTCTATCATCTGTTATGTTTTTTTAACTATTTCGTCATAGTATTTGCTGCGGAACAGCTAAACAAGGTCATGAACTTCCACCTGATCAATTTCATGTATCTGCCATTTTTATTTTTCACTGCAATTTTGTAGTTTAAGCTCAAGTATGCCCATGCTGCAAGAGCATAAGTTTTGTTTATTAACCCACACAATTAATTACACCGTCCCCCACCATCAGAACCTCTACGAGGTGCCTGGATACATTTTATTTTTCACGGAAATGTACCCACATCAGTAGGGGAAAATCCTCTTTGTTTGCACGAAGCACTTCAAGAACGAGTGTAGTGGCTCAATAGCATTTAAAGAGACCGCACCAAAGCGTGTTGCCCTCAGATGCACATCAGAACAGGGAGCTGTGGAGCTACAATGACAAGGAATTTAGACCAAAATATTAGAGTTCCACTTTATGTAGACCACAACTGAATGGTTTAAGTGAGCAAAGGTAGAATTTGAAAGCATGATATGTCCCATTTAAGACCAGTGATTTGCAAATAGAGAGCTTATCTTAGTACATTAACTAAAGAAATCAATGCCGCGCAAATGCTTGAAAATGTATTACCCATAAGTATGATGAAATAACATTTTTACAGCATTGGTTGTGTTACTTTCCACTAAACTCACTTACCAGTTACATTATGGATGTTACATTCCTCCTATGCATTTGAACAAATCTTTTCTCCAAACTAGAATTTCAGCAAGAGAGCCATAACTTGATAGTTCTACATGGATTTATCTATAACTACATCATTTATTTCTAATGATAAATCTGACTAAACACTCACAGCCTCATTTTACAATAAATGTATATTTTGCACCTGCTGACAATGTTTTCAAGCATAGGAGTGTGCTGAAGTGGTTTAGCAACTAAAGGGTTAGCTTGTTTACTCTGTTTAAAAATACTTAATTGTGTATGGGCACAACTAACCGGGAAAGGTTTTTTCCCCTGTTTTATTATTCTAGTGCTTTGCATTTAACAGCTCAGAACTGAAACAGTATTTCCGGTGCTGCACATCTGCACATCTCACACACACACAGACATCTTGCAAGTTGATTTAGATGAAGGAGAATTGCTAATCTGTCTAAGGTGTTAGCAACTGCTAAACATCAGTTTATATGTAAGAAGACATTATTCCTTTTATCACAGTTCCGGCAAATAACTGTACCTGGGCATATGTTGTTTTTTTCTTTCATTCTAAATAAGTAAGCAGTCAGATCAGTCAAAACATTATTGATCTTAAAACATTATTTAATGTTTTAAGACACCGGACAGCTGCCTTAACATGAAAAGGTTAACCTTTCCAGAATCGCATCCTAAGTATGTTACAATTCAGTCACACCAATTTTGTACCAAACACTATTTAATTCTTTGGGCAACCAATTGGCTGTATAAACATGTGAGAGGTTGTTGCAAAGTCAGTGAACTGATGTTGATTTTGTTTTCTTCTCATGTTTCTCATAATAGAAAAAAATACACACCTCCATGCAAATGCAGATTCACTCCCTATTTCAAGCTGAGTGCTGCATTTTACCTCTCCCTGGTTTATACATTTTCAGATAAATAGTATAAGGTTTTGAATTACATTTATATTACATATTCATTTCGTATTGAAAGCTTTCTCAGCATCAATCAATAGCCCCCAACAGCCAGCACCTGGGTAGACATACGTATTTCCAAGTATTCTGAGTGAATCATTTTACCTCAAAACACTTTATTTGAGGGTTTTAACAAATTGTTACCTGAATTTGCTGTAAGCAGGCTCAGCTATACAAAATGTACTTTTAACTTAATCCCACAATTTGTCTCTATTTATTTTTATATCATTACTGGATATAGGGAGAAAAACACTTCATCCTGCATCATCTTAATTATTCTTGGACGTTTTCCAGGATCTTTTTTGTATTTGGTTTGAATTGAATCCATTGTACCACATAATAGATCTGCCTGTATGTTTTGGATTTCTGCACTCCTGAAAGGTTAACCTCCACCCCAGTCTTAAATCATTTGCAGTCTCTAAAGCCAGGGCCACACTGAGTGATTATCAGCCATCATATGCAGTTTGAACTCTGTTAAGACCAATGCCTGATTCCTGTCCTCTTTGCACACCCATGAGCGCTTCTAACGCTGTTCACCATCCAACTATAAGGAAATTACCATCCACAATTTGCTGTGTATTTTTTAATGGACTTCTATGCCAGCTGGCTCTGTCTAAAACAATGGTGCGACAGCAGCAAGTCATGCAGTCTTGCATTTTCTTATTGTGCAGTGTAACAGGAGTTTGCACAGTGTAAGATTGTCATGTCATGTGTGATGTTTGAAATTGTACAAAGTGTGCTGGACTTTACAGGTTTCCTTCCAGTAATGCCCTGTATTAAGTTCCATCTATCTTCCCATCAACTATGGTCAGTTTGCCTGTTCCTCCCTGCTAAAGAAAAGCATCCCCATAGTATGATGTCATTGTCAGTTTTTTATAAAGCATGTCTAAAACAACACTAGTTGGACCAAAGTGCTGTAAAACAAGGCAAGGCAAGTGAAAGCATACAGTACATCAGAACAAAAAGCAGTACGAGAAAATATATAAAGTGAGATGTGAATTAAATACAGTAAAACAAATTTTAAATAACAATTTTACATTTTTACAAGCAAATTAATCTTAAGAAGATTTACATTATGATGACAAAGCTTCACTTGAACTGAAAGACGAAGAGTAAATCTGGGTTTTTAGGAGGTTTTTAAAGCTGTCCAAGCAAAGAAGGGACAATTGATCTAAACACACATACAAGGAATTGCTGTGATTCAGTTGGACAAAAATAAAACAATGAATACCTTTTCAAAATCTCTAGGAGAGAGATAGGGCTTTCACTTTGCTAAAGTCTCAGCAGGAAAAAGATGGATTTTAAAACGGTGCTGATGTGATTGTCAAATTTAAAAGAACTGTCAATTGTCACACGAACAATTCTCACAGAGGAAGTCTTATAGGGTCCAAGAAAAGGATCAGGGTAATTTTTTTGAATCATTAGGTCCAAACAAAATAATCCTAGTTTTTTAAAAAAAAAGATGGAACCCAAAGGCAACACGTACAATGAGAACAGTACGGGGCCCAGGTTAGACACCTTGAGGGACTCAACAGGCAAGGGGAACTGCAGCCGAAGAGTGTCTTTTGTCTGTTAAGTATGACTGGAACCACTGAAGAGTTGACCCTTTAGTCCCTAGACACAGTGGTCTCGATAGGGGAATGTGATGAACCTCAGTGTTAAAGCAGCAGTAAAATTTAAGCATATGTAAGGAATTGCTGGAATAAAAATTCCACACTGGAATGTCTCCTGAATGTTATTTTTATTTAAGAAACTTTGAAGCTGCGAGAAAACTATTTTCTTCAAAGGTGTAGAAAGAAAGAGCAGTTTAGAAATGGGCCTTAAATTAGAAAGAACAGAATTGTCCACATTGTTCTTTTTTAACAGAGGCTGCATGCTTGAAGGCAGCTGGCACAAAACCAGTGATAAATTAAATATATATCAGCACGCATGTATGGTCCAACAGCACTAAAGACATCTTCAAGCAAATAGGAAGGGATACAGTCGGCAAAAGAGCTTGTGGGCTGTAGATGCTGAAGTACATCTGTTAACATAGACAAGGACACAGCCTCCAACCGCTTAAAAACAGCTGAGCATTGTAGTAGGATAGATGGGTCAGCATTGTAGGTGCCAGATGAAAACCTAAGAACAGAAATGTTTCTTGTAAAAAAGTTGATAAAATCATTACAAAGAGTATGACTTACCATGAGCCTGGGTACAATAGGATTTTAAATACTGTTAGGAATAAATAAATAGATCCCGAGGCTGTTGGTAGAAATACGATTAGAAATATAAATACTTTTTGTACTCGTCACTGCATTCTGTTATTTTGAAAAAACAATGTTTTAAGATCCTTGGATACTCATGAAGCTTGTCCTTTTTCCACTTTGTTTCTGCTCTTCCACATCAATGCCTAAGAGCGCAAATAGCAGCCATGGCTGTGTGCTGTATCTTAACCGGTGCCACAAAGTCCAATACCACCACATGTCACTGTGGGGATGGTGTACTGAGGGTGAATATGAAACTTTATTTCACCTCCACATGTTGCAGTTTGTGTATAGGAAACATGCCACACATTTTTATAAAAAAACAAAACAAAAGAAAACAATGAAAATCATATATCATTTTCTTTCCATTTCACAGCTATGGCCTATTTTGTGTTAGTCTGTAATCTTAAATATCATCAAAACACACCAAATACCATGGCTGTAATGTGACAAAATTTGAAAAACATTAAGACATAAGAATAAGGCACTGTATTCTTGATCTTTTTTTACTTGTACATTCTGCTCAAGACAAATATCAAAGACGTTTCATAGAAAGAAACATGAGTTCATGGATTTTCTTAAATTGTCTTTACCTATAACTATCAAAATGATATGTAAAACTGTCCCAAATATATTTTAATCTTTGTAGGATTTAGAGGGGCATTCAGAGGCACAGCTGGTGATATAATAGGTCACACATTATTCTGTGTCATGCACAACAAATGTGTGTGTGGGGGTATACAACAAAAAAGATATATGCATCTATCATGATGAGATACAAGGCTAAGCTTTTAGGCTAAGAGCTCTGTAATTCATTAAAGCTATGCAACTGTTCATGTTCATATGGCTGAGCTGGTGTGCTTGTGTGGAAATGTTTGTTTGATAAGGTAAAATCCACTCAGCTATGAGGTAACTCATTAGGCTCCTGTTGTCTCACTTCTCGGTAGGAAAAATACCTGGCATCTGGGAGTTTATAGTCCCTCTTTTTTACAAATCTCTCATTCTTTATTGCTTCCACAGAATCCAAGAGCAATCACCAATCAATCTTATACACTCACCTAGCCCTGGCTCTTCTGTTAACCATCTCCTGCCTTCTCCTGTTTTTGTTCCTGGGAACTCTCAGCTACCTCTCCAGCCACATTTAGATGGATCCCCTCCTCTTGATTCCTTTTTATGCCCTTAACGCTCATCAGGTTCATCATTTCAACCCTCTGTAATCATGTCTTTCATGCATTTTTTTCAGTACTCTTGGTCTCACCTGAGTCATCTGTCACTCCTCTGCCTTGTCTCCTCCATACTCAGGGTCTGACTTTTTTTTAATCCTCAGTGATTGCCTGTCAGTGTTGATTGTAGGACTTTGACACTTCTCTTCTCCCCTGCTGTCCTCTAACCCAGCCCGTACCTATAATTTTCTTTTGTCACCATGGAAATCCTTTCTGCTTGTACAAGAAATTGTCAGAGGTTCAGAGAAGGTGATCGGGCCATGAGCCAAGGTGCATTTTCATGACAATTCGTGTCACATAAGAAAATCAGCGACAGAAAAGAAGAGTCAGGTACAAACGGGATAGCACATGAAATTCTCCCTTCCTTTTTTGTGGAGACAATGAAATATGCTTGTAAAGTTTCGCTACAAACACTAATCCTTAGAGAACTTTTTTTGGAAGTAAAGATTTTTTTTAGATTCTTTTATAAAAGTGCAAAATAAAAGAAAATAAACATGTTGTTTTTGGCAGATGATAGCCATTGGGAAACGTGTTAATTGTTAATACTGGGCAATCTTTCCAAATTCTCCCTTGCTAGTTAAACTGGGTTGATAAAGAGTAACTGCAAAACAATGGCAAATAAATCATTTTAATATGAATAGTGATATTTTCATTAATTTATTTACTCATTTTTTTTTTTTTTCCATCTAAATGATGATCTTCCAAAGGTTTCTTTTGTCCAAAGGCATAGAAAGACAGCATCATCAATAAAAATGTAAGGCTGCCCTCTTTTTGGAATTTTTTTAATTAGGCATAGCCTGATCCAATCCCAGATATCCCAAATTATCAGCATGAGAAATCCCAGAGGAAACTTAGCTCCAGTAACCTGTTGTTGGACTGTTTTCTGATGTATTCCATTTTAAATCGAAGTTCTTCAATAAGCATGCATTATGGACACCCCATTACATATCACTTTTTTACATAATACAATTAGATTCTCAGAGATAAAGAGCAAACCATGTGTGCTATCAAAGCATGCAGCTGGAACTACACAACCAAAGGAAGTGGTTTATGACTCACAGCATTCAATGAGCAATGCCTAATGCGTGGAGGATTTCCCCTGATGACAAATTACTTACAGGGCTGAGCCCACTGGCACAATCGTTATGGAGGCCATACATTTGCATTCAGTCCATTAAATACAAGGAGCGTTGTTGTGTACCATTCATGATATTATCTGCATCAGATTCTGCTGATCAAGCTATTTCTCAGATCAGATGCAATACGTTCATGTAGCCCCTCTGTTCTGTGTGCACCATAGACTGATGCTGCAGCTGCTGTCTTAGTATCATACATGTAGTATCACTACATCACACTCATTCTGCAATCCTGTCTTACGCTTACAGTTAATAGTGCTTGCAGGTTCGTTACTGCGTCACAAGTTGAATCAGGAGCATAATATTGGTGGGTAGACTTCAATCACCTATTCCATGTCAAGACATTTTAGTTGATCGAAAGACATAAAGAGCGATTGTAGATCACAGAAAAAAATTATGATCTGAAAGGGGGTTGCGATTTTGTCAGCCGCACCCCCAGCGAGGCATGCAGCTGGCTTTTGTCTGGTCTTTTGTTTTTCATTTTCAGTTTCCCTTTGTATGTCATGCAAAACTTTATTATAAGCCGTGCACATTATTTGTATAACCTAATAAATCTGGGTGTTTCCCTACAATATGAGTTTTTTTTTTACCCTTTGTGATGACATTGATGAAGAGAGAGAGAACCCTTTAGTTTCCTACCATATATTTGTTGTGTGATCTGCTCTACGGATTCTTTTGGCTCCCCAGGCAGTGAAAAAAAAAAGACTAGCAACAAATCTAGGGATTTATTTTACAAGATCCTAAAACTGGAAAATCATATTTTCACTATGTTTTCTCTGCAGATGATAAAGTGGAACTGTATTAAAATATACTACAAGCAACATTAACAAGTCAAATCAAAACAGATAGTAAATGGGCAAGCCTTAGCCAAAATCTTTTTGATCATTATTTAAATATCATGAACAGGAGCAATACATACATTTATTGAACAAATAAGTTTAGAAACAAATAACTAACTGGCATTTATTTTAGATAATTGTCAGATTGGGAATTGGTATCTGGAAATGGCTAATAATAATTGACTCAGATTGTTATCAGACAAAAACCCTGATCAGGACATCCCGATTATAAAAATTAATCTCATTATCATACAATATTAATTACAAAGTACAAAGGCTGCCAGTAATCATTCATGTGTCTCCTCCTTTTGGCAACATAACATACACTCCCTCTAA
This sequence comes from Crenichthys baileyi, assembly GCA_036173005.1. Taxonomy (NCBI): domain Eukaryota; kingdom Metazoa; phylum Chordata; class Actinopteri; order Cyprinodontiformes; family Goodeidae; genus Crenichthys; species Crenichthys baileyi. The sequence goes on along the minus strand of JAHHUM010001783.1, from coordinate 142,059 downwards.
AAGGTTTATTTGCGTCACATTTTTCTCTCTTGTTCTTACTCAATTTTTTCTCTTACCCCTCTACCTCTGCTCTGTGCCAGCTTTTTTGTTGCTGTGGTCTTCAGGGTAATGGTGCTTGTCGTCCGGCGTCTGTTCCATCTGTTCATGGCTCTGTTTAGACTGGGAGGGTCTTCCTGGCTATACAATGCCAGGAGCTACTCATCCATCCACATGTTGGGGTCATCCATTTTGGTCGCACAGTTGAACATGCGCAGCTCAACAGCCGTCGCAGCTCTGACGTCACCGAGAGTTAAAACCCGCCGAGGGGGAGAGTTTCGTTGCCATTTCCCCCGTGCCTCACAGGACAGCGCATCGGAGGCGCATATCTGGAGAGACAAAAGCTCGCAGGCAAACTTTTGCTCCACAAGGCCATTCCCGAAAGAGCTTGAAAGCTATAAATCTGTCTGATACAAGAAGGTCAGCAGGTGAAACCCACATAAGGTTTAATTCCAAGGAGATGAGTTTCCCTCCTTGTGATTCAGTCGACTAACAGTTTTAATTTTCCCTTCCTGGACGGATGAGAAGTTACCGTTTTTTTCTTCTTGATTTGATCATGGACGCATGATCCCCACCCCCTTCCTTTTTCTTCAGACCTGATCTATCCTCAACTGGTGGAGAGAAGAAATCAACGTCAAAGTAATTTTGTTCTTGTTATATTAAACCGAATAGGTGCATTTAGAGGTCTGGGCAGGATGAGGCATAGTGAAGGTGATTTAGAATCACCAGTAGTTAATCTAAGGTATTAACTTGTTGCATGCAATACTGACTAAATTGTGTTATGCTGAGCTGTGACAGTGCTTCTGAATCGTGCGTGGTTCATGTTTTGTCCGGCTGATCCCAAATCAGCCAGGAGTTAGAAGTTGGACTTTAAAGGTTTTTCATTCAAAGCCACTGTGGCCTCTACCTCGTGGTCTGACCACTCTTTTGTTCCAGTTTATTGCTGGAGATTTTCAACGGAGTTCCCGCCTCAGAGTTTATGACCCTTTGTTCGAGGTTTTGTGCGATCAGCTGATAGTGGCTAAGAGCACCCAGCTCACCCTTTTATCAGCTGACTGCTGCAATCGAGACATCAGCACACCAGGAGGATTTCTCTTCCCATTTAACCCAAATTGCACATTTTGTCCATAAAACTGCTGGTTTGATCTTCATTGACACTATATGCGCATATATTTTTCTTTTATTATTATTGTTAGGTAGTCATTTTTATTCCCTTTGTGTAGAATAGTGCTTGTTAGTTAGGTGAAGGGTTTTTGACCAGAATAATGGTATTTCAGGATTATTTGGCTTCAATAAATATATATATAATTAAGAAAAGCATTTGTGTTTATTTCGTGCAAGAGTGATTAATCTGTCAAAACAAGGTCGAAGATCCTCCACCTTCGGTGAAGTGGTTGAATAAACAGTGACAGTTTGTGGTTTTGGTTAATAATTTGTAATTATTAAAGAGCTTTGAGCCCATAATCACAACACCAGAGGACATCTCTGATTTCTATTCGTAAGTAATGATTGTTGGTTAAGAAATTAGTTTTTTTTTCAAATTATGATTTTAAATTACAATTCTTGATAAATATTAATTAATCAATATTCATAATCCTTACACACTCAACCTAACCACCCATCAAACACCACGGTCTCCTTTCCTTGTCTGCTTCCAAATCCTATTTTCTTTATCACCATTATACAGTTTTAGCCAGTTTAACAAGTTCAACTCATAACTTCACCCCAATGCTTTCAGTATTTTAGTACAGAAATGCATCACTGTGAAATTTGGCACACAAACCTGTGCCCCAAATCTTACAGCAAAAAGGTTTAAAAATCTTTCAAATATCACATGAGTAAAACAATAAGTGGTAAGTCCCCAAGCTCCACAACCCACAATGAGACCTTTACTGCCTTGAAGTAATCACCTGCAAGCCACATGGTGAGAGGAATAAAGCATGCCAGGCACAAAAGGAGAAGTCATAACCATTAAGCTAGTACAGTAATTGCATGAAAGCTAGGCGGCTGTTTTAATGGCTGGTGCACCGATATGTGTATTTTCGAAAGAATAGAGAGTTTTGTTTTTAGTTGATACAAGAGATGTTGCATCATTTACGTTATAAGCTGATTTGGTGTTTTGATTAGGGCTAATCAGACTCGGATGCAAAAAGATTAAAAAAAGTTGCCGTAACCTGTAATTTCGTGACACTCTCCCCACATCTAGTTCTTGCACACATCAGACTGTGAATGCTTGGCTGTTTGTGCCTTCTGTATTTGACTTTGGGTATGTGTGCACTGATGTGCTGCAGATGGCAGACAACACACCTCTGGACATTTCTGTCCGTCGGTAAATTCTTATCACTGCAACCCATATAAACACAATTGCACATCAGTATGCAAGAAACGTTCTTTTACATGGCACAGTGGAGCAGATAAGAAACAACCAGGGAGAATTTGTGTTTGTGCACAAGCATATGTGTTTGTGTGCAACTTCCCAGCATGGGCTAGAGAGCAGCTCGTTTGCCACTGTGGCATATGGTGTGCACCCAGGTGATGAGCCAGTCTCCAGTCTTTTGTGTGCCTTATGTGTGGGTGCCTGCATGTTGATAGGTATGTGCATGTGGCTCTGTTTTACTGTGATGACCATCTGTGCCCTGCTCTTCAAAGCCGCCCTTTCTGTTCAGCCACATAGACAAATGAATTATTAAACTGGTGTTCCAGGTGACACTCAAAACTATTTGTTACCTTCCCTCCAACAGCGTACAACAGACTTCTTGACACAATCACCTGGAGTCCTCACCTGGACCCCCCACCTGATCCTCTATTGTCCATGTATGGTTGTCCACTTTCCTGGCTTGGAAGAGCACATAGATCTGCCATTTTGGGAGGAGACCAAAAAAGATCATTTTTAAAACCAGGTCCCAGACTAGATAGATTTCAAAAGGTTGGTTCCGTTTTTCCGTGTGTAAACATTAATATTTTACATAATGTTCAGACTGTAGCACTTAGCCCTAACATATAGTACAATGCCAAAATATTTAAATAAGAAAATATAAAATGTTTAAAATTTTTTTTTTTAAATCTGGAAGGTGTTTTGTCCACTATTAAGTCCCCTTTACTCCAATAAGTTATTCAAGCACTTTGATTTTTGCTTCATCAGAAACTTCTCACAAGAAAAGTCCAGTAGTAAAGACATTAGGAACTGCTAGTACAAACTAAAGAGGATAGCAGTGAACCAGGAACAAGATCTGGTAGGTACCTGGGCAGTGTTCTGTTTACCTTTGAAGGTGAAACTTGGATCTAAGACTGAAATCGAACCTAGCCTAAACATGTCCCAGCTCTATTTTCATACCTTAGAACTGGATTTGGGATTTGCCAATAGAAATAATTAGTGATCAGGCTATCCACAGTTAGCACTCAACATACACAAACAAAATAGTTAACTTTCGTTGCATATGGTCTTTGTCTAAAATACATACATTGTTGTATAATTCTCTGCATTTCTTATCAGTTTGTCTTTCATAATTCATCTTTCCACTGGCACATGTGAGCTAGACCTTTTTGTGTAGCACATCTATTTTTTTATTCAATGTACTTAAAAAAGGTTTATTTTTTAACATCTGTCCTAATTGCCTCAGTTTCCTGGTCTTTAACAGCTGTTTCCAATCTGTTCACTCACTTACTTGTGTAGCTTCTAGTAATTAAAGTTACCAGTATAAATAGTCCCTGGTTAAGTTATCCATGTCAGATTCTCTGTTGTCTTTAACCCGCTTTTTTAGATCCATACTGTTCATTAAATTGTGTTTGTTAACCACGCTACTGCCGCCTTGTCTTTGCATTTAAGTCCTCAACAAAAACCAAAACATGACAGAAGGATCTGACCACTGGGACCCAGACCCAGAGACATTCTCCAAGGTGGATTTTTAGAGAAGACATACATTGATGTAGTGGCTCAGCACTGCACTCCATGGAGGCCTCTGAGAGTATAGCTCCACACATGGCTCTGTTAACACTCTGCCATTGTGTCTGAGTGACAGACTGACTGAGCAGCAGTGGTACGCTGCTTTGCATTATGCACTTACCCAGGTGAAAGGAAATAACTTTCCCCCAAACTGAGAATTTAGACAATTTTATAACTGCATTGTGCTGGATTACCTCATGTACCATTGTAAAAGAAGTTTATTTACATGATTTTCAGTGTTTATTTGTGCTTTTGTAAAAAAAAGGGTTGCTTATTAACATTAGTTGAGCTGACAACATTTATAACTTATAACTCCCATTGTTGTTTCTGTTGCTGTACTAGTCCTCTCCTCTGATTGGACCTCCTAGAGAACATAATGGCGACCCTACCTATTTAGATCTAGGGAGAGAGAGAGACCCAAACACCCCATGGACATTGCTCAGTTCCGCTATACTCTTCGGTGTGGTAGGACCTGTGTCTACAGACACCCTCATGTTAGGCCTTGAGTTACATTTTGTTCCCACCTTGAGTCTCCTAGACATTTTTTTTTCTTTTTTCTTTGGGACCTTACTTTACCTGCAATAATTCCATTACCTGGAAGTGTAGGTCATGGCTGCTATATGGGACATTCTTAGTAGCTGAGTGTTGTTTGTGATCTGGACTGGGCCACAATATTTTTTGGCTTTCTGTACATTTTGGAAATTGATTGAAATAATTTGAATCTGAGGTTAACCAAATTTAGGTTATAAGGGTGGATCCGAAATAGGATTTACATTTGGCCAAGATGATACCTATCTTTGATATTCTTGCAATATCCCTTCAACTAGTTTCCTCTGACAGTCAGTCAGTCATTTTCTATATCGCTTCTTCCATAGTGGGTCACGGGGAAGCTGGTGACTGCAGTCTATGGGCAGGAGGCAGGGTACACCCTGGACAGGTCGCCAGTCTATCGGGGACAACAAATAAACAACCATGCACATACTCATTCACAGACCTAAGGGCAATTTTGAGAGACCAATTAACCTAACAGGCATGTCTTTGGACTGTGGGAGGAAGCCAGAGGACCAGGTGAGAACCCACGCATGCAAACTCCATGCAGAAAGACCCCCGGGCAGGAGTCAAACCCATGACGTTCTAGCTGCAAGGCAACAGTGCTACCAACTGCTCCTCTGACAAAAATATTTTACTTTATTTTTTATTTATATTTCTATTGTGTGTGTTTAATTTCATTCAAACAAACACTTTATTCAGACAAACACTAAAACTGGCATTTTTTTTTTTGTAAATTTAAATCATTGCTGCTGAGATTCATTACAACATTCCAGCATCAAACCTACTGGCATTAGGCCACCTACATTAGCTGAGACATTAAACCGGGTAAGACTTCATCTGTCGTTGCCTCCCTTTAAGAGTGTTACATGTAGGTAAATAATTTCTTCCGAACAAAATTTCAGTTTCACTGTCAGAGGCTTTTTTTTTTTTATCCAACCTGCAAACTAAAGTTGAAGGTTGCGTCCCTGCCACCTTTACATTTTGGATCACCAAGAAAGGTTTTTTAACATTAAGTAATTCACATCTAAAACTATTTTGTAACTGACCACTACTCTTAGTAGCACTTGTCACTGCATCTTTATAGGCTGCAAAACCAGAAGCTTCTAATTCCCTGGCCAGCGTGCTGTGACTGGTCAACTCTTGTGGCGCAATCCTACCAGTCTCAGCTCTGAGATTTTGTGGGAGATTTTGACCTAGTCATGCTCATAGCCTCTAACAATGCTAAACCCATATTAGAAGTCAGGTAGTTTTTCTTTTAAGATTCATTGATGTTAAGTAGGAGGAAGATTGCTCTGGTGTGCGTATCCTGCCATCCGTCTCTGTTGACCGTGTTTTTGTTTGTTTTGTTTCTGACACTTCTTTTGGACAATATCAACTCCTTACTTGTATGTACATTATGCCAGACACTCTTGTATTTTCAAATATTTGACATTAAATTTGGAACTTCATGGTGAACAGAGTGGATGCCCTCTGCTCCTGGTAGACGTTCCGTCCCACACCTCCTCCACCTGCCCGGGGGCACCATCATAGACTAGGCAGCAATCGTACCAGCAAGCTGGTGTGGAGGAAAGCCTGCCTTGCACTTTCTTTAGGGACTTATCCAGCTGGTTATAGATTTATCCATCATCTACCTTAGTCTCCTTGATCCTGTTGGCTCCTGCTTGATTTCTATGGTTAGCTCTGATGCATCACATTCATTCCACAGGCTGCTGGTTTTCGCTTTTCAGTAGTCACTGAATAAACTTTTAGGTTCTGTGGCCTTGACCAACCACAAACCAGGTTGTAGTTCCTATGAGGATGGCTCTGATAAACCCCCACTCTGCGATAAACAAAGCCTTTATTTTAAAGACTTTTTCTGTTCCACTGAATGGGATTTCCTAATCGTTACCGAAACATGGATCGTCATATTTAAGTCCAGTGTTTTCTCTGAGCACCTTTCACCTGACTGCTCATTTCTGAATGCTCTGAGGTCATTGGGTAGAGGAGGAGGACTACTGGCTATTTTTAGTAAACAATTCCATTGAAAAGAGCTCCGGGAACCTGATAAACTTCGCTAGCTTTGAGCTGCTCATGTTTGTCATGGGTTGTTTCCAGCCGGTACTGTGTACGGTGAGCTACAGTCCATCAAAATACAACAAGGATTTTTTTAAGTGGCTTCTCTAAATTCTTGGCTGGAATAATGCCTAAATAAGACATTTTAATTCAGGGGGATTTTAACATTCTTGTCTGTTGCCATGACAATTTGTTGGCTCTGGAGTTTTTTAATATCTTTTAGTCATTTAACGTTCTACATTGGACTTTGTTTTATCATATGGGTTATCTTTTTTTTTTTTGGAAATCTGGGATGCAGTGTTTTCAGATCATAAGCCTGTTTTATTTGGCATCTCTCTTGTCTGTGAGTTTAAAATTCGCTCTCCATCCAGACACTGTTGGGCTTTTAACTCTTCCACTGCTGCTCTCTTTGGCTCTGGCCTAATTAACAACACTGTCAGTGACACTGTAATCTCTGCGTCTCAACACAAATTAGTTTCTCTCACAGTTTGAGAACACTTGTGTTAAGACCCTGGATACAGTGGCCCCATCTAAAACCAGGCAAACAAAATCTTTACCTAGGCCCTGGTTAAATGAGACCACCCGAGAAGTCAGATGACAGTGCAGCTGATCAGAACAAATGTGGAAAAAGGGCAAATTACAGGTTTCTTTTGACTTGTTAAAAAGTTTTGGGAGTGTTACCGAAGAACTTTTAAAATTGTCAAAAACAAATATTTCTCTCAAATTATTGCCTCAAATCGTTATAATCCATATGTTCTTCTCCAAAATCATTAATTCTTTTTTATCCTCAATCTTCAAACCTGAAAGACTCTGACATTTGTAACAATGCCTGTTCTTTGCCTGTTTCTTTTTTAAACAAAGCAGTTGCCCAAATAAAACCTTCAGGTTCCCCCTGTGATACCATCCCTAGACTTCTTTTTAAAAAGACATTCCCTTTAACCTGCCTGAAATTACATAACTTAAATAAATCAAGTGTAGCTTCACAGTTATAAAGTCTAAATGCCAACTTTTGGTACATGTGTGAGGGTAAGACATAAAGAAATTTTTTTCCAGTTGAACCACTATTACAACTGTTACTATGTTTTATTTAGTTGTTATTAAAAAAAGAGAACATCAAATTTTTTGAGCCTCGCCAAATTTTCTTTCTAAATGAGCAATGTAAAACACCATGAAAATCCTTTTGAAAAACTTGAAGAATCCTCAGATTGTTTTCATCAATATCTTGATTATATCTGCAGCAAGTTTGGGCTGAATCGGTTGAAGCACATTTGTTCCACAAAAGTTTTGTGGGCAACGTGCCAGGTGGTGCTGGAATTTTGGCACAATTTAGCCAAATGTGCCAAAACTATGCCAAATGTGTTTTTCACCTCATAAAATGAAACCTGGTCAGTGCTGATTTCCATTGTCAGACTCCTGCATCTGACATAACCTTTAGTTATGACATTTACCCTGTGTATCATCAAAAAACCTTTTGCACAACATTAAATTAATATAATGAAAATAAATCTAACTAAATTGTGTTATTTTGTCTCCCACTGGAGACATTTTATTGAAAATAGAATAATCCATGAAAAACTTTGTGAACTAATGTGCAAAAAGAATATTCTATGAGAAGCGATGTATACAAATGCGCAAAAAAATTAATTCTCAATGAAAAACTGTTTTCAGATGTATCTAATGAACCCCGCACAGCCAAGGTACACAGCTACTTATGTCCAACATATGTCCTACACAATAGCAATTACAAACTTAAAATAAGTAAACATTGTTGAAATGGCAGACAGTCTGTTGGAAATAAGAATTAATATCATAACTTACTTAAATCCTAGCCCCCTCTCTTACGAAACAAATCTTCACCCTCCTCTCTCTCATTCTAATCCTTTAATGATATTGAACATGGGGAGATACTGCAAAAAGAATTGGGTTTTCTGTAGCATTGTTTTTTACAGATTCAGCCAAGACGAAAGGACTTTTAAATGTGATCTTGGGTGTTTAAATTGCTGCAAAACCGAAGGTTTTTAAAAAAATGCATGTGGGGAATTGTTTTGTAAACATTAAAGCCTCCTCTTGGAATGGAATTAGTTTAAAAAAAAAGGCAGCGTCTGATGTGATCTGATGTGTGTCAGCTTAAGAGGTTGGCTCCTCTGTTCTTGCCAACATAAACAACAACGTGTTTATTTTAAAAACATTGGAGAAAATTTTTTTTATCCAATTAGAAGACTTTGTGAAGAGAAATTGGATTTTGGAGATTTTTCAGTCTGGTTTTTAACATTTACAGAGCATGGAAACGGCATTGTTGAGGGTTTTTAATGATGTCCTTGTGGCAACTGATTCTGGAAGTATTGTGATTTTGGTTCTAATAGACCCAACAGCAGCTTTGCCTCTCCTTTTTTCCATTGTATCTGCTCACTTTAGGGTCGGTTTTGAGAAATAATTATCTCTTTTCGCTGTTATGCAGATGACTGTTAAATTTGTCTCCCTATAAAGCCAAACAGTCCATGCTCAGTCTAACTTCTCCTAAAGTGCCTTCACAACGTTCAAGCATGGATGGCCATTAATTTTCTAAGTTTTAATGAAAAGAAAACAGAGGTGATTTTATTTAGTCAAAACCTTGGTGATCTGGAACCATACGTTAAGCAACCAACAGGTTACAAATTATGGTGTAACCCAGGATTCAGGTTTCAAGTTCAACAAGCAGGCCATCAGTTTTTTGCGGAAAAGTTTATTTCAGTTACCGCAGACTGACAAACATAAAGCAGTCTTGTCAAAACATGGCCTGAAGATGATAATTCATGCTTCTATCCCATTTCTACTAGAATATTGCAATTCACTTCATGCTGAGATATATAAGGCCTCTTTTTTACACCTTCAGCTAGTTCAGAATGCCGCTGCTCATCTTTTAACTGGTACATGCAAACAAAAACATCTCACCAGTTCTCTCTTCTCTCCACTTCTCTCCAAAAATAATTGATTTTAAAATCCTTCTCTTGGCTTTTAACTGCATTAATTCTTGCTTCTCTGTGCCTCTCTGATTTGGTTTAGCCTTGTGTTTCAACAAGGGCCATTAGATCAGCTGATCAGTTTCTGTTGGTTGTACCAAAAACTAGGCTGAAGCTCAGAGGCACTTTCAGTTGGGGCTTTCAGTTATGGAACAAGTTGCCATTTAATATTTGACATGCTTCTTTTGCTGTTTTGAAGTCTAGCTTAAAAACACACACATTTTCAGTGGCTTTTCACATGGTGTGAGTTGGTTTGTAATTTTTTTTTTTTTACTGGACTCTTTGTGGTGTGTTTTATTCTACTTTTATAGTTTTTTAGTTTTATTTTCTTATTATTTTTGTGTCTTGATTTGAACCAATGTACTGTATGGCACTTTGTTTAGTTTTTTTTTTCTTTTTAAATGTGCTTTATAATAAAATGGTGTCAGATTTGGATTTGATGGTCTAGCGTTTTCACCTGTTTACGTTAAAGTTAATCTTCTCTAGAATCACTTAATTTAAAGAGCCATTCTGCACTTTAAAAGTGTCAGTACTACATATGTGATGCTGGAGGATTGGGTGCCTTTCATCTTTAAAGACTTAGTAAAAAAGCCATATTCATGGTCATAACTCAATGAGACTCCTTTGAAGGGAAATTAACCACATTTAAAAGGCCTTTGTCAAGCCAAACAATCAAAGAATTATTAGCAGCTTGGTGAATATTTTAATATCTACAAAGAAACTAGATTGGCCATCTGTTTCAATTTACAAGACAGTGAATAATGACTGTGAAAACCCTTATGCCGATAAGATGATGATTTAGTCTAGATGTGTGACACCCATTAGAGACAATAAGGATGACCAAATCAAAAGATTACCAAGATTAGCTTGGAATCAAAGGGGAAAATAAAAATAGGAAACATTTTGTACTGTCTCAGTAAACATACTTAGTCTGGTTCTACATGTATTTTACACTCATCAGTTTTTACAGCACTCCTTCACTTCTGCTTTATCTGTTTTTCTCTCCCTTCCGCTGCCTCAACAACATCTTTGAAACGTCTGTCAATATTGACTTTATTTAACTGACATCGCTCATGATGACATTGGGACCTTGCATAAACAATGACGAAATCCTTTGGAAACTCCTGTAGATGAACGTCATTGGGGCGGGGAATAAAAGAGGCAAGCATTCATTTCTCACTTCTGCCCTCCTCCCTCGTCAGTCCACTGGGAGGGGAAGCTTAAGTACTCTGGAGCTGGAGTGTCTGTCTTTCACACATCAAACGATTTGTTTTATCCGGTTCATATTCTCCCCTTCAGACTCTGCACTGCCTGATAGAGCTTTGATGATGAAACGCAGAGGACATCCGTGCATTATATCTGAATCGGCATGCACAAAGGTGCTTGTGTGTGCTGTTTTTTTTTTTCTGTGTGTGTTTGTGTTCTTCTTTGCAACAATGTAATTTCAGACAAGCTCCTGCTCAGACAGTGATGTCCACAGCCCACTGTATTTTCATCACCCGTAGCCCTTAGAGAGCTATTGTCTTCTTTCATATCTCAAACACCATGTACTGCTTTGAACAGCACAGCGTTCAAATTATCTGCATATGTGTGCCCACATTTGCTAATATTAGCCTTTTGAATTCTTAGTGTGTGTTGTGTGATCTAAATTATTCCTAATTTTAAGCATCAGTACTTAACTTTAAAATTAAGCATAATTAAGATCATTTTATACACTCATACAGATATTTGAAAATATTAAAATTATTTTGCCCTCTCCTGCAAATTATCTGATTATCTACACCAACTTCAGTAATGCAAAAAAAGTATAGCTGTGTATTTCTTATACCATCTTTATTTATAAAGCACTTCAAAACAAACCAAGGCTCACAAAGTGCTGTACATATAGAAATAAAAGAAAAACATACAAGAAAACAGACAAGTTAGAGTATACATCCTAAAATTATTTAGAATAAGTCCCAACATAGAACAAAACCATAAAAACTGTTAAACACAGCTGAAAAGTGACTGCAGCACTGTTATGGTCTCGGTTTTTGTTGTAAAAAAATTAAGCACTACTCTGAAAGTAAGAACAGTAGGAACTATCAGATATGACATGTAATAGCTGCATTAAAAAAATTCTGCTGGTCAATTTTCATACCTACTTTGACATCAGATGATGAAGATGTTTTTATAATTCAGGGTTAATTTACAGTAAGAAAATGTTGTTATGTATCTATGAGTTTTATATTAATAAGTCCCAAAGATTATTATACTTATTTTGGCTGGAGTCTACTAACCTACAGGGAGTGCAGAAACATAATTAAAGAAATGTCTTTAAAACAATTAAATACTACCAACCTTAACTATGTGGCATTAGAGAATTTATGATTATTTATTTACATTAGTCAACAAAAATACTTAACTATCAAGAAAAATAAACTGATATAATGTGGAAGGTGGTTTGAATTGGATAAGGGTCGAATATAACCTTAATGAACACACAGAGGCAGCAAAAAACACAAGATTTCTTAGAAATTTGACAGTGAAGGATTTTGATGAGGGGCTGCACGGTGGCGCAGTTGGTAGAACTGTTGCCTTGCAGCAAGAAGGTCCTGGGTTCGATTCCCGGCCGGGGGTCTTTCTGCATGGAGTTTGCATGTTCTCCCCGTGCATGCGTGGGTTCTCACCGGGTACTCCGGCTTCCTCCCACAGTCCAAAGACATGCCTGTTAGGTTAATTGGTCACTCTAAATTGCCCTTAGGTGTATGAATGAGTGTGTGCATGGCTGTTTGTGTGTTGCCCTGCGATGGACTGGCGACCTGTCCAGGGTGTACCCACCTCTTGCCCGTAGACTGCTGGAGATAGGCACCAGCTCCCCCACGACCCACTATGGAATAAGCAGTAGAAAATGACTGACTGATGGATTTTGATGCTTTGTCATTGTTGGTATTTTGTGTTTGTATTAGCTGCTGAAATTTTAAATAACATTTCTAACCATCATTGACGACCTAAAAGTGTAAGTCAGAAATCAGGACAAAAGATGCATTTCATAGACACAGTTAAGACCATCAAAGTATATTTAAACAAAGTACATTCAAAATATACTTTGACGGTTAAGACCATCAAAGTATATTTATTCCTCTAAAAGGAAAAAAAAAGAAAAAATGTCACATGCTCCTATCCACCTCATTGTCAATCATTTCGGTTGGCTTCTGACTATAATTCTGCTTCCTGCTGTTTGTATTTGACATCTCACTGTTATTTGCTAGGACTGACTGACAGGTGATTTGTGTAATAAAATGAGCAGCATCAAATAGTCTAGTTAATGAGTGAAATGATGTCAAGACCAATCTTTTGTTTTGTTGCAGATTACCTGTGAAGCATTACAGATAATATTCAGTTTGTATCTAACTGTGATATTATAGCTATTAATTCACATCATATGAATTACATGTTCTTATTGTTTGTAATGTGTGTAGAAGTGAAATTATCAGCACAGTGATGTAGTCTCTCTATTTCCTGAAAGTGTGACTGAAAAGCACAATTCTATTCTCAAAAGTTGAGATAGCTTGCATTACAAACTTTGGCACTGGAGTTACAAACATGTCTGTAGCAATTGAAATATCACATTTTGACCAGCATCCACCCCATTTTGGTACTTTCCATATTCTTGTATTTAACTGTTCTGTTTTTCATCTGCTGTTTATTTTCCCCAAACTAGGGTCAACCCCCCTTCACTTTTTGTAGTAAAAGGGTGCGGATCCAATCCAACATTTTGCAGACATTTTTGTCTTTGTGGATATTTGCAGCAAAACCTTAATTCAAAAACTGTTCTTTGTAGAATCCTGTTGAGTTTAAATTTGTCTGCGTATGTATGTAATTTAAAGTGTTTTATGTAGTAGTTTTCTCTTTGTGTCAGTTTTTTGTCCCAACACTATTGATGAATGATTCAGGATTCCTTTTTCTAAGCATAAAATAGTCAGTGCTTTTCTTCGTCCATAGTGGGTCGCGGGGAAGCTGGTGCCTATCTCCAGCAGTCTATTGGCAGGTCAGGACAGGTCGTCAGTCCATCGCAGGCATAAAATAGTATTTAATGTTATTTGTAAATGTTTATGTATTTTAATGACAATTTCTTGTGGGGCATTCTTTGAATGAGGACATTGGTGGAGACATAAAGTCAAACAAAGCCAATGTTTTATCCAAAATCTTGTAATTTGACAGAAGCTGTTGGGGTACCACTGACAGCCAGAGAGAAGTGTTTACTTTTTTATTCTTGAAGCAATCATCTGTCAGCTATAGCAGGTTTTGTGATTTAGATTTGTTAATAAATACCTCCACAAATGTAAATATGCTGATTAGTTTTCAATTAATAAAGCGTATTTTAAGCACTTAAATAGTTGTGCCATGGTTAATTGACTGTTAAGAAAATTATTATTGGTATAGAGGAAAACATTTTGCACTAATAAATCGCTTGCAACTGTTTGCTTTGAGCATCTGCTGAGCAGCTAAATTAAGTCATTTGCTGCTGTACATGATTGTCTTTTATTGTAACTGTAATAGTTCTGACTATTTCAGCACTCACACCATACAGACATTAGCAACAATTGTATAAACTTTAGACAAAGAAAAGGTTAAAGGACCTGTCTATGTATGGCCAATTTTTTTCTTTTTTTTTATAAAGAAAATGTACGGTAGGTTGTGGTTGTGCACATGTGCTTATTTTGTTTCACATTACAGAGAGAGAGTCTGGGGGAAGAAACTGTCTCTGTGGCAGCTGGTGTTTGCAGCTGGTTTTCTGTAGTGCCGACCTGAAGGATAAAGTTTTTACCCTCAGGCACCACACACATCTGGTGTGCCCAGGATGTGTGGGGTCTGCAGAGATGTTAGCTGCCCTTCTCCTGACCCTGGATCTATACAGCTCCTGGATAGAGGGAATGTCAGCCCTGGAGATCCTCTCTGCAGAACTATTTGTACGTTGCAGCCTGGACCTGTCCTGTTTTGTGGATAAGCCAAACCACACAGTGATGGACACAATTCTTGAATTGCTCCAGGAAGTACAGTCTCTGCTGAGACTTACTTTGAATAATGTCTATGTCTGAGAACAACCTCAGGTCTTGAGAAAGGTTGGTTCGCAGGAACTGGAAGTGATCCACAGTATAAGATGGTGATGGTTGGGGGGGGGGGGGTTGTTCTGAGGTCCACTGTAATTTCCACCACATCAGTAAACCAGCTGATCCACTTCCTGTCTGTGTGTATACTTGTCACTGTCCTGGATCAGACCAGTGACAGTGGTGTCATCTGCAAACTTCCGGATTTTCACAGACGGGTCTGCTGAGGTGCAGTCATTTGTGTACAGGGAGAAGAGGACTAGGGAGAACACACCCTGGGGAGGGGGGCAATGATGATGGTTCTCATGTGGGAGAAATTATTGCTCGGGAGGTCTGACTTTCCCTCTTGTACCTTAAAACCCATTTTAGATATCCATTTTAGATACAACAGATCGTTTAGCATTTTTTTGAAGTGGAAAAGTTGGTTATTGTCTGCTTGCCTATCCTTTTGTTTTTCTTGTCCTTAAAGCATTTTTGCTACATTTAATGGATAAGAAAATGTCTAAAAATATCTGATTTACTTATTTATTTAATAAACTGACATTTTAAGCTATTTTGACATATGTCATATTACAAGAACTTAACGCTGCCTTTGTTTTAACATTGGAAGTGGAAAAAACCTTCTTGAACACTGGCCTGCTGTTATTTTTGTGGCTATAGTTATTATTTTTGGACCTTGACATTCCATTAATCACACAAGCCCCAACTTCATAACTAAATCTAATAAGAGCTGTTATTTTTCCTCTGTTGTCAAAGCTGGGTTCTTTGCTACACCACATGTTTGATATTTGTGTGACAACATTGGCTTAGAATTGCCCCTAACCTAAGAATACAATCCATCCAGAGTTCCCCTTTGGCAATGGTGTTCAATTCACCCGAGGAAATGGCCGGTGTCTCGTACTAGAAATACCAGCTCATATGTCTTAAAGCTATCACTGTATAAGACACTACATCATGACCATGAGTCAGGCTCTAACTAAACCTGCATGGCCTAGAGCAATTACATGTGTCACAGCAGTGGGCTCAGAAATATCCCAGTGCTATACCCTTGCCACCGCTGTACTTTGGCATGACAAAGAGCCGGCATTTTGGACGTGCACAAAATCATAACACATTTGAAATCAGTCACATCATAGTATTAAACTTCCTCGCCTTCCTCGCCTACATTTTTCCATCCCTGTTTCCGTCAGATGCCCATGATCAAATGTACTCATTGAGATTTATATAGTTCCACTGTACCCCAGTGACACTTCTCTAACCCCTTCTCGTTCTCACCTTCCAATGTTTCTGCACAATATATCCCTGTTGCATTATAGGTCATCGGATTAAATGTTATATATATTTTTTTCTACACAAAAAGCAATGATATTTGGACTTCTCATATATTTGAAAATGACACTGGTAAAAAATAAAACCACAGCAGACAATAATTTCACCCAATCGTTTTGATTGACTTACCTACTTGGTTGAATATTGTTATTACGTGATTGGGGGTCACACTGAAAAGCATAAGTTTCTCTACTCTCTCTAAGGCAACATGAAAGCACCTTAAATTTAATTTATTGGGGTTGGCTAGTTACAAAAATAAATATATACAGGGGTTGGACAATGTCATTTTAGTGTGGGAGGTTTCATGGCTAAATTGGACCAGCCTGGTAACCAGTCTTCATTGATTGCACATTGCACCAGAAAGAGCAGAGTGTGAAGGTTCAATTAGCAGGGTAAGAGCACAGTTTTGCTCAAAATATTGAAATGCACAAAACATTATGGGTGACATACCAGAGTTCAAAAGAGGACAAATTGTTGGTGCACGTCTTGCTGGCACATCTGTGACCAAGACAGCAAGTCTTTGTGATGTATCACGGTATCCAGGGTACTGTCAGCATACCACCAAGAAGGATGAACCACATCCAGCAGGATTAACTGTGGACGCAAGAGGAAGCTGTCTGAAAGGGATGTTTCGGTGCTAACCCAGATTGTATCCAAAAAACATAAAACCACGGCTGCCCAAATCACGGCAAAATTAAATGTCCACCTCAACTCTCCTGTTTCCACCAGAACTCTCCGTCAGGAGCTCCATAGGGTCAATATACACGGCCAGGCTGCTAAGCTAAACCTTTGGTCACTCATGCCAATGTCAAACGTCGGTTTCAATGGTGCAAGGAGCGCAAATCTTGGGCTGTGGACAATGTGAAACATGTATTGTTCTCTGATGAGTCCACCTTTACTGTTTTCCCCACATCCGGGAGAGTTACGGTGTGGAGAAGCCCCAAAGAAGCGTACCACCCAGACTGTTGCATGCCCAGACTGAAGCATGGGGATGGATCAGTGATGGTTTGGGCTGCCATATCATGGCAATCTCTTGGCCCAACACTGGTGCTAGATGGGCGTGTCACTGCCAAGGACTACCGAACCACTCTTGAGGACCATGTGCATCCAATGGTTCAAACATTGTATCCTGAAGGCGGTGCCGTGTATCAGGATGACAATGCACCAATACACACAGCAAGACTAGTTTTGGAGGAGTGAGTCAGGAAATGTTTTCCTCCACCAGTATCACGTAGTGACCTGGCCACTATCCTGCAAGAAAAATGGCTTAAAATCCCTCTGACCACTGTGCAGGACTTGTATATGTCATTCCCAAGAAGAATTGACGCTGTATTGGGCGTAAAAGTAGGCCCTACACCATACTAATAAATTATTGTGGTCTAAAACCAGGTGTTTCAGTTTCATTGTCCAAGCCCTGTATATATATATATATATATATATACAGGGGTATATATAGCATATGACCCAAACAGAAAATAAAGATATCTACACAGATTTCTAAACTTACTAATATGACAAATGTAAGTTTTAATGAAGATGAATTACAACATAGACATTAAAAAAAAGTTCCCAAATCAAAGTGATGCAAGACATTATTATTTTTCGGGAATGTTGAGCAGATAAAATGAACATTGAATAAAAGCTATATTAGATGATAGAAAATGACATTCATTAAGGACAATTCTCTATCTTCATGCACTTCTGTGGGAACATCTTATCTGTTCAAGTTAAAACACAGCATGTTTTATCAGTGATATTTAAAAAAATGCTAAAACATCACTAGACGTTTTATCTGTGATGGTTAAGTGAAGTTTTTCTTGTGTTACATTTTATTGCTCATTTTGTTTCTGACTTTGACGTTCAAAGTAAATCACGCCAAAAACAATCTGATTCATTTTGTTTTCAAGTAGTCTGCTGTCAAACTTTAAGGAAACACCCTGAAAACTATAATGAAGACATTCCTTAAACAGTTCTGTGAACAAGTGTTTGCCTCCTTACAGGTGTCTTCTGTGTTCCTATGTCTTATGCCACACTTAAATCAGATCATCAAACTAATTTTACCATTGGCTAAAGGTTATGTGAACATGTAGTTGACCCCTTAAGTTTTTGTCATCCTTAGCAGCAACAACTGACATCAAGAATTGTAATAACTGGCAATTAGTCTTTAACATCACCTCTGAGGAATTGTTGCCCACTCTCCTTTGCAGAAATGTTTTGAATAGGACATGTCATGCAATCTCCACTTTTTTAGGCCTTAAATACATTTTGCTACTTGGAATGTGTAGGAGTGCAGAAAAGTTGAACTCAGAGAAAACTGAACAGACTAAAAAATATGACCCAAACAGAAAATAAAGATATCTACACAGCATCTGGAGAGACTATCTCTATTATGTTTTTACATACTGTTTTACATACTGTTACGTCACAGTATTTGCTGCGGAACAGCTAAACAAGGTCATGGACATCCGGCTGACCAATTTCACTTATCCGGCATTTTTATTTCTCACTGTGATTTTGTAGTCCAAGCTCAAGTATGCAGATTCTCCAAGATGATAAGTCTAAATGTTCAGTTGTTGGGTGTATTTATTAACAACACAATTCACTACACCATCGTCCAGCATCAGAACCCTTCGAGGTGCCTGGTTAAATTTGATTTTTCATGGAAATGTTCCCACATCAGTGGGGGATTCTATTTCCCCACTTCCTGGACGAGTGCTTCAACAACCAGTATTAAGCAGGATTTACCAAAAGACTTCATCTGATGGATCTATGGAAAATGATGGACATAGCAAAGCAGTACGTGTTAAATAAAGCTAAAGTGAAAACAAACTTTATTTTAGACATTAATTCATAATGATCTGATTGTTTTAAAGGTTAGGGCATGTGACTTTAGTTAATAGTAACATTCAGTTTAAAGTTCTCAAAAATGTGAGATCCACTCATGAACATGTTCATGCACAACCCTGCTTTAAAAGTATTGATTTGAGATTTATTTTTATGGTTCTGGATTTTGTGGTTAGCACCAAGACATGTGTGTGTGTGTGTGTGTGTGTGTGGGGTGCAAAACAGGTCATTAGCTTGGTTAATTTCCCTCACCTTGGGGGGTTATTCCCACTTTGCATAGATGTATTATGTATGTATCTGTAAACTATACCAGCTGCTTGGTTATTGGTCCATGTATTTCTTTCATGCCTGTATCTTACATATTGCTGTCCGATGATGGATTTTTGCAACGCCTGTACCTTGATCTTGCCTGGTGTGGTAGATTTGGGTCGCTATTGCTCTGGTGGCAAGGTCTGCTCTTGCTCCATGATCAGTGTTTCTCTTCTGTCCTTTATACCTACCATCCCTACCCATTGGTAGGATTTGGTGATATCAGCCACTTCAGCTACAGTACCTGTTGTTGGTACATTCCATGGAAGGGTTTTACTTCCCATGATCGTTCCTCCAGATCCTTCTCTTCCAGTTTCCATTATATGAGAAATTCACTGAGCACCTTATCACTTTGGGCCATTTGTATTCTTGGAGCTGGGATGTTTCATCTTGGATCGTGGCTTTGATGCTCACAAGTCCTCTGCCTTCTTCTGTGGACTTAGCATATAGTCTGTGGATACTGGATTTGGGGTGGAATCCACCATACATGGTAAGTAGCTTTTGTGTTATAACATCTATGGTCTGAATTTCCTCATGTGGTCAACCTATCATCCCAGCAGGGTATCTGATTAATAGTAGAGCATAGCTTTTGATTGCCCTTCTTCTTGCCATTAAGCTGACTTCTCAGAACTTGCCTTACTCGTTGCAAGAATGGCTGTTGCTGCTCAAAATGTGAATTATTCCTAGTTGCCATTTACCTGTGGGATTCCAAGGTATTTATAGCTCTCCTCAATATCTGCTATTCTCCCTTCTGGGACTGCAATTCCCTCCATGTGGATTACCTTCCCTTTCTTTGTTACCATCCGGCCACATTTCTCCAGCCCAAATGAGATTCAGTGTTGTTGAATTTGTACAGCTTTAGGCATCAGGATCCACATTTGTGGCATTTAGTTTTAGGATTTGTTGTAATAAATCCAGGCAGTGCACATGTTTGATTGTCTTTGTTATGCTATCTTGGGGGATTGTTATTTTGCATTTGATATTTTTACCAATGCCTTTTTCCACATCTGTCATGTATTGATCAATATGCCTGCTTATCTTAGCCGTTCTGATGCCTAACAGGGGCTTCCATGTTGTGGAGAGACAGGTTACTGCCCGAAATTTGATTGGGATTGTTCCTTCCTTGGGGTCTTATTATCCTTATTATCAGGACTTTTTACCACTTGGCCAGCCATCTAGGGTTCAGGGTATTTGTGTGTATGTATTCATATATACACATACATATACACACACACACAAACACACACACACGCACACACACACACACACACATAAATATATATATCTATATATCTATATAGATATATCTATATATCTACTATCTATCTATCTATATATATATATATATATATATATATATATATATATATATATATATATATATAATATATATATATATATATATATATAGATAGATATATGTATATATAATATATTAATACTGGTCACTAAGTTGATATCTTTGGCGCTTGGAACCCGGAGGAAGATATGAATGCTGAGAATGACATGAGCTTGAATGAACGTCTTAAGCTTAGAATTAGATGAGTCTTCCCCCCTTGTGATCCGATACTGGTAGTGGAGTGAAGGCCTAAGAAGATGAGGTAGCCTGGAGGAGTTTGGAAGGGAGATGGTGGAGGTGGGGCCGAGGAGGGTCGAAGCTCAGCTGAAGGGCGGGGAATCCATGACTGGAGGTCCTTAAAAGCGAAGCCTCGCAGGTTGATTGATTGAAGACACATGCAGATCTGACGCTGATTGGATGGAGGAGAGACGCACGGTGGAGTCATAGGACAGCCGGGGGGTGGTGGTGAGTCTTTCAGTTTGAATTTTCGTCAAAACTCCATTTAACAACAATGCTATCCATGTCTGATCTGGTGAAAATGTAGCTACAGGATTGCGAATTCAGTTGAATTCTCTCACTTATGTCAGTTGAATGTAAGCAGTTGTAGCATAATTATACTGCTATTTAGGTTCTTCACAGCAGTAGGGAGAATACATTTTTTTCAAGAAAGTTTCCTATCTTAGAGAAAACATAATGGAAATATTAAAGTAGCAGCCATATTCAGAGCTGATCAGAATCCATAAAAAGGACCTTTATTGATTCCCAAATTGTCGACATGTGTAGTAAACACTGAACCATCCATATTGAAGAATGGGAGATTATTGCAGTTGAAATTTTGGGATTTATTTGTCTCGTTTTATTTGTCTGAAGTCATTCAAATTAATATTAGGTTAGGACTGTAAGGCAGAGCAGCATATGTGAGTTTCCAGTCACAGATGTTAAGTTTTGAGATATTTCACTTTACTTTTTGGACACCAGCAAAAATATATCCACATTTCAATACTAATTTATTGTCTAGCTATTCTGGACTCAAAGTTCAAAGATCTGTCTATATTTGTGTATAAGTGGTCATATATTTATTAACATAATTACTAAGAAGACAGGGCCAGGTCTGCTACCATGTTCACTCCTCCAACCATTTAGCATGCGGGGTAATGTCTTCATCAGTACAGACAGAACATCTGCACTGGATATTGTAACTTTTAATTCACATTATAAACAGGTTGTTTACATGTCATTTGAGTAGCATTTCCATAAATATTGTGGCAGAAATACATACTTGTTGAATATGTAGCATCTCTTAGTTGCAACACTCATACCATGGAACTTTTGTATGTCCAAAATATCTGTGGTGTTCTGGCTTAGCTGGAGATCACATTATTAAGCTATAGTGTGTCACATAAATAAACAAGCATTGCTGGAGCACTATCTTAAAATTGTGTATTTTTTGCTCACCATAAAAACACAAGACTGATACACAATATTATGGGAATATTAGGAATGACCTCAAATAACATTCCTTTACCTCACAACATTTTCAAATGTGGGCTAGGAAATCAGCTTGGAAAAAGATGACAGGAGACCATTTTTTCAAATTGTTTGACAAAATCTTTTCTCCTATGCTGCTGTGGTGCAAAGAAAGTCTCTTCCACTGTTGTTATCGTGGCTTTTGGTTTAAGTGTCATAATTTGTGGTGGTGGTGATAGGTAGGCAGGAGGAAGGCTTGACCGTGATGAACTAAATTATATATACAGAGGATAGTGATTACTGCTATGGGAACAGGTGAGTGATTTGTGATGAGTTAAGAACCAGAGAAAAAAAATGCTATTCAGAATCACTGAACAAATAAACATTACAAAGAACACAGGTGAAAGGAAAAAGCTAAACAAAGCTAAGCAGTCGTACAAGAATGCAAAACAAACACAAAAAGAAAATAACAACCAAATAAGAAATACAAGTATACAAAATACCAACTCAAACTCAAGGCTACGTTCACACAGCAGGCAAATGTGGCCCAAAAACTGATCCACAGACACTGACATTCGTTGGTGAACACATCTCAAGACTTACTCAAGTGAATCTCCTCTTCTCCCTTGAAACTCTACCATCTCTCCTGCAGTAAGCTAACCATCTCTTCCATAATTTCCTTCACAGTCCAACCATATCTTACTACTTATAGTAACCACTTACCTCTCCTCATCAGTGCGATCCTGGATTTCCCACGTGAACCCAGAAGAACTATTCATTCATTCACTTTGCATCAATAAACTGTTCAGTACTCTCTTTGGTGTTCGTAATTGTTGCCTGCATGAGTAAATAATAAAATATTATTGAGGAAACAGTACATATTTGTGTTATTTAAAATTTAAGATATTTTTTACAAATATGTGATTAATGGAACACATTATTCACCGTCTTCATCTTTGTTTTAAGAAATGGCTTTTACTTGTAGCGTGGAGGACTTTCAAATTAGAACTCTTGAGTAGAAGTCCACAACAACATGGAACATGCATGAATTGAAAAGCCTGATATGCATAAAAGCCTTCTAAAATCAAACTGACATGATCAGCTGTGCCATCTGCTGAGATGAATGTCACTGATGATCTTGTCAAACTAAGAAAGGACAAAGTCACATTACAGTTAAAGTGGGAATACATAGTGATAAAGCTAATAAAAAATGCCATTATAGATTCTTATTTTAATCTAAAACTTTCATTAAGCATATGCTAGATTGACATGACTCTTGTCTAAATCTATTCTACTCTTTCATACAAGGACATAAAAAGGTTTTATAATGACATTAATGAAAATACGGTCTAATCTAAAAAGTTTTAATATTTTAAGCAGCCAGGCTTATTCTTTGACAAGGTGCGATAACGTCTAGCCAACTATCTCCAGTGAGCCCATTTCTTCTGGTCTTAGCTGTGAATTAGGTTTAGCATCGGCAAATTCAAAGTTTTTCAAGTCAAGGCCATATCATTAAACATTTCAGCCTTTATGTCTCCCTTCTGATTACAAATCACACCAAAAACTATATATACAAACCCTGGGCAATCATCTAATAGAGCTTTCAAAGGAGGATGTCGTAGCAGCTATGGTTAAACTTAAACCAACTGGCTATCATTATGCATAGAACTGGAATGTGCCCAGTAATTAGCACAACACTGAGGCCAAAACAGCCAGAAAAAGGGACCCAAGTTCTTAATGGAAGAAACGTTTCATGGAGTAAGATAACTGTCTTTTCTTTGCGCCTGAATGAAGTTAGAGCATTTAATGACATTTGGCACCAGTGCCAGTCTTTGACTGAGGGCAAAAGAAAGCACAATTTGTCAACTGAAGCATAACAGGGTATGAGTGAGTTCACCTGAGTAGAGCCACCTCTTACTTTGTCTGACGTAATATATTTTCTTTCTGTGAGACTTCTGAACAGGAAGCCTAGAAGCAACAAAATGCTGTTTCTGCAAAAATGAAATTAAAATAACATTTTAGTGAATTACTGCCAAACAAAATATCTGAAACTTGGCTACCTTAAATTTAAACACTTTGGATATTTCTTTATTCTTTGGTTTAAAAAAAAGCTGCACTACACTAATCAGTGATTTAAGTCTAATGTTTGAAGACGGGCTAAGGTGTTTGAATGTTGATCAAACATAACTGTTGACTATGAACTGTGAAGTGCAATGGACATATACTGTATATATATCTGCCAGCCGCAATCTGTGCCAAGGAAGTGATACTCCTCTTTACCGTTCCTTGTGCTGGCTGTGAGGTTCCCTCTGCGGCACTGAGCTGCCATCTTGAGCTGTCATTGCCCAAAAGATATAGCACAAAACCTACCCTTTAATCAGTAAACATTCCATCTCCTTTAATCAACTCAGCTGTCCACACCCATGTCACTCTGCTGCCTGTACAACAAGTGTTCTCTCATCATAACATAACATTTCATAACTCCTCATTAAAAACAGTTTGACATTGTAAAAGAACTAAGTTCAGTGTTTCAGCTAATTTTCCTGGAGCTAATTAGCTCAAAATTATTTGTACCCCTGGCATATTTAGTAGAAAAGTAATCTTTTAATTTTACTAAAATATTTCTTCCTTGCCAAAGTAATATTCAAATTTTGGAGTGGCCCAGCCAGAGTCCTGATTAAATCAAAGAAAATCTGTGGTGGGATCTAAGGATTAGGGCAATGGCCTTCCAATCACAAAGACTTAAAGGCCATCATCAAAGATAAATTGTCAACTGGACTGTAACGGACTGGTGACCTATCCAGGGTGTGCCCCGCCTCTTGCCCAATGATAGCTGGAGATAGGCACCTGCTCCCCCTCAACCCTGCATGGAAATGTGGATATATACAGTTGATTGATGTATTAATTGCTATAATGCCAATACAGATTGTTCTACTGATCCTTGAGAAGGGTATAAATAATTTCTATCATGCCACGTTTTAATAAAATATAATCAAAACATTATTTTTTTGTCCTGAATTCATTAAACGTATAGTTTTAGTTATTCTACTGCCAGGCAGTTTGTATTGGTAGTTTTATGGCTGTGTGTAACATTATGTTATGTTTTGCTGTTTATTTTATAAGAAACAGAACCTTAACTTACTCGAGCTGGAAATCACTGTTACACAATCACAGACAAGCACCGTCCAAAAGACTCAGAGTATTTAGATGCAATAGGAAGTGAGAAGGTCGTCGTGTCTGCAGCAGCCGACGTGTGGGGAGGTGGTAGCGAGGAGGTGCATGGTGTAAGGGCATACACGTTTGGTAGCCACAGACGTGTGTGTATGTGTCTGGAAGTACAATCAAGAGATGGAATGAGAGACGTGAGAGGTTATCTCGATAGTAGCGTTGGAAGCGGACTGCGCTAGGTGCAGACAGCCTTCTGCGGCCAACTGCCTGGTTAGAATTGTGTTTTACGTTGCTATACTGCCATAATTGAGAGTGCTTAGCGGGCCATTAGGTCGCAGACAGTGTGTGGGACGAAGGACGCTGGTTTCTCACGCTAGCGATAAACAATTTATTGGGACGCGGACGGTGACAATGACAAGGCACTGCCTGACATACGCTACAAGAGAGGTGGTGGTGGCAGTGTGCACTCTGGATGCAGAGGTGTGTTGGGTGAGGGGCTAGAGTGGTGGCTGTCACATACCAGAGATGAGAGCAATAACCACGGAATTAGCGAAGCATTAGGCAGTAGTGGGGTTGGTCGGAGATGTGGATGATATGATGGACGGGAATGACACAGTGGGGTCGCCTGCTAGACAGGAGGAACTGGGTGCATTTGTGCGTGAGGGAGGTATGAGGCTGCACACGATATAGGTCAACGGGGGGGAATGTCCGGGGAGGTGGTTGTATCAGCTATAGTTGTGCTATGTGGTAACAGAATAACTACTACACGAGGTTGTAGAAGATCAGCATTGGGTCGTGTAAGGTCGCTAGCAGATGCATGATGCTTCGGGTGTGTTGATCTATAAAACAGATAACAATGGTAGTAGTCACATAGCTGCGTCCGAGGAAAATCTATCAAAGACAATAGGATCGTGCGTTCTAAAAACACGTAGTGTCACACAGTAATACTAATGAATAGGGATGTCCGCTGGGGTGGAGGTCTTACACAGGACATGTGACGATGTCACCTAGCGGTCACCGGGATGGTGTGGATAAGAGATGGGTGTAGTGGTCAGAGAGGTCCCTGTGCGAGGCAGGGCACAAGAGGAGCACATTGGGTGTATACAGAATTCGTGGTGGCGACTGGTGCGATATACATCGGTCCAAGCGGCCGGCATGCCTGTTCGTTAGGCTGATATATCGAGGGAGTGTGGCTCTGTCAGACCATGGGGAAACCAAATAAAAGCCGAACTGTGTGAGGACGGCGGCGACTCTCTGCTCTAGAGCCAGGGGGGTGTAGTAGCTGGGGGTTGAGGACAGGTGATGGCACAGGCGGCGACAGATGAGATTGTCGACTCTACAAGAAGAGGAAGGGTGGAGAGGACAAAAGCTCTCTTGCAGGGCGTCTGAGGCTCGTTCATGGGTGTAGAATGGTCTCGTGGCGGTGTCTAGCCTGATACGGTTGTGTCGCAGACCAGAAGCCATGTGATAACCATTGTACAAGTAGGTACATTCAGATAATAGTCAGAAAGGAGGGAGATTGGCGAAAGAGGGAGATACGGTGTGTGGAGGGGGCTCCGGGCAAGGAAGAATGGATGAACATGGAACTGCCGAACTCACGACAGAAGCAGAAGGGGGGCATGGAGCTCAGACGGTGAGCTGTGTGAACAGGGGAAAAAGCGCGTGCTCGCAGGGGCTGGCGTGATATACAAGGTAAAAGAGGGGTGCGGCAAGTATGGGAGGGTGATTCAATCATCCGGGATCCGACTCGGAGATGGCGAGTACCTAGCTGTCGGGGTTAAGGGAGCGGGGAAGTGGGGTGCGTCAGCGAGGTGTGGACGGGTTCGATCTGCTGGATAGAGTTAGTGGTGACTGGGTAGGACGTTGAGCGCAAAGCAAGCTGGCTCGCATGGACTCACGACATCTGATTGACACGGGTCGCGGCCACCAGGGGACAGCGATATAGGGAGCACGTGCGAGCTGTCCAGGCCGACAAGGGGTGGGAGTTGAGGCAGCGTGTATAGACGGATCGAGGATAAGGACGAGGGCTGGCGGAATGGTGTTGGTTGGAGAGAGAGAGAAAGAGGTAGTAAAAGGGGGTGAGCGGGAAGGCGGTGGAGAAGGGCGCGAAAGTCGGGTAGTCTCTGGGCAGTGTGGAGAGGCTGGTCCGTGGAGACAGGGGTGCATGTGACAGCTAGTGTTGTGGGCTGCGTGACAGGGGGTCTTCTAACGAATACTAGAAAGCGATGACACTATAGCTGTGTCCAACCAAAGGCTGGACGAGACAGTCCTAACTGGGCAGGGTGGCAGACTTTTTCTAGGTCGCCGTGATATAGGACAGATCTCTAGGGCCATCTGAAGGGGGACCTGGGAGGGAGGGATAGAAAATGGTGCATCGGTTCTTGAATCTCGCGAATATGCTCCTAAGAGGGAGGGCTAAGGGGACGCTCAGATGGTGTCGGGGAGTAAGTGAGGTCACGGGGATAGATAGCGCAGGGAGTGAAAGTAGCGGTGGAGGGGGAGCGGGTTGACGTCAGGGCATGCCGTTAGCATGAGCGGATTCAGTTACCAGCTGCACCTGTGCCCATTGGCCCACAATGGGAATATCAGAAGCAGGGGAAGCCAAGCTCTCTCCCGCTCTTTATGTCTTTTCAGTCGCTTGAGTCCGTCTCTCATTCTCAGCTCCCTCACCCGTCGTGACTAATACCCTAAGAGTCCCATTAGGAGGCTGGCAATAGTACTTGCAGCGACTATGGGAGACGCTGGTCTCTTTTGTCTTTTCTCAGCTTTGTGTTGGATCAGGTGGAATCAACCTGTGCTCTGAATGATACTGGTCAAATAACTACATCTGTACCATTAAGATCTCAGAGTAGAAGGGACTTTTGAAGGACATTGACATTTGGGTTCATACTTTATTTCGTTGTTTTCAGAAGTGTGGTAACTATCGATGATTGTTTTGGTTGGTTTCTTTTTCTTAGATAGAGTATACAATACTAATTTGTTACTTTGTTTCATTTCAGGCCATAATATATCGCTCCGTCTCACTTCAGCTAGTTTGGTTTAAAAAACTGGACTGTTAACTTAATTTCTGACATTCCTAGTAGACTTTGCTAGCTATTTTTTTGCTTTTTTATGATGGATAAAACTGATGAAAGAAATTGTATTTGTCAGGATCTGCCTTTTGGACTTTGGTTTTTGGTTTTTGTTTGTTTCTTTTTCAGTTAGTGTTTTTCTTTACATATTCTTTGTGGTTTTAGTAGTTATCGTTTTGTTTTATTTCCGTTCTGTTTCCGGTTGACTAGTTTTGTTTCATCTCTCGCTTTTGTGTCCATTGGATTTTTGGTATATTCTTGTCTGGTGTCTCTCTCCGTCTGTGTGCTCTGTGTCAAGGTGTGTGTGTGTGGTCAGCACAGTAGTTGGGTATAGTGGGGGCTGTTCTTGAGTTGGTGTGTGGAGCAAGGAGAAAAGTGGGTTGGCATATGTGACGCTACACAAACAAACACAGGGCATCTCAATGGGGAGGGAGTATGTAGTGTGAAGTATTATGTGAGTGGATTAGAAAAGGCAGAGGGGGAAACGGACTTTGGGGTTTTCTAGTTTAGTTTCTCGCTTAGTCCTTCTGTGCTTGTTCACTCTTTCGTTATTTGTTCTTGCTGCATTCTTCTAGTTTATTAGTTTCTTTTCCCTGTTCCTCTCCTTGTCATTAATTCCCCTTCAGTTATTATTTACTCAGTGTTAATTTCCCTTTAGATTATTTGTCCTCCCTGATTCCTTATGTTTGTATAGCTCTATGTGTTTAGTTCTTCTCTGGCAGTTGTAATATTATTGGTTACTTCCCTTGACGTTCTTGTTGGTGTTTTAGATTGTTGGGTGTATTTTCGCTTCCCTGCTCCTCCTTGTCAAGTCAAGTCAAATTTATTTATATAGCGCTTTTCAGCAACAAGGCACTCAAGGCGCTGTACATAAGGAAAAACATTACAAGTCTGTAATGTATTTTGTTGCTAAGCCATTCAGTGATTTATAGACTAACAGAAGTATTTTAAAGTCTATTCTCTGAGCTACAGGGAGCCAGTGTAGGGACTTTAGAACCGGGGTGATGTGCTCCACTTTCTTAGTTCTAGTGAGGACGCTCTGATCGACTTTTTAGGCAGACCTGTGAAGACACCGTTGCAGTAATCAATTCTACTAAAGATGAACGCATGAATTAGTTTTTCAAAGTCCTGCTGGGACATTAGTCCTTTAATCCTGGAGATGTTCTTTAGGTGATACAAGGCCGACCTTGTTACTATCTTCATGTGCCTCTGAAGGTTCAGGTCTGAGTCCATCACTAGACCCAGGTTTTGAGCCTGACTGGTGGTTTCTGGCTGTATTAACTGAAGCTATGTTCTAACTTTTAAATGCTCTTCCTTTGGTCCAAAGATTATTACTTCAGTTTTGTTTTGATTCAGCTGAAAAACATTTTGGCACATCCATCCATTGATTTCTTCTAAGCATTTACCCAGCGCTTCAATGGGTTCATAGTCACCTGGTGACATCGTAACGTATAGCTGCGTGTCGTCTGCATAGTTATGATAACTTACGTTGTTGTTTATTAAAATCTGAGTTAGGGGGAGCATGTAGATATTGAATAGGAGGGGCCCTAAGATGGATCCTTGGGGAACGCCACATGTGATTTTTGTGGTCTCTGATGTAAAGTTACCTACTGACACAAAAGGCCCTGTCCTTCAAGTAGGATTTAAACCAATTGAGTGCTGTACCAGAAAGGCCGACCCAGTTTTCCAGGCGCTCTAATAAAATGGAGTGATCAACTGTGTCGAATGCTGCACTAAGGTCCAATAATACCAGCACTGTGGTTCTTCCACAGTCTGCATTTATACGGTTGTCACTGAACACCTTGACAAGAGCAGTCTCTGTACTGTGGTGAGCAGGAAGCCTGACTGGAAGACATCGAAGCGGTTGGTCATTGTTAGGAAGTTGTTTAACTGCTGAAACACAGCTTTTTCAATAATCTTACTGATGAAGGGGAGGTTTGATATAGGCCTGTAGTTCTGTAGTAGCAGCTTGTCCAAGTTGCTCTTTTTCAATAGAGGTTTGATAATTGCTGTTATCAGGGCCTGGGGGAAAACACCTGACAAAAGGGACGTGTTTATTATTTGTGTTAAATCAGATGTTATTATGGTTTCTTAAGGAAAGCTGTGGGTAAAAGATCGAGACAGCAGGAAGAAGAGCTTAGTTGGTGTACGATTTATTCTAAGTTTTTGTAGTTTATTTGGTGAAATTGGGAAATTTTGTCGAAATCAGTTCTAGTTGGAGACAACTTTGGTACTGGAGTTGATGTGCTGACTGCCCCTCTGATCTTTTGGGTTTTTTTAGTAAAGAATTTAACAAATTCATTCGCGTCCCTGGTAGAGTGGAGTTCAGATGCTACAGTTACAGGAGGGTTTGTTAACCTGTCGACCGTGGCAAATCAATGCACTAGCATTGTTTATGTTTTTGCTGATGATCTCAGAAAAGAAAGATTCCCTTGCATTTTCAGTTGTAGGTTATATCTGTATAGTCTCTCTTTATAGATAGTATAGTGAACCTGGAGTCTATTCTTTCGCCACCTGCGTTCAGCTTTTCGACACTCCTGTTTTTCACTTCTGACTGGTGGAGCACTTCTCCACGGAAACATTTTCTTCCCAGAAACGACTTTCACTTTAATTGGAGCAATTGAATCAATGATGTCCGAGATTTTAGAATGAAAGTTTTCTGCCAGCTCATCTACATTGTTACAGGGCAAAGTGGAGGTAGAAGAGTAAATCTCGTTAAAGGTTTCAGCAGCACCGTCCTTAAAGATGCGTTTTCTTATCATGTCTCTTTGGCAAACTGAGTCATTGCAGATGATGCTTTCAAAAATAACAGAAAAGTGGTCAGATCAGTTACAGACACCTTGGAAATGTTTAGACCCTTAGTGATGATCAAGTCCAAAATATGTCCCTGTTTGTGCGTTTGCTGTTTAACATGTTCAGTCAAACCAAAATTTCTAAGAGTGTCACATAGATCTATTGAACTTCTGTCTTCACGATTGTCCTTGTGAATGTTGAAGTCTCCCACAATAATTAAACAGTCATAATCAACACATATCACAGATAAAAGCTCAAAATCACTAAAGTTTGTTTTGGACTTAGGAGGCCTGTAAATATTCAAGAACATGGTTTGGATCAGGCTCTTTACCTGGAGAGCCAAACATTCAAAAGAGTCAAATTTGCCCAAAATTACTTTTATACACTCTAATAAATCTTTGACAAAGTGGCCACCCCTCCACCTTTTCTTTGCTGTCTGCTCTCACAAAGAAAATTGTAGTTTGGAGGCGTCGACTCTATCAAAATGGGACCTTCATTAAATTCATGTAACCATGTTTCTGTTAAAAACATAACATCAAGATTGTGGTCAGTAATGAAGTCATTGCTTAACACTAGAACTCCCAGGGCCGACAATTTGACGGTTTTGAAAGTTTGACATGCCATAACTATGGTTTATTAAAACTCTTATCTTCCTGTCATCCTGAATTTGTTTAAACTTGTGTCTTGTGTATTCCTATGTCTCTTTAAAGAAAAAATAAAGTAAATAAAAGATCTAAGTATCTCTACCTTTAACCACCACAGCCGCTATTTTGACGGCCCTATTATTTACATAGATTTTTTTTCCCGCGGCTGAGTAGAAGCACGAGCGTTGCGTAGCAACCGCCACTATAGAACGCAGTCTGAGAAGGAGATTGTTGGCATCCCACAAATGGCTTCTAGAAGGAAATCTTCTGCTCAAGAGGCATTGGAAATGCTTCAAAAATTAGATGATCGTGATTCTGGGGGCGAGAGGGATTCTGACGGCTCTTGGTCAGTATTCAGTTCCAGTGACAGCGGGTCAGAGAGTGAGCCTCCCCTGGCTAAAAATTTCAAGGTAGTAAAAGACTAGCCTTTGATTTTATCATTTTAGGCAATGGCTTACAGATTAGTAAACTAATAATATATAAACTATTTATATAGCAACAGTGCCACAATCACCACAATCAGCGCAGCTTCAGAGACAGGGAGACGAGCCAGGTGCCCAGTGCCCAGCTATAAACCCACCAATCCAGCTCACTGGCCAGAGAGAAACTGCAAATCAAGGTACTGATAATGGACAAAGAGGTCATAGATAGGTATAGTAGCCCAGTAACAACAATCTATTCTGCGCTTTACCGCGTTTCATCGCAAGACGAGCGCACACCTTGAAAAGGGGAGGAGATAGGAAAGGATGGCACTGTGTGGACAGTAGTAAGGAGGAAGAAAGTAGAGGGAGGCGTCAGAGCCAGAACGCGTTGACAGAGTGCCAGATCCAAGATGCCCAGAACGCATTCCTTTGCTTGGTGGATGCCGAAATGCTCATCCACATTCAGGGCTGCGCTGTGGCTGAGGCCGGCAGAGTTCAAGGAGATGATTCCTCCACGGACATGAGTGTGCATGAGCTCACGCCGTTTTTAGCACTAGTTTATGTCCGCGAAGTGAAAGGGGGGCGTGACATGGAGCTGCCCAGCTTTAGGTCAGATTAGTAAAGCTTTTTTTAAACAAATGTACGCGCTACTCTGTATTATTTTTGATCAAATACTATTATGAATTCTTTTCAAAACCATAATTTTATAGCATGCAAGAAAACCTTTAGCATTCTGACCGCTTGTAATGCGATGACATCATCACCACCCTCACCGTCAAATTGACAGGCTTGGGAGTTCTAGTAGTGTTAGAATTCTGGGAGTCCTAGTGTTAAAAATGATTTTCCTGACAGAGATCAAATGTTTAACAACGGCAGTTTATATGACTTAGCTGCTGATATTAACTCTGTGTCTGGTTGTCCCTAACAATTATGGTTTTAACCTTGATTGTTTTTTACTGTCTCTTCCCCCTTTTGGGGCTTTGTTCTTTCTGTCACGTATAAGCACAAACTATCTCCTATTAGGGGGCCCAAGTTTTTCCCTGGACATGCCTTTTTCTGATAGAGTTCCCACGGGGCCCCGGGACTGTATCACAGAGAAGTGATTTGAAGGTCCCTGATTAGGGGGGAGATAGATTAGGAGGTGGTGGGGCTCTGCGGCATTTGGAAAAGATGTTGGTTCAGTAGCAGGGCCCCCGGGGCCACGTGGGATGTTGAATGGAGAAGATGTCAGAGACATTTGGGTCCCAATCTTAAAAGAGCCCTTTCCATGTTACAAAAATCCAGTAAAAGAAAAAAGGGGGTCAGTGGGGGAGATGGGGGGGGTTCTTCCCGGTCTGGGTCGGGGTTTTTGGGGGGAAGGGGTTATAACGGGGGGGGGGGGGGGGGGGGGGGGGGCCCACCTCTCCTGTGGATTTCGACGGGGGAGACCTTTTGTGATTGTCCTCTCCTTTCCGGGCCAAACGGTTTGGTTTGTTTCTGCTGGAGCTGCTGGAGGCAGCTTTTAAATTGTTGTTGATACTCCATGTTCTCTGCTGAAGGTCGAAGCTGCTAGCGGATTATTTATGAATAGAAGAGATTAGATGTGAGACGTCTGGCTCCTGGCTTGTTCAAACAGAAACCCACTTTTTGAAGAGTTGTCTTTTTTCCCCAAAAAAAAATTTAAAGTTGTTGATGAAGTTCAAAAGATGTGGTAGCCCCAAGGTTTTTTTTAACCACTTATTAATCATCAGAAGTCTCTAAAAAAAATCATCTCCACAGAAAACGGGTTAAAGCGTCTGTTGGGGAAACACCTTGGAATTGAGACCTCCAACAATATTCAGAAAACGAGTGAAATCCCCCTTCAGTCCTTCTGATTTTTTTTGAGCCACGTCATCCATGGCTCCACAGTGTTAATAAGGGTTTTAGAGACAGGCGTTTTCTGTGATTGCAAGAATATTCTCTGAGATGTCGGACACCACGTTACTGGTACCAATCTAAAATTCTGTGTTTTTTTGGCAGAAGTTTTTTCCCATCCCCCCAGCTGTGTTCCCCTATTTTTTAGGGGTTTTTTTGGTCCAGTGGGGCGCTTTTTCTCTGGCAATTTAGGAGAAAGACTGTTTAGAATGAAAGGGGTTTTCCCCCCTTTTTAGTTTTTAAGGAA
Source organism: Crenichthys baileyi (assembly GCA_036173005.1). NCBI lineage: Eukaryota > Metazoa > Chordata > Actinopteri > Cyprinodontiformes > Goodeidae > Crenichthys > Crenichthys baileyi. Next base: position 107,861 of record JAHHUM010001783.1, on the reverse strand, counting down.
GATGGATCATTTTCCTGTTTCATTCTGTAGTGGGGGCAAAAATGTTTTTGGAGGGGAAAAATTCCCTTATTTCCAGCTGTCTCCCCTCCTATCAGTTTTTGTGACAGCAGCTCGCCTTCGAAGTCTCCTTTTCCCAGGGGGAAAAGGGGAGGCATTTCTCTGTAATTCTGGCCATTCTAATTTATTTAATTGCTGAGATCTTCCAGTGAGTCTTCCACCTTGATTTTTTGGGCATGTGCCTAAAACATGCCAGGGGGGTCTTGCCGGTAAGTTTATTCTCAGTTTTCTGATTGCCGGCTGAGTCGTTGAGCTGGCTGTCACTGTTTGGGATCACAGGCAGAGTTGAATCATTCCTGTACCCCATATTCATCTCCAAAACAGCCAATTTCTGTAAACGTTTGTCGAAGTCCTCTGTGGTGCAGGGAGGCTTTTTGTGCTGATTATGTGGGTCAAAATTGTCCTTTTTTCGGGGTGCGATTATAAAAACATCAAAATCCTTTAGAAAAAATAAAATAAAATAAAAATAATAATAATCCTTGGGAGTCGCTCGTAAGAAGTAGTTTGACTCCGATATTTCCGTAATTTTGGCTAAGAGATAAAAAGTTAGGAGTAAAAGAATGCAAGCAAGCAGGGAGCTTAGGAGAAAAGCGTCTGAGCAGGCAGAGAAGCGGAAGCAGGTCCTTGTGAGTTGGTGTTTTATCTTTAGATCTAGTTTCCCTTTGGTTTATTTTATAGTTTAGTTTCTCCAGTGTCCCTGTGTCTCCCAGTCCGGTCACCATAGTAACCATTCATTCCCTCAGTCTCCACAGCCAGTTCCCGCACCTGTTCCCATTTCTCCTCTGATTACCTTTGCCTTTCTCTCATTGGTCCACTCTCCTCCTCTCCCTGCTTATATACCTGGTTGCTCTAATTATTCTCCGCTGGTTCCTTCCATTCTACCCCGTTCACTACCCCTGTTCAAGTTCTGCTGGTGCTATGTTTCCTCGTGAAAGAAACACATGTAAGTTAGAAAGCTATTCATGTAAAGCTTGGAAAAACCTTTAATTAAAGATGAAGCCTTCTCTGAACATGCTGCTGCCCAGCTCTTCTCTCCATTTTGGTCCACTACAACCACAGATGCTGACAGTATTAAGTCTTAAGGACATTTACAAAAGATTTTCTTGATCAGACAAAATAGATTACTTTAAATGGATGAGTTCTTTATAATATTACAATGAATAAGCAAGCTTTTAATGTAGATTTTTCATTATTTCAAGTCAAGTGAAAATCTCATACTACTCTCCAATTTTGCATTATTTGCTATTATTTCAGCTTTTAACTTCATGTTCTCTCTCTTTTCTCTTCCTAGAAGCTACACCTGGCCTGACTCTGTGTCTGCTTGTGACACCTTCCTGGAGGGGGGCATCGTCCAAGCTTCTGCTGGCAACAACTTAATGCTCACCTTCTACCGATGATACACTTGGCCCTGTCTTTCAGTGTTTAACCCTTTCTCTCTCCTAGACATAGCTACTGACTGAACTTTTACTGTGACTAATTATATGTGCTCTTTCAGACTCCACCCTTGAAAACTGTCTCAGAGTTTATCTGTTCTTTCTTCCTAGATGAAACGACTAAAGGAGCTACCATACATCCATTAACATTTACTTTTCCTTCCAGTACAAGAGTTTTAGTTTGCCCTCCTCTCCACTGATCACATTTATTGAAACTATTGCCTTAGTCTACTGTCAGACATTCTTGATTGGTAGTTTGATGGTTTTGTGTAACATAATGTTAGATTTCCCTCATTGCATTGCTAATTATTTTTTAAGAAACAGAACCTGTTACACTGTTACACAATCACAGACAAGCAATCAATCCACAGACAGTTAGCCATTTTTATTTTGAGAATATTGATTTAGCCTGTTGTCATAGTAAACGTCCTTCTCATCATAAGCTGCACTTTTGTTCATCCTCTGCCTCAAGCATTTTAGGGGCCTAACCAGCCCTGTGCTAACTTCCCGTAGAATGTGTTTCACTGTTGCTATATCGTATTGATCCCCCTCCCCCTACTTTCCTACATCCTCTGATGGCTTCTCAATAAGTGCATAGATCTATGATTGATTTTGCCATTGTATGTCTTCTTGCAGTCATTATAGTATAATTTGCACGGGCCATAATAGGATCTGATGGCTGTGAGTGTTCACAAATCACTTTCACATCGAACCACAACTGGATTCACAAGAATACAGTTGAGATCTTGTACCAAAGAATAGCACTCTGAACACAAATTTGTTCCATCATTACATGTGATTTTCACAGTCATAATGCTTATTTTGGTAACTTCATATAGGAAAATGTTATATTTTGAGAAAAATGAACCTTCTCCAGCTGCACTTAATCCCGTTTTTGTTCTCTTGGCCTTTCATTCTTTCCTCAAAATCCTCTATTTCACATCATTCACTTTCTCTCCCTCTTTTTCTCTCTAGCCAAAGCCATGACCTTTTTGGCGGCTGCTTAAACAGATTAGCTTTTATTAAGAGCTATGCACCACTGATGACTCTTTCATGAGCTTGCACCCTCGTCCTGTGGGAGGAGAAAACTGGGATGAAATTGGTTTGAGCAGTTAGATGCAGAGAAAAGGGGAACAAATGGGGTAAATGTTAGACAAAATGAAGGTATAGGAGTTTGGGAAAAGATGGCTCATTCTGGGGAAAAAAGCCAGAAAAAAATCCAAGAAAGGACAGCAGAGGGGTCAGGTAGCAGAGTTATTGGACAAGAAGTACATAGAGGGGATGGAACACCTGACATAAGTAACAGACACAGAAATGGGAAGAGGGTGAGAAATGGAGGTCAGACAAAATGGATCGGTAGATGGGAGGGGTGGTATGTCAGTGTAACTGATAGTGGAGATATTACACTGCAAGCAGTAAAAAGAGAAGGATGATGCTAAAGGAAGAGACTAAGCAGATAGTGAGCCTAAATGTGTAAAAAAAATAAAGAAATGTATCAATATCTCATTACATTCAAGGTCCTAGACTTAGGAGATAGGTAGGCCTGGAAATACGAAAAAAGTAAGGAAGGCATTAATCAAAAACTGGAAATTTGCTACATTGTTGTAATGTTATAATGTTGTTCAGAAGTGATCATTTTTAAATAATAAATCAGTATGTATTGGATAATTTTAATTTGACCAGAGTGTTCATAAACGATCTACTTGCCATATGTAGGCTTACCAAGTTCTTGATTTCTATTCAGTTAGATAAAAATATTGAGTTTGCAGGCATGGACGGTGGGGTAATTTATCAAAAACTGGTGTCTAGTGGGGCTTAGAAATTATCATCAACAATTTCTATTCCATGATTTATGAACCCAGTTTTATGCTGGCAAATCTCAGAGTAAAAAATATTGGACTTTAATAAACCTGGGGATTCAAAAGCATCCTCATTTGCATATTCACCCTTATTCATCTGTAGTGCAATAACCTGCACATTGTCAATTTTCAGGTTGTTCTACTAAAATTAAAATAAAATCCTGTAAAGGGGCATATTTTGTGTGTCCCCTTAGTGTACTGTTCTACTGAGGTCATCACTCGAGGATTTTCAGACCTTGTACAGCTTAATTATTTTTGCTTCTTTATATTGAGCATTTGTTTGTTTCTTTATTATAGTTCATACGCTTTTGATGCAGGAATGTGGTGTGAATTGTTTAAATCTGTTCAAGACTCAGTTTCAGAAATAACAAAATTATTTTAATAGACCTAAAGGGAAAAAAAAAACGTCCTAAATATTTTTTATGTGGTCATTTCGTTTCAATATTCTGGCCTGTTGTATTTTTTCAGAATGAGTTTACTACAGTGTCAAAGTTAGGAATACAGTGTTGTATTGCCTTTCACTTCTTTGATGGTGTCCTTAGCTGTAAATGCTCATTAGCACACCGTTATTACAATGAGGTGTATTACCTAACAGTGTGTGGGCTGATAGCCTCTCATCAGTTTCCAAAGAAATTGAAGTCATACATTACTCTAGCCTTTAAAATGAAATGTCCCATTTCCACCATTTTCTCCCTCTGTAATAGGGTTCTTGTGATGTGATGATATATTCTTCACAATATAGACTGGCCGTCATAAAATGAGCCTCCAGTAAATGGATTACATTAGTTTTGGTGAACTTACAAAATTTGGGACACAGAAGAAGAAAAGACAGTAAAAAAAAAACATTTTTTTTAAAGTTTAAAGTGACAGCTTTACAACGGTGGGTTAGTGACTTATTTAGGGACATAAAACCTGAAACATGTTTTGACTTACTTTTTAAGAGTAATGTTTAATAATATACCTACCAAAACCAAAAAATGAAAAGAAAAACCCCAAACCGAGTAGTTCTCAGAAGGAAGGCAGGAAACAAAAACCAAAGTTAAGATGGGTGACCCAGAGATCATCTTGAGGCAGCACAGAGTTCAGGCGGGTGAAATCATGGCAAAACAGTCTAACAGATATCTAACTGAAATAATGCCAAATGTATGGTAAACAGTACACAATAATAAATGAAGAAACTAAACACAAAGGAATGAACGCATGTGGCAACACCTAGTACAGCAAAACCATTTAGAACATAAACCAAACAACAGGAAAATGGTGAAAACAGAAACACAAAAGAAAACCAAAACTTAAACGCTGTTGCAACTTAGGAAATTCTTAAACTGGGGCAACTGATGGAGGTTGACTCTAAATAAACACAGAAACCATAAAGAGTTTACAAAGAAACAGTAGAAATTGAGTAGAAAGTAAAAACTGATTAACATGGACACAATTCCAAATTAAACCTTAAAGAAACACATAGAGCTAAATAACAAAATATAGGAATATGTAAAAACATGCTGGCAAACCTGAACTCAAATTTCAACAGATATATATATATATATAATAATAGACCAATTTTTTCATCATAGACATATTTAATAAATAAGGACCAGTGCATTTAAAGTAGTCAAGCATCAAACCAAATAGTTGGAATCAGTGAACTATTGGAGCACATGAATGTTATGCTACAAACGTTCAGGAATTTTCCATCACAAGGACCAAAAAGGCTCCCTTGTGAGAACTTGTTTCCGTCTGCAAATAATTCCCAGTGGGTTTTTTTTCAGTCTTTGACTTTGTTCTGAATACTCCTCCAGCTTCCTGTATTAATAGCTTCTCAGGAACCTGTGAAACATTCCTGCAGTTTCCTTTATCAGCAAAATAAAACATATTCGATCACTGATCTCCCTGCCTTCACATTACGCTTCTAACATAGTCACTAATTCAGCTGTCTTTAATTAGTTTGAGTGTGTTTTAAGCAGGTTGAAAAACTATGTAACAGCATAAAGACATTATCTTGTCCACACAATATTGTTCCAACACATTTTTTAAAGAAAATTTTTGAGGTTGTCGGGTCAGACATTTTTGTGATCTTTAACAGCAGTCATAGTTAATGTGTTGTGCCAGCTCGTGTTAAACATGCAGTTGTGCAGCCTGTACTTAAAAACTATCTCTTGACTCGCATGTCCATTTCAAAGGTTAGGCCCAATTCAAAACTGACTTTTCTATCAAATATTCTGGAATGAATAGTATTTGTGCAGCTGCAGTAATTTATAAATTCACACAATAATTTTGAAATATTTCAGTCTAGTTTTAAAGCTCTTAATAGCACTGAAACTGCATCTTCAAAGTTTTTAGTGATCTTTCATTGGCCACTGATTCAGGAGACTCTGTTGTTTTGCTTTTATGTCTGACAGCTGCCTTTGAAACTGTTGACCACAGGATTCGAATCTTTCAACTGGAGCATTGTGGCATCAAAAGCACTGCCCTAGAGTAGTTCAGGTCTTATTTGTCTGACAGGAGTTTCTCAGTGAACCTTGACTTCTTCAGCCCCCTTACTTGTGGAGTTCATCAGGGATCTATTCTGGGGCAATTTCATTTTCTATTTATATGTTGCCTTTAGGTTTACCCTTCAGAAAATATAATATTTCATTCCATTGATATGATGGCGACACTCAGATAAACCTACAGCGGAAGGGAGGCTGTTGTGCTTCATTAAAGTTACTGTTTAAGTGTCTCACTAAAGTCAAAGCCTTAATGGCCTCAAATTTGTTCAGTTAAAATGAGAAGGCTTAAGTAATTATTTTTGGACCAATTGGTAATCACTGTGCTTCTTTTGGATCCGGATAGCCTGGATGCCCCTACACATCAGACAGGCTCCAACTGTCGATGTTTTTAAGTCTCATTTAAAAACACACCTGTACTGACCGGCTTTTAATACAGCGTTGGTATTGTTGTTCTTTTTTTGGTATTGAACATATGCTGGTTTTGAGTCCTAAGTAAATGCCAAAATTATATTTTACTAAAGACAAAGAGATTGTTTAAACTAACTAACTGATATTTATTTGCATTAGAACAGTGCATGTGTATGTGTGGGGGGGACAAACATTTTTGTTTTGAAGCTGTGGAACAGTTTGAAGGTATTTCAGGCAATCTCCACAATATTTAAGTGTTAATTTATAAAACAATCCTAAAGATTCCCTGATTGGTCACTTGGTGTTTATTCTGTCAAAATTTTCAAACATATTCTCAGTTTTCAGCTCACTAGAACACAGAAACACACGTAAGCACAGTAAATTGTACGAAGAGTACATTTCTATTCAGTTGCCCTATTTTATTGATCCTGGAAAGTAATGAGTAAGAGTTATTATAAACAGAAAATGAACTGCCTAGGCTATTACATAGTTGGAAGCTATGAAGTTAGTCATGTGTGCACTGTCATATTTAAAACTAATTTTTATTCTTTTCCCCTGGTAACAAAATTTTAATAACCATAAAAATGACTGAATGCTTTCTCAATTTGTTTTTCCCCACAACATTTATTATTCTGATGCAACAAAAATAAAAAAAAGAAGAGCTCAAGGTAGCATTTCATCAATTGCTGTTATGTTCCAAAGCATATTTCTTCCTTAAAACACCTTGACATTTTTGTTATGGAACATTTTTTCTTTCCCCTGTTGAAATATGCTGCTTGATTCATCTGTGTGCGGGTGCACTGCAGGCATATAAAGTGTGTGTGTGTAAGTTCTTGCGCCCGTGAACCTGACTGATACCTTTTGTGCACAAAAGTGATGTACAATCTAATAAACTGAAGCAGCATGTGGAGTGGGCTATCGATGGATCAATAAATTGATATACAGTGTTGGTTATGAGCTCTGTCAGGAATATGTCATTGTTTTATTGACTGAAATTGTAGTATTTTTATCCCATCTTCAATATAAATCTTCCCTCTGGATGCAATTAACATTTACTGACATTCTAATGAACACTTTTGTATAATCCTCTGTGATTTCGTAATCAGTGAGGCTTACTGCAAACAATAATAAGATTCCCCAATTGTTAAAGAGTCCCTCAAATGACTAAGCCTTGAAATGTCACGTATATGATTTGACAATTTACTGGTAAACACTGTAATTATCTCCAAAGATTTGAAGAAGAAAAAAAAAAACAGCCACATTTCCTCTGGATTTCTGCTTTTGCAAACATCATGTTATATTCACCGCTGACTAAATGTGAACACAATGATACCTGTCAGGTAATAAGGGTCAAAAAATCAATTGCAAGAAGGAAAAAAAGAACTCTACAAAGCATGTGTTGTAATGTGCAATGTGGGTGTTTTTAATTATCTCAGCGCAGTGGGGATTGGGCACAGATTAGAATCAGACTGTAACCGTTGGCGACAGTAAATCAGAAAGATGCGTTGGTCATTGATGTGACAAGACTCCCGCCAGAAGGGCCTACGCAGCCAGATTTACCCCTCACACTGACAACTGTAAAAGGTATCTCACATATTGTTATAATGAGGACCAGGCTAGCAGTCCTTTATGCCCTTCACATGGCGTTTGGAGAGGACAGAAAACAAACCCACATTAGCGGTAGGGAAATTATACATCGAAAACATGATCCCAAATGTAGGTACTGAAAGACAGAGTTCCATGTCACCTAATGGTTGACCACGTTAATTTAACAGTTTTGGTTTATTTTGGAAGTGGTGTTTTGTGAAACACTTGGATATCTCTTTATAGATAAATCAAGAAAACTACTAAAATCAGAAAAGTTTGTTTTTCTTTTATCTTAATCATCAAAGACATTTCAAACCTCAAAATATGAGGTAAAAGGCTAATAAAAAGACAACAGTTGGTATATGTTAGCTTTGCAGAGACTGTTACCGCAGATGAAGAGAAACTGGAGACCATGGTGCCATGGACATTTGATTAAAGAAGGACATTGTGTTTTTTAGTTTAGTCTAGCATGCTGTAAGATACCATTTCTCTGCATGTGTTGCCCATCGTGATAGGAGTTGGTAGGGGAGCTTTGGGCATGCAGGCTGAAAGAAAGAAGAATTACACATTTTGTCAAATATAGAGTATGGGAAAAATGGAAATCCATTGGTTACATAAAATAAATAAAGTTTGCAGTGTACCTTGGTGATTTTTTTTTATGTTTCCAAATATCTTATTAGACAAAAGGAGATTTTGAGATTCTACCTATTTCCATACCTTTTATTTTCTAATTCTGTTACTTGCTATGTCTTCTAAGTTGAGTCTATAGTTGACTTTGGTTAACAACAACGGAACCTAAGGTAACCATTCTGCTACACTGAGTCTTATGGTTCCTTGTTGAAACACTAAAATGTCAGATTCCACCCTTGACTTGTTTTAAACTTCAGCCTGTAATCCAGCTAAAATTTAAAATCTACTTTGACAAAGCCCGAAAATAGATACAAGGGTGCTAATTTTTTTTACTTTAAGTTCTAATCTAAAACTTTTTCACAACAATAATCTATTCAAACAAGTACATTCCCAGCAGCAAAGACACTTTCAAACTAACAATTCTGTGTGAAAATGTATGTACATTTCAGACTGCTCGGCTTTGGAATTGCACAGTATGTACAGCCAAATAGCTTACAGCCAGTTTTAAATATCATTAAATTCAATTGCTGGCAGCTTCAGTGGTATGTTAATGAGCCATGAACAAAAAAAGCTTGTCTCAATGAAATAATGTCGGAAAACCTTACAAGCAGTGCACAAATACTGTAAATACACTGTCATTTTAGATTAGTAGAAGCTAACAAAACATGACGGCCTGGCTGTAGCCCAAACAGTCTGAGCACCTGTTGTGAAAGGATGTCTTGTTCCTTTCTATTCCCTAAATGTTGTTTCAAATGCTGTGTTCAGATTACTTTCAATTTCTGATAAGAGTAAACTGACTTTTAATATAGTGTTTGTATAGGCTCCGACTCATGTACCTAAACACAAAAGGGCTGTGTGCGAGTGTTATATTTGTATACACAGGATTCACAATAATTTGTCAGATCAGTTTAATTCTGTGGAGAAGTTTCTGCAGCTGGACAAAAGGAAGCAGGTATATTTCTGGTGAATACACAAAGGGAACATCATCCAAGTAGGTGGGCAGCTTGGACACATTACCAGAGAAAAATGCAGAGACATTGAGTGTTTTGGGTTTTTGATCTTTTGACACCCTCACCTGGGCAACCCAGGCAGGGACGATTAGAGCCCTGCTTGCATCCAAACAACATGTTACACCATGTATTCCCTCTCAGCATCCAGAACTGCCTGCATCCCTCTGATGCCGAAGAGGTACTGTGCTGTGCAGAGACTGCCCTAGAAAAGCCCCTGGACCCACCTCAATGAGTTCACAATGGGCCCTCAACACATACGTACAGTAGATTTCAACAAGGTAGGTATTATACCTTTTTTTTGCTCAGTGGCCTCCTCAGTTCGGTCTTCCCAGCAGACTGTGAATTCCAAAAGCAGTTCGTGCTTAAACAAATCTGATACCAAGTCCAGCCTGAGTGTCTTTCCAGATCAATCTTTGGCTCCCTGTCACCAGCTGTGGGTCTTAAGAATGTCAGGTCTTCAGATGCCTTTGGACTTCTCTCTTGCACAGAAAGAGGCAATGCTGTGTCTTGCTGGGAGCTGGTGATTGACTTTCTGGATCCTTGTGCAGGCCTTCAAGACCCAATGTGTTACAATGCGTACCTGCCCTCTCACAGGGCTTTGGGGCAGTAGCTCAAAATATGCTCAAGGGAACCTTTGTCTGACACATGCTGGAGTTTCTGCAGGACTTCAGTTGTGCAGGTTGGATAGGCCTGGTAGGACCTCATACAATGACTGGATCAGAAATGAAATCCATTCAGGTTATCTTCAATGCCGATGCCTGGCCCCATTTTGTCTAAACTCCTTGACGATGCATTACCACAAACTCAACTCTAAAGGTAAAGCTTTTTCCACCTCCTCTGAACCCAATTTTCTACTTTCCTATATTCATCAGCTGTTGTGTAAGAGGAGCTCGCTGTCAGTCGTTCTTCGCTTGAGTGTTATCCTATGTGGTAACCTGAGTCTCCTGTGCTCCAGTGTAACTCTCTGTGTCGTTGTTCCTGAAAACTAAGCTTCTCTGTTTTCTCCTTTACTCAAGGTGATCTCCAGTTCTGAGATCGAATCATTTCTTCAATTATGCTCCTGGACCTCAGCCCTCTACAAACTCTAAGACTGCAACCTCAGTTTTTTGCTTCACGGCTGGCAGCCTGAGGCTCCTCTTTAACCAGACTACCGGTGGAAACCTGTCTGCCCTCTGACGCTCACTTCTCCACCCTGGCTGCCCTCTCTACCATCTCCACCCATCCAACCTTACCGCCACACGGACCAATCACCCTGGATTCCTGCTCACTCTCTCTGGAGTCCCCTTTTATCCTCCACCCAGTAAGTCCATATACAGTATACAACATCTTAGCAACTATTTCCCCCGTTTACCTCTGCCTCTCTCTTCCTAGTAGCTCTGCTGACCAGTTTCCTCAGACAGTTCCTGGAACAAGAAGATCTGTACATTAATATTCATGTTCAATAAACCTTTTAAAAGTTTCTCCTGTCACCTGAGAACATTTGTGCATGTGGGTCAGGCATCTGAACAAAACCATGATATGCAGATCTTCTGGATTGGTTTCTTTCACAGAGGCATTCAAAAGACAGGCCCATTTTCACGTTTATTTATATCTAAGAGGCCAGACTGGGATAGCTTATTTTATTCACAGGGGAGTTTGAAATATGAACATGAATAAGATTTTTTGTCAAGAAAATATGACACAATTCATCAGAGAAGTGCATCCAGATGCTACTGCATTTAGCTACACTTAAAAAGAGAAAATTATAGGTTTTAGCCTTTCTTTGGCTTAAACCTATAATTTTCTCTTTTTGAGTGTAACTAAATCAGAAGCTTTATATACATCATACAGTTCTAAATCTTGGATATAAATCTCTATATTTGATACATTTTAATAAAAGGGTTACCGCCATGTGGTTCTATATGTGTTATCCCTCTCTCAATATGGATCTTGCATTTTTACTCTAATATTTTTGTGCAGACCTTACACTGCAGAACTTGGTTATGTTCTCTTTCCTCTAGCTGACAGGACTTGGTTTTGCTTCTTCTCAAAGAAGGACTCCCTGATATATTAAGATCTTAAACTCTTGAAGCCTCTGTTTTTTCTCTTTCCCTCAGTTTGCTGGTTGGCACTGAGAAAGTAGACACATAATACAGTTTGTTATACAACACACAAAGTGCGTTCTGTGTTAAAGTCATCTAACTTAATAGTCAATAATGTCATTATATTTTTGCATTGTTGTGACTTATACTCTACATAAAATGTAGTTGTCCATAGCTTGTACCCATATCCAGTAGGTTAGTATTATTAGTATTGCTAGAAATAATTGCAACTTAATTACAGATTTTTCTCAGTTACAAGTATTTTGACATCTGATTTCAGATTTCAGTGAGAAAATGGTGAGGTATGTTATGATCCAAACCTGTTTTGTGTTTCTGTTTGATAGCACTCACCTGATTTCTGTTAATCCTCTGTTGTATTTAAATCTATGTTTTCTGTTCCCTCATTGTTGGGTCACCTGTTATCCTTTTCGCCTGTTATCCTGTATCATTTCTGATTGAGTTGTCCTTCATGTCCTGTAAGTTTTGTTTAGTTTTGGTTTAATAAATGTATCCATTTGCCATGCGCCTGGGTTATCACAAATACTTAAAGGGGATATGTCATGCTTTTAAATCATTCCTTTTCACATTTAAATCATTCAGTTGTGGTCTATGTAAAGTGGATACCTCCCAGACACCTCCTCCAGCTCCTCCGGGGGAACCAAGGCATTCCCGGGGCAGGTGAAAGACACAGTCCCTCCAGCATGTCCTGGGCCATCCCTTGGACCTCCTTCCAGTGGGACTTGCCTGAAACACCATCCAGGGGAGGCGACCTGAAGGGATCTAAAACAGTATCCTTAGCGACCTTAACTGGCTCCTCTCGATGTAGAGGAGCAGCAGCTCTACTCCGAGCTCCTCCCGAATGGCCGAAAGAGACAAAATCCACTGGTCCCCAAACCAGACCCCCTATGGCCCTTGGCTGTGCCTAGAAATCCTGTCCATGAAACACGCAGTGCGGTTCTGTCTGTTTGGATGGTGTAATGAATTGAGTGGGTTAATACACCAACAACTGAACATTTAGACTTATCCACTTGCAGCTTCAGCATACTTGAGCTTGGACTACAAAATTGCAGCGAGAAATAAAAATGCCGGATTTGGAAAATTGGTTAGCCAGAAGTCCGTGACCTTGTTTAGCAATTCTCCAGCAAATACTGTGATGTAATTCAATAAACAACATAGAGAATAGAGGAAACTGAATGGATTGAAAATTTTACCCAAACACAATATAAAGATATCTGCGCAGCACCTGGAGAGACTAAATTCGACTTTTCGGCAATTCTACAGACTCCTACAGATTAAGTACAAAACAAAATGTATTTAAGGGCTAAAAAAGTGGATTTTGTCCCCTTCAAATTTACTCCATCCACACATTTTCATGTAACAGAGTAGTTTTTTTTTTTTTTTATTGAGTACGCTTGAGCAAAGCATCTGAATACTCTACTGCCACCACTTCTGAGGCAGACCGCAGGTCAATTGGTTTAGTCTACTGTAAAGACAATTTAGATGTTTCAGGCCTTGCAATAAAGACAGATAATCTAATACATGGTCAGCTGGCTGGATTCATACTTGGCACAATAAGCACTTGTCAATAGCCCTTCATTTGTACATAAAAAACACAGATTTGCTATTAACTGCTACTTTCAGGTCACGTAGTTCACTTAAAGGGTTAAGATAACACATCTTCCATCTCTCCTGCTTCATTATTGCATCATGTTTCTCTCCATTCGGGATCTGTTTTATTTTTGAAACATTGCTCTTTTCTTCCTCTGGCCCTCCTGTTCTCATCTCTCTGGTTTGCACAAAGGGACAGTTTTACTCTCATAGTAGAGGGTAGACTTTGATATAGGCTGACAATGTGACTTGTGCCTCTGCTAAATTTAATCGTGTTAGCTAGTTAACCATGCTGCCACCATGTGACCCACTGACAAAAACCAAGCTCCGATTGCACTCTCTTCAGTGCTTGCACCCACCCCCCACAAAACCGCCTCCCCTTCTAAGATAATCTAGCCTTGGGACTGAGGGGGAACAGAGAGCAGAGTGCTCCTGGGAGATACAGTTCATGCAAATATGTGTAAATATGAGTGGTTTTGCCAAACACAGAGGAGGAGAGTTTTTAAAGACAGGTTGTATCTGCAGCTTTCTAAAATACGTAGCTGATCTTTGTAACCAATTCTTTCAAAGTCCTCCTTTTAATGGTGCTTTAAATAGTTTTTATGTTCTGAACAATGATAGTAACTATTTTTTTCTATTTTCACTTATCAGTGCAAAAATAGGTAAATACATAAACAACAGAAATAATTAAAAGCTAATTGTTAACATATGTCTGGACGTTTGACAAAATTCGGGATACTCTGAATATGCAAATACCAGTCCATTAGGCATAAAATTCAGACCAAGTTATACAAAGGTTTTTAAAAGTTTTGTTTTTAAAATAACAAAAGAAATTCTGTCATACTGTCCCTATGGTTTAAAATTATTTTACTGAGATGCCCGAGATATGCAGGAGTGACCATAGCTTTTTCTCTGACTGTTTAAATTATAGGGTAACACAGCACTGCCGTTCATGTTGCTGCTCACATCTGCTGGCTAAAAGAAAGCTAATACAGTTTTCCTTCCTGCAAAATACAGATTAATGTGTTAGGATGTCTACCTGGAGTGCACGCTGACTACTGGTGTCTAAAGTCAGATTAATCAACTGATTACATACCCAATGGTAATCCAAATGGCAAGAAGTTATAATATTGTGTGCAGTAAGCACTTGAAAAGTTGCAGTGAGTGTTCATAATTTTGCTTAAGTCCATAAACATTAAATAATAGTCGATAAATTATATAGATTATTGTAGTAATAGTAAGAATAATTATTGCTTTTCTGTTTTTAATAAAAGCAATATATTTATTTTAATCTTTTTTTTCAATTATCTTGAAACTGTGGTATTTTTCCTCAAGGTTATCTTACTGTGAGAATCTTAGATAGAAGCAGAGAAGATGTAAAAAAAAAAAAGGTTTTTCAAAAGCAAGTCCATCTCCATCTCATCTGTTACTTTGTTGTCTTACAGCAAAGGGTTCTGCCTGTTTATTTCCAACCATTTAAGGTTTTTGTATATGTTGTTCCTATTTGCCACTTTCAGTCTTTCTATGAGTCTTTCAGTCATTTAAAATCCTTTTCTGCTTGAAACTGCAAAAAGATAATGGTAATTCTACCAACAATTCTACATTCTAAATTCTAAACAATTCTAATGTTTCTAGAATTGTGCCGCTCAAGGTGGCAGCAGGTTGGAGTAGCTCTGTTACTTTTGTTTCTGATTGATCCTTTTTTGGGAACTCTTCCTCATGTGGTGGATACAGTTGATTTTTTTTGGACAACTGTCCTCTCCGGTGTCGAATGCTCTGCAGCTTGGAGAATTTTTCCTAATACTTTTCTACTTTTGGACATTTGTTATGATGCATTGCCATGGCAATAGGGTTGTTTCTTACAACCGGGAGCAGCTGATTAAGATCTCAAAAGCTCAAATAATACTTAAACTACAACCCCAAATCCTGATGAGTTGAAAAGGAGACGCCATGGAAGCAGAGCAGGAGCTAAGAGAAGAGATAAAAGGAGGAAGTTCAAACCATCTCTTCCGTCGATTATGATGGGCAATGTGAGATCTTTGGCAAACAACTTTGATGAACTTCAAGCCCTACAAAGGACCCAACCAGAGTACCGGGAATGCAGTATTATGTGTTTTACTGAGACATGGCTGCAGGATCATATCCCCGACTTCAGCGTCTCTCTGCTGGGCATTTTAACCATACGAGCAGAGATTTAAAGAGGAGCGGCAAATGTGAAGGAGGTGGACTGGCAGTACTTGTGAACAACAGATGGTTTCATCCAGGACATGTTACTGTGAAGTGTCATCTCTGCAGTCCAGATATTGAACTCTTGGCAGTAAGTTATCGTCCATATTATTTACCCAGAGAGTTCACCAGTGTTATTTTGGCAAATGCGTTTGTGGCAATTTCTGGTGATTTTAACCATCCTTCACTCTCTGCTACACTTCCAACGTTTCAACAGTTTGTCAGCTGCTCTACCAGAGAAAACAAAACGTTGGATTTGTTTTATGCAAATGTCAAGGACTCATACATCTGTATAGCAAGACCTCCTCTAGGCAAATGAGATCACAATCTTGTTTTTCTCTGCTCGAAATATAAGCCCCTTGTTCAGAGACAACCTGTAATAAAGAGGACTGTGAGAAAATGGTCACAGGAAGCTGAAGAAGCCCTGCAAGGTTGTTTTGAGGCTACAGACTGGGACACACTGTGCCAGCCACATGGAGAAGACATCAATGCCATGACTGAGTGTGTAACCAACTATATAAACTTCTGTGTGGATAACATCATCCCCATCAGAACCGTGATATGCTTCCCAAATAACAAACCCTGGATCACCGGTGACCTGAAGGACCTGCTTAACAAGAAAAAAAGAGCCTTCAGAGAGGGAGACAGAGAATTATTGAGGAGTATAAAGAAGCAACTTAAAGTCAAGATAAGAGACAGCAAGGAGGTGTACAAGAGGATGCTGGAGAGCAAGCTCCAGCAAAACAATATCAGAGATGTGTGGTCAGGGATGAAGAAGATCACAGGCCTCATGCAGAAGGATGATCAGACCGATGGAGGTCTGGATAGAGCCAATGAAAAAGGATCACCAAGATGGCGCCGACGATGGCAGCCTCGGAGCTTCGCTCTCTCCTTGTTTTTGTATTTTGTGTGTTTATATGTTTTTCGAGCCACAGTACTGTAGTCTCGGGCCACAATTCGGTGGTCTCATTCAGTAGAGAGGAACTTCTCAACATCAGAGAGTCCTCTCTTGGGATTTTTTCACCATCTTTCATCCATCCCAGGTTCACTGAGCTTCTGGCAAGCGTAGCAGCGGCACTCTACGGGATACTGCGCCGGAGGCGTCGGAGGGGAAAGCGAGCTGGCGCCCTGGTAAAGCTCCGCAAAAGAGGACTTCGCACACCACTGCCTTCAATACATCTGGAAAATGTCCGCTCTGTAAGCAACAAGATGGACGAGTTGCTTCTTCTCACCGGTAAAAACTCGGACCTCCGCAGATCAGCGGTTCTCTGCTTCACCGAGACATGGCTGAGTGAAAACATCCCGGACCGCGCACTGCTGAAACCGGACTTCCAGCTGTTCAGAGCGGATCGCAGCACGGAGCTATCAGGGAAGAAGCGAGGAGGCGGAATCTGCTTTTATATAAACGAAGCTTGGTGCAGGGACATAAAAGTGCTAGGGGAAACTTGTAGTCCGGATCTGGAGTCATTTTCCATAATCTGCAAACCGTTTTATTCACCGAGAGAGTTTTCCTCGTTCATAATAATCGGCTCATATTTTCCACCGCATGGCTGCACTTCTGCCTCGGAAAAACATCTTGCTGAGCTGATTACAGACGTGGAGAAAAAACACCCCGACTCTTTCATCATAATACTGGGAGATTTTAACAGCGCAAATCTCTCCAATGAGCTCCCAAAATACAGACAGCATATTAAGTGTCCCACTAGAGACAAAAACACACTGGACCACTGTTACACAGCTTTTAAGGACTCATATCATGCTGTTACCAGGGCTGCTCTGGGACTTTCGGATCATTGCCTCATCCACCTCATCCCAACTTACAGACAGAAACTAAGAGCTTCCAAACCCGTGGTTCACACTGTTAAAAAGTGGACTGAGGAATCGAAGCAGATGCTACAGGCCTGCTTTGAATGCACAGACTGGACTGTTTTTGAAACTTCAGCCACTGACTTAAACCAACTAACTGATGTGGTGACATCATACATCAGTTTCTGTGAGAACATATGTGTGCAGACCAAGACCTTCTGCACCTTTGGGAACAACAAGCCATGGTTTACTCCACACCTCAGGAGTCTGCGCAGGGACAAGGAAGAAGCTCACAGCAGTGGTGATTGGGCGCGGTACAGGCAGGCCAGGAACAGACTAACAAAGGAGATCAAGGCAGCCAAGAGAAGCTATAGTGAGAAGCTGAAGAACAGCCTTTCTACTGGTGACACTTCGGCTGTATGGACTGGTCTGAGAAACCTGACTGCCTACAGAAGCCCCACCACCCTTCCTGAACAAAGTCCTCGCCTGGCTAACCGTCTTAATGGCTTCTACTGCAGACATGACAAGAAGCCATTCACACCTCAAACCAACTCCTCCACATCCCATTCAGGAACAAATTTGACCAGTAAAGCAACCAACCCCCTACCTTCAGATCCTCTGCCTGCACTAAAGATCTCTGAGGAAGATGTAAACAGGCTCTTTCAGCGCATGAAAACAAAGAAAGCTGGAGGACCCGATAACGTCTCCCCATCATGCCTGAAAGCCTGTACAAATCAACTCGCCCCGATCTTCACCCGGATCTTCAACAAGTCACTGGAGAAGTGTGAGGTCCCCTCCTGCTTCAAACGATCCACCATCATCCCAGTGCCCAAGAAACCCACCATCCTAGGATTAAATGACAACAGGCCTGTAGCCCTGACGTCTGTGGTCATGAAATCCTTTGAGCGGCTGCTGTTGAAGCACCTGAAAGACATCACAGGCCCTCTACTGGACGCCCTGCAGTTTGCTTACCAAGCAAACAGGTCGGCAGATGATGCTGTTAACTTGGGTCTACACTTCATCCTGCAACACCTCGACCGCCTAGGGACCTACGCCAGTATCCTGTTTGTAGACTTCAGCTCGGCCTTGAACGCCATCATACCAGACATCCTCCACCAGAAGCTCACCTAGCTCAACGTCCCAGCCTCCACCTGTCAGTGGATCAACAGCTTCCTGATGGACCGACAGCAGCAGGTGAGACTGGGGAACATCTTCTCCCGAACCAGATCAATAAGTACTGGTCCCCCCCAGGGGTGTGTTCTCTCCCCACTCCTCTTCTCCCTGTACACAAATGGCTACACCTCAGCAGACTCGTCCGTGAAACTCCTTAAGTTTGCAGATGACACCACTGTCATTGGACTGATCCAGGACGATGATGAGTCTGCATACAGACAGGAGGTGGATCGCCTGATACACTGGTGTAGTCAGAGCTGCCTGGAACTAAACCCACTCAAGACTGTGGAGATGGTAGTGGACTTTCGGAAAACACCGACCCCATACACCCCCCTCACCATCCTCAACAACACTGTATCGGCTGTGGACCACTTCAGGTTCTTAGGAACCACCATCTCTGAGGACCTGAGATGGTCTTCACACATAGACACTGTTCGAAAGAAGGCCCAGCAGAGACTGTACTTCCTGAGGCAACTCAAGAAGTACAACCTTCCCCAGGAGCTGCTGGTCATCTTCTACACTGCCATCATTCAGTCTGTCCTGTCTTCATTCATCTCAGTGTGGTTTGGTTTATCCACAAAACAGGACTGGTCAAGACTGCAATGAATAATCAGGACTGCAGAGAGAATCATCAGGGCTGACCTTCCATCTATCCAGGACTTTTACAGGTCTAGGGTCAGGAAAAGAGCTGCTAAAATCTCTGCAGACCCCACACACACTGCACATAAACTGTTCAGGGTTTTACCTTCAGGCCGACGCTACAGAGCGCTGTTCACTAAAACCAGCCGCCACAGAGACAGTTTCTTCCCTCAGGCTGTTTCTCTGTTGAACATTCAATAGAGTACAAAACAACAGCATACAGATGTTGCAAATGCACCTTTTTATTTAAGAGCAAAGTGTACCGGAGTCAAATTTCTTGTTTGTATGTACAAACTTGGCAATAAAGCTGATTCTGATTCTGATTCTGAACTGAACACATTCTTCAATAGGTTCAGTTCAGAAACAAGCTCAGCATCCTACTCTCCTGCTCACAGCCAAACAGACAACTCACCCTCCTTTGACCCACAGGATCCACAGCTGTCCAGTAACACCTCAAATGTTTTATCTTCCACCTCAGCCATGGACCCTTCTGCTTCTACATGTTTACCTTCAACCATATCAGAAGATGCTGATGCTCCCTTTGCCTCCCCCTTCCACCTTTGTGTCTCAAGAAGTCAAGTTAAGATGCAACTGGAGAGACTGAATTGGAATAAGACTGCAGGTCCAGAAGGTGTCAGCCCTAGAGTTTTGAAGGCCTGCGCAGAGCAGCTCTGTGGGATTCTGTAGCACCTGTTCAATCTTAGCCTGGCCCAGAAGAAGGTTCCAGTGTTGTGGAAGACCTCCTGTCTTGTTCCAGTACCAAATAAATCTCACCCATCAGTCTTCAATGACTATAGACCTGTTGCCCTGACATCCCATATCATGAAGGTCCTAGAGAGACTCCTGTTGGCCCACCTGAGTAAGCAAACAATAAACTATCAGGACCCCCTTCAGTTTGCTTATCGCTGTGGAGTTGGAGTTGAAGATGCCATCATACACCTGCTTCAACAAACCCACTGTCATCTCGACAAAGCCAGCAGCACTGTGAGGATCATGTTCTTTGATTTCTCCAGTGCATTTAACACAATCCAACCTGATTTGTTTTGTCAGAAACTCCAGAAGACTCAGGTGGAGGCCTCAACAATCTCCTGGATCAAAGACTACCTGACAAACGGACCACAGTTTGTGAGAGACTAAAGGGTTGTGTGTCTAACCAGGTATTCAGCAGCACAGAAGCTCCACAGGGGACTGTACTCTCACCATTCCTTTTCACTCTGCACAACTCAGACTTCCAGTACAAGACAGACTCCTGTCACCTGCAGAAATACTCGGATGATTCTGCAGTTGTGGGGTGGATCAGAGATGGACAAGAAGATGAGTACAGGAAGGTGGTGGACTGCTTGGTGGTGTGGTGTGGAAACAATCATCTCATCTTGAACGTGACAAAAACAAAGGAGATGATTGTAGATTTTAAGAGAAATAGGAATAAGTCAAAAACTATTTCCATCATGGGAGAAGAGGTGGAGATGGTGGAGGAGTAGAAATACCTCGGTGTTCACCTGGACAACAGACTGGAGTAGAGATGGAACTGTGAAACTGTCTACAAGAAGAGACAGAGCAGACTGCACTTCTTGAGGAAGCTTAGGTCCTTTGGTGTTTGCAGCAAGATGCTGCATATCTTCTATAACTCTGTTGTGGAGAGCGTGATCTCTTCTGCCATCATCTGCTGGGGAAGCAGCATCAGAGCCAGGGACTTAAAAAAGCTCAACAAGCTGATAAAGAAGGCTGGCTCTGTTCTGGGGACTCCTCTGGAACATTTGGAGATCATTGTACAAAGAAGGATTCTTCATAAAATGAAGAACATTATGGAGAACCCTGAGCATCCTCTTCATGAGACTGTCTTACAACAACAGAGTGTCTTCAGTCAGAGGCTTCTTCAGATCTGCTGTAAGACAGACCGCTACAGGAGATCCTTCCAGCCCACAGCCATCAGCATCTACAACGGCTCTTTGAAGAAACCTACATAATGAGCTACAACAACATTTAATTTCCCTTTGGGATTAATAAACTATTTTAGAATTTTGAATTTGTAAGGAAACAAATAAAAACTGCCATCAAAGCTTCAAGTTCCAACTAGAGGTTTTGTAAAGGTGACTGTTAAGTAGGTTTAAAAAATGCGATCTCAAGTACAGGAAAATGAAACATAAAACATCAATTCAGACTGAATTCTGTCACTGAAACCTAACCTTTCTAGTTCTTTTCTTTTCTTTGCTTGATTAGCCCTTAAAGGTAAGTAAAGCATCTAAATGTGTCAGTGGGTCCACTCTTCTGTGAAGGCATTTAGAAATGTAATCCATTGCAATAACTTAACTTTGAGACTCTTTGGAATTTCATAAAGGCAACTGCTAAATATGTTTAGACAAATGGTTGTCAAGCTAATTATTGCCCGCGTCAGCTTGACAGAAAACTAATCGTACATAGACTTCAATGCTAAACGGTACTTAATAAAGTATAATACTTAAAAAAAAAATCTACTAATTGAAATAACATGAAGCACCGCATAAATTAAAATGAACTGGTTAAAGACCTGACGGCAGACTGAACATAGTCGATTTAACATATAGATGAAGGAATTAAATAGGCAGTTTAGAATGACTGAAAAGATGAGTCTTTATTTCATTGCTATCTTTTTTACTTTTAGTTTTTATTTGTGCTTTGCCTTGCAGATCAAAATAGTTATATTAATTGCCTTGTTTGAAATTGAAAAATATCTTTTTAAAAAGCATGGAAGAAAGAAAAGGTTCAAAAGGAAGCAGAAAATGCAGGTAAAGGTTGGCAGGAAGTTATGTCAAATTGACCTCACCTGAGGGTTTAAAAGCAATCTGTGGCATTCTGATCTGCCTGTAATTCGTCACAGTGACAAATGACTGCTTTAGACTTAAACCTCAATTTGAAGAACTAAAAGTCTGGTAATATACAGATACTGTATGTGTAATTTCTGCTCTAGTTCTAACATTTTTATTTTGATGTGCACTGGCATCAGCATTATCATATCTCCCAACAACATTTCTCTCAACACTATAATAGTCCACTTTATATAAGAGGGCTGTACAATGATTGTGTCAGTCTCACTGTTCTCCACATAATCTGTCTGTGTTTTACTTGTGAGGGTAAAACTGCACTACAGTAATTTAGCTGTCAAACCTTTTTTTCAGAGGGCAACCTCTGACATGGCTCAGAAACTATGTCTGTCTGTAATTTGTTTAAGCACCACAAGTGGTTTGGCCTTTAAAAGGCCCTTCATTCTAATGCTATACTTTGTTTTTAAGGAAGGGAAGTTAAAATACTCATATACACTACCGGTCAAAAATTTTAGATACACTTTTTTACTTAATGGGTCCATTTATTTTTAAGACTATTTACATTGTAGATTCTCAACAATGGCATCTAAACTGTGAATGAACACAATGGCATCCAAACTGTGAATAAACACACATGGAATTATATAATAAACAAAAGCTGTGAAATAATTCTAAACATTTTTATATTTTAGATTCCTTAAAATAGCCACCCTTTGCTTTGATGACTGCTTTGCTCTCTTGGCATTCTCTCCATTCGCTTCATGAGGTGGTTAGCTGAAATGGTTTTGACAGAACTTCCCAGAGGTTCATTGAGAGAAGGCCAAAGGTTAACATTTCAGTCATCACAGCAAAGGGGCGGCTACTGTTTTAGGAATCTAAAATATAAAACATATTTAAAGTTCTTTTACAATTTTCCCTTTGCTACATAATTCCATATGTGTTCATTCACAGTTTTGATGCCTCCAGTGAGAATCTATGTACAATGTAAATAGTCATAAACATAAAGAAAACCATTCAATGAGAAAGTGTGACTAAAACCTTTGACCAGTAATGTACATTTAGAGCAGCTACAATCAAACATGTTCTTTTTCATCAGACATAGACAAAAACAAATTGCAGGTGCATGTAATTAAAAACATTCAGTACTGACTTTTTAGGTGAGCATCAAAATCAGCAGACATTTGGATGCATGAAAAACTACAAAAAAAAACATGTTCATACCTGATAAACTTAATGGTGACAAACAACACCTGCAGTCTTAGATTTATCATAAACTGCCTTGTGCCCTTTTCCCTTGGCTTTGAATATTTCTCTCTCTGAAATCCAAGATTCCATTTCTTTGCTAATCCAGGAGTTTTTGGAGGGTTAGGAGAGATTCATCCTCTTCAATTGTGGTTAATTCCACTGAACTCACCCACATTTACTGCATCAATGGTCTTTGTTGCAAAAGTGCTCACTATATTAATTGTTTAGTGCTGCAAATGAATATGTGAAAAATCCATTTCACATATTCTGATTAAAGCCATCTTCTTTGTCAAGCAAACAATCTGCTCTCTCCTTACAACCTTCCCCATCAATTACACAGATTCTAAAAAGTGGACTTATGACAGATGTAGCTAATTACCGGCCTATTACTATTTTACCAATTGTCTCCAAGGTCGCTGAAAAATGCATAGCAAATCAATTGATTAAACATCTTGACAAAGGCTATTTCCCATTGAACTGCATGCAGTTTGGGTTCCAAGCCAATCACTCTACTGAAACAGCTACTTGTTTTTTCATTGTGAGTCAAGGGTTTGCTGGATAAGAATCACTGTGTAAGAGCTGTGTTTCTTGATCTTGAAATGGCATTTGACTCTGTCAACCACCAAGTTCTTTTGACTCGACTTACTTATTTAAACTTTTCTACAAATGGTATATTATGGTTACAATCCTATTTAGCAAATATAACTCAGTGTGTTATTATAAATGGTGTCAAATCCTCCCGCCTTAATAATAATTTCAGGGTTCCGCAGGGCTCTATTCTGGGACCTTTATTATTTTACCTGTATGTTAATGATCTCCCTGATGTTTGCCCTGAGCTTAATTGGGTGATTGGGTGGGTATGCGAACGATGCTGCAATTTTCACACAGGGAAAATATATACAGCTGGTAACAGTTCTGACAAATGCTTTGACAAAAATACACAGTTGGCTGCAAGATGCCTGTCTTTTACTACACAAAAAAAACTGTCTGGATGATGTTCACCAAAAAGTCTGTAAAATGCAGGACCCTCAAACAGCCAACGTTACTGAGCAGATAGTATGTGTTTTTAGAGGGAGAGGAATTGGAGCTAGTCCCCCATTTTAAATATCTTGGTTAAATTTTGGATTCCAACCATTTGTTTAACCCTCCTGTTGTCCTCACTTTCTGTATACACCCTGTGTCCTCCGGGTCAAAATGACCCGTCTTCACTAAACCCCCAATATAAGCAGCTTAATTAAATTTTAAACACCAAATTTCATCTTGCATATTGTCATTGAGCTCAAAATGTGTGAATACTTGAGTTTTCCCTCTTCACTTGAATTTCTATAGCTCAAGAAAAGAAACAAAATGTGCAAAAAGGAGTTTTGAATACATTTTTATTCATCCCAATGACTCAGTTTCATTTTTTTTTCTCCAGTGAACAATTTAAGACAATGTACAATACAAAAATATGAAAAATAACTTAACCCATTCAACTAATTAGCACATGTAGGGCAGTATACAAGTGCACAGCCCTTGCAGCACACAGTATGTGTTTTACAGTCCTTCTTTTGAGGGCAGAACTGACATCTCTTCCTCTTACTTGCCCTAGCTGGGGAAGTGGCTGTGGTAGATGGATCCTCAGGTTGATCAGGAGCTCCTGCACTCTCAATAGCTTTCACAACTGCTGCTGAGGGTTCTGTGCGGGGGACATGCTTCCTTCTTTCAATGAGTGGAGTTACAAGTGCCTTTCCTAGCTTCTCTAGGAACCACCTCCTCTTGTTCTGCTTATGAGACATCCAGGTTGGGTTGATCTCTCTCCAAATCACAAAGGCATTGTAGGAGGAAACATCAATGATGTTGTGGAAGATGACCAGGGGCCAGCGGGCAGTCATTCTTCTGCAGCTATATGTTCCAATCACCTTATCCAGGTTGTCCACACCTCCTTTGTTGCAGTTGTAGTCTAGGATAATGATTGGCTTCCTGTCCTCACGATCGTTAATGTCACCGTCTGTGTGCAGTGTGCTCAGAAGAACTACATTCTTGTTTTTCTTTGGGAGGTAGGAAACTAGAGTGGTGTTGGGCGTGAAGGCAAACTTTGAGGAGAAGACCTCTCTCTCCTTTGACGCAAGCAGTGCAGGTGGGAACTCAGGCTTATTCTTTCGAACTGTACCAACCATGGTGATCTTCCTCTTCAGGAGCTGCTGTCCGAGTTCATAAGAGGTGAAGAAATTGTCACATGTCACATTGTGACCCCTCAGTCCCTCTGTCACATCAAGCACAACTCGCATCCCCTGGTTCTTCTCTGGCATCCACTGGTCGGCTTCCCAGTATAGACTTGCATTTTCCAAGCATAGCTTGAATTGGCATCGCAAGCCACCCATGACTTGATACCATATTTTGCTGGCTTGCTGGGCATATACTGCCGGAAAGGACAACGACCTTTGGACAAAAGACATTACCATCAGTGATTAGTTTAGCTTCCCTTCATTGGCTCCCTGTTAAATCCAGAATAGAATTTAAAATTCTCCTCCTCACATATAAAGCCCTTAATGATTTAGCTCCATCATACATCAGAGATCTGATTGTTCCATATGTTCCTAACAGAGCACTTCGCTCTCAGACTGCAGGTTTACTGGTGGTTCCTAGAGTCTCTAGAAGTAGAATGGGAGGCAGATCCTTTAGTTATCAGGCTCACCTCCTGTGGAACCAGCTCCCAGTTTTAGTCCGTGAGGCGGACACCCTGTCTACTTTTAAGGCTAGGCTTAAAACTTTCCTTTTTGATAAAGCATATAGTTAGAGTGGCTTAGGTTATCCTGAGCTATCTTCCTTATTTTAGCTCCGTCTTCTTCTCCCCTTGTTGGATGGAGTAAGGGGGAGTCAGGTTTAGCCTAAACCGGCTCAGTTACGGTTGAGGTGCAAACACACCCTCCATTTCTGCTACCTGTATGACCCCCTCTCTTTTTCAATGGTTATGGTCAATCTGACAGAGAGAGATATCCCAATCGTTGTGGTTTTTAGTATAACAATGGCCATCAGTGGGCTCTAGATGGACAAACTGTCTACTTTTAAGGCTAGGTTTAAAACTTTCCTTTTTGATAAAGCTTATAGTTAGAGTGGCTTAGGTTATCCTGAGCTATCTCTGTAGTTATGCTGCTATAGGCTTAGGCTGCTGGAGGACATAATGGCCACTTTCACCCTCTTCGCTACTTTCTCACACTACTCTTCAATTTTGTATTATTTGCTGTTATTTCAGCTTTTAACTTTGTTCTCTCTCTTTTCTCTTCCTAGAAGCTACACCTGGCCTGACTGTGTCTACCTGTAACACCTTTCTGGAGAGGGGAATCCTCCAAGCTTCTGCTGGCAACAACTTAATGCTCACCCTCTACCGATGATCCACTTGGCCCTGTCTTTCAGTGTTTAACCCTTTCTCTCTCCTAGACATAGCTACTGACTGAGCTTTTACTGTAACTAACTCTATGTGCTCTCTTCAGATTATAAACTTGAAAACTGGCTCAGAGTTTATCTGTTCCTTCTTTCTATGTGAAAGGACTTAAGGAGCTACATCCATTAACATTTACCTTTTCCTTCCCATAGAAAGTACTCCTGGATCAGTGCTTCTTTGTTCTCTTTGTGTCTCTGCTCTGTTCTCTCTAACCCCCAGTCGGTCGTGGCAGATGGCCGCTCACACTGAGCCTGGTTCTGCTGGAGGTTTCTTCCTGTTAAAAGGGAGTTTTTCCTCTCCACTGTCGCTACATGCATGCTCAGTATGAGGGATTGCTGCAAAGTCAACGCCAGTGACTGTCCACTGTCTCTACATGTTCATCCGGGAGGAGTGAATGCTGCAAGTCACTGACTGGATGCAATCTGCTGGGTTTCCTTTCCTTAGATAGAAAAACTTTTTATCCAATTTGAATAAATAACAGAATCTGACTGCACTGTTCAATGATTAAGATTAATTGGAATGTATGTACCTGAGTTTTGTGAAGTGCCTTAAGACGACATGTGTTGTGAATTGCCGCTATATAAATAAACTGAATTGAATTTAATTGAATTAGTATCACTGTCACAGAAAACAGTCAAAGAAATCAATAGTGAAAATCACTTTTATTGCAAATATGAAAACAGATTACCTCTAAATGGAACCAGTTGCTCATCCACTGTTACGTCAGGCCCTGGATTGTAGAGGTAGGGCAACCGCTCCACCCACTTGTCCCATACCTCTCTTATTGCTGCAAGTTTGTCTGTCACACGTCTTGCTGGTCTTGACTCACGGTCATCAAATCGTAGCAGTCTTGAGTAGGTGTGAAAGACTTTGAGTGGCATTGTGGCTCGGAAAATTGGCCTTCCACTCTCAGCATCCCATAGACTAGCTGCAGCCTCACCTCGGGACCTGTATACACCTGCTCAGATTAGCAGCCCTAAGTAGGCCTGCAGGTCAATCTCATCTATCTTTTTCCAGCTGTCTCCATATTTGCGAAAACCCTCCAGATTTTTCATCCCCAGGATTATTTTTTCTATTGCTGGTGTGATTAACAGGTAGAATGTAGAGACAATATCATGGGAATGAGAAACAGCATACCTTGTGGTTCCTGGGGTCATCTTTATGATGTTTTGTTCAGCATGCCTGCCGTGTTGGTCATATGCTGCTGAGGACCATGTTATTTTGCCATTTTTTGAAAGGAAAGTCTCTCTTTCAGCTTCAGGGTTTTCTTCTTCTTCTGAAGATGATTCATCATGCTCTGGGTTGTATTCCTCCCCATCTTCTTCTTCGGATACATCCTCCACTTCCTCTTCTGAATCAGAGTTGTCTTGCTGGACATCTGAGAAAATCAGCTCTACAGCGTCTTCAGCAGTATAACGCACACTCATGGCTTCAGCACAGACAGAATTTGGGGTCCTGTTATCTGCAGCACCTTTATAACCCCTGGAAATAAACAAGTGGTCTTCTGAAGCCTGCGAGAACACCACCTGATTTGCCTTGTTTACTTCTGCTACTGATTGATCTGAGACACAACTAAAACATTGTAACATTCTGTGGTTTGTAAATAACTCTGTGACCTTGATTTCAACTCTATTTGTCTCACGGGTCATTTTGACCCGAAGACCAACTTTGTACCTTTTTTTGTACAGCTTACATTGAAATGTGAATAAAAGCAACATTTCACTTTTGCTATTGTTGGGGCCAAGCTAGGAAAAGTCATTAAATTTCAAGTTAAAAAAATAGCATTTAGTGGATTTTTGGGGGGGTTTAACACAGTGGTGGGTCATTTTGACCCAAGGACAACAGGAGGGTTAAAAAATACATAAAAGGTAATTCAATTTTAACCTACAAAACTTCAAACAGAGTAAGCTAAAGGCTGCTTAATCTTACCTTAACTTTATGATTTTTATCACACATTGAATATCGCTTCACAACATGGTCGTTTGCTTGTGCAACTGCATTAAAACCTATTAAACAGCTTTATAAAAAAGCACTTAAAGTATTTGATAGGAGGCTACTGTGTTATGATTTGGGGTTGTTTGGTTTTTGGTTTTTTCTTTATATGTTTTTCACAGTTAAGGTTTTAAATCGTTCTTCTGTTATTATTATTCTTAGATTTTGAATCATGCTTCTGTTTATTATCTTCCTGGTTATGCTTTAGTTTCATGTTTTTCTAGTTCTGTTTCTATTAGTTTGTATCCTTGGATTTTCATTCTGCTCAAGCCATGTTTTGTCCTGTTAATTAACTTTATTCGGTTCACCTGCTCCAAGTCAATCTGTCTCCTTGCTCCACCTGGTTCACACTCCATAAATACACACCTGTTCTGTTACACGTCACAGAAACATTCCAAATCATGCTCATGTCTTGTTTCTCAAATCATGTCTTGTTTACTGATCATGCTCAAGTCTTGCTTTTGGACCATGCCATGCCTGTCTAGCCAGCCTGCTTCTGTTTTGTTCCTACCTCTTCTGAGAGTGAGTTTTTGTTTGTTAGATAAATCCTTTATCACTTACCATCTTGCAAGTCCTAACAGAATGTTTCTGCCAAACTTGGACCTGGCGGACAAGCAGAAGGATGACGCCTTGGATCGCTGGGTGGAACGTCAGAAGGAGGAGGCGATGAGGAATCTCCCGACCGACCTGAAGGTGCAGAGAGTTCAGGAGGGCTGCTCTGTCCCTCCGCCTCAGCTCCGACGTTCCCCTCCTGCTTCCGTACCGGCAGCTAAGCCATCATCTTCCTCCCGCCGCAGGAATCGCCAAAGTTCAGGGGTTAACAGCCGGTGGGCTGGCGAGGAGGTGGTTTCCCTGCCAGCCAGTGTTGCCAGGGGAGAAATGTAGGATTATCGTACTAGAGACGTAAAATTAGCATATTTTGAGGGAAATTATCGTACACTCGTCATAACCAAAATAGCAAGTCTGTTGATGTGTTGAATAGCGTCTAACAGGCACTCGCAGCTTTGTGGCGTCTGTACGGAATGGATTTATCAACAGCTGCAGCCCCACAGTGCCGGGCTCTGCTTCTTCGTCTTTTCTGTTTTTCTTTTCCTCAATCATGGGCGGGCGCAGTGGACTATTCAGCCAATCATGGCCGTTGTTCTGAGGCCAACGCATACACGTCACTCGTAGGTCACATTTAGAAAAGCACGACTGGCTGGAATTTCCAGCATCTGTTTCCGAATCCGGACACAGATGCCTTTCAGGGCTCACAAAAAAACTCTGACAAACTTTGGCGATAGGCTGATGACAACTGATTACAACCACACATTCACGGAATGGTCAAATTATCGTACATTTGACCTTTTTTAGGAAAATTGATCGTACATCATACAGAGAGCAAAATTATCGTAAAAATACGATAATTATCGTACACCTGGCAACACTGCTGCCAGCTGATGTGAGGGCTGCAGCAAGCAAGCCCGCATCTTCGTCTGCTACAGCAAAGTTTCCCAGGCTCGCTGCAGCTCCCCCATCCCATCTTCAGCCAGGTGTTTTGAGGCAACACCAGAGGAGCTGGAGGAGGGATTAAGGTTTTTTGCCCGCCAGATAAAGAGCTTCAGGAAGACCAGTTTCCTGTATTTCTCTCCTGAGCAGATGCAGAGAATCAAGCAAATGGAGGAGGATTATGAAACGGCAATAAGGCTGTTTTACTGCCGTCCTCCTTCACCCACACCAAGCCACATGAGCGCTGCTGCTGAGCAGCCCACGTCAGGTCTCCAGAGCGCTGCTGCTAGCAGCCCACGTCATGTGTCCAGAGCGCTGCTGCTGCTGTTGAGCAGCCCACGTCATGTGTCCAGAGCGCTGCTGCTGCTGTTGAGCAGCCCACGTCATGTCTCCAGAGAGCTGCTGCAGCTCAGTCCAAGTCATGTCTGCAGAGAGCTTCTGCAGCTCAGTCCACATCATGTCTCCAAACTGCTGCTGCTGCTGCAGAACAGTCCACGCCAGGTCTACAGCCTGCTGCAGATTTTCCGGAGGGGCCCATGGGTGGGCTGCCTCCACTTCCTCGCCATGTTCCGGAGTGGCCTGAGGGTGGGCTGCCTCCACTTCCACGCCATGTTCTGGAGTGGCCCGAGGGTGGGCTGCCTCCACTTCCTCGCCATGTTCCGGAGGGGCCCGTGGGCGGGCTGCCTCCACGACCAGGTCCTGAGCACCTCCTTGGTTTCCTCTGGGGGGTGCCCACGGAACTCAGGCCTGACGCACGGGCTGACTCACCACAGCCTGGGATGACGCCTGACCCCAAGTCTGCTTCAACCTCCTCCACATGCTGCAGAGGACGTCGTAAGAGGGGCGCCTCGGCTCAAGCTCCTGCTCACGCCACTGAGGGTCTCGGCGACGCCTCAGCTGCTGCTCACACCACTGAGGGTCCGGGCAACGCCTCAGCTTCTGCTCACGCCACTGAGAGTTTTGTCCTGGTTCTGACCTTTGAACCCAGAGACGAGTGGTTCGAGGAGGAAGCGCTGTCGGACCCTGTTCCTTAGGGGTTCAAGGAACAGTTTGTCCTCGTTCTGGCCTCTAGTCACCCGCCTGAACTCTGTGCCTGTTTCTGGCCCTCCTGCCGTGGCCCCCGCCTGAACTCTGTGTTTGTTTCTGGCCCTCCTGCCGTGGCCCCCACCGCCATAACTCTGTGTTCACGGCACAAAAACATTCCAAATCATGCTCATGTCTTGTTTCTCAAATCATGCCTTGTTTACTGATCATGCTCAAGTCTTGCTTTTTGAGCCATGCCATGCCATGCTTGTCTAGCCAACCTGTTTTTGTTTTGTTCCTGCCTCTTCTGAGAGTGAGTATTTGTTTGTTAATTAAATCCTTTATCACTTACCATCACACTGCCTGCTCGTCTGCATTCTGGGGTTCTATCTCACAAGTCCTAACATACAGTCATATCATCTTTGCCTAATTTTAGACAAATATAACTTTAAGTTTTGAGAATTTACAATTGTTTAAAAGTAACATCCTTATTAAGGGTTTTATGGATAAAGCCACCCCTAGAGGTTTTTATTAAAAAACGAAAAGGTCCACATAGTACTAGGTCGACATCTAGGAGGGACTGTGAGGTTCAATTCAGTTCTCACAGAGTGATTTATCCATTAAAGGATGCAAGTGTTGGAACACACAGCCTATTACCACTGGAGAGAGCTCTACCTATCTCTCCTTTAAGGGCCAGCTTAAAGCATGGTTGGTCAGTAATCAGCACTGTGATCATTGAATGTTAGGTACCTTTGAGGACTTTGTGTTTTAGTTACTTTTGTGATATAGTTTTTGTTATTTTTTTTTGTACCTCTTCTTTTGTACATCTTATTTGTATGTATGAAACTGTCTGAATATTTGTATCTTGTTTGTTTTATGGGACTATGGATGGAATTTGGCATTTTGCTAAATTCTGTTTGTTTACAACAACATTGTACGTTCATTAAAATGCCTTGTCCCATTTAAATAGATAATAATAATAAAAAAAATCCACAGTGACATGGTTCAAGGCAGTGTCGTAACATTAGTTAAGTCATTGCCCATATCTGAAAGTGCACACCAAGTTTAGTGGTTGCGACTGCAAAGGCTATAATGTGTTAGAAAGTGCCATTTAGAAACATTTATACGTTTTCAAAAACAATAGCCAGGTTGACAGAGATGTATTTTTGTTTCATATTTCAAGATTTCAGGGTTTTCCAGTTCTAAAATCTGAAATTAGGCCTTAAACTGGTAAGCATGATTTAATCTTTCTCCTGTGTGCATGTGCTGTATAGGTTGTAGTGCACTGAGCTTTTTGATCACCATGCATTGCTTTAGTATAAGTAGTTATGATCAATGGAAGAGAAACAAATGTGCTTTAGTAAGTTGCTACTGATGGCACTGAGTAATTTGGTGCCTGCCTTAAAGTCCATTAGAGAGAAAAAGACCTGCATGAAAGGTTGACACTGCTGCTATGAGTGTGTGTGCCTTGCACTTTGTGTATATATGTCAGAATAAATGTAGGAGAAAGGATGAGATTGCTCTTGATTACAGCTGATAGGTTTATTTGAGGAAGGTCAGGAAGATTTGGGAGTAGACCAAGACACCACTAGCTGATGGGGATGATAGGAGAGTTATGGCACTGTTAACAAAACTCTCTTATCTGGC
This sequence comes from Crenichthys baileyi, assembly GCA_036173005.1. Lineage (NCBI taxonomy): Eukaryota > Metazoa > Chordata > Actinopteri > Cyprinodontiformes > Goodeidae > Crenichthys > Crenichthys baileyi. Next base: position 75,235 of record JAHHUM010001783.1, on the reverse strand, counting down.
TACAAAGTAATGGATAAAAAGACAAAAGAAAATGGTCCTGAGCACTAAAAACCCATTTTATCGGAATCTCAATGCAAATCATAAAAAAACAGCAACTTAACAAAACAAAAACAATGTCAAGACAAAGTTTTTCAGCATTAATTTTCCTCTGCACTGATGTTTCCACAGGTCTTTGAGATTGGACATACCCACTAGTGTTTAGTTGTCACAAAGAGTCTGTTTGACAGCAGTGTAAGCCCCCCACGGCACATCAGAAGTGTCAATCTGGAAATGCTGCATGCCATGGCAATGAATGATGAATGATTTGAAGGTCAAAAAATAGACAAATGAATGACAGTTAAATGGAGAGTTATGCAGATAAAAGGATTATAACTGGGGGTACGGCAAGTTTGGGCTGAAATAAAAGCCCTTTAAGGATGTAATTGGCAGATGTCTTGTTACTTGTTTTTGTTGTTGTTTCTTGTTTTGTCAGAAAATGATACTGTATTTTATATCTTTGCAGTCAGACAGCACCCTGAGCAACTCCCAAAGTGTAGGTCTCTTGTGTCCCTGCTTCTTTCCAGCAGCTCCTGAGTGGAAGAATCTCTTCATTTTCATCATTATCCCTCTATAGCCTGATGAACAAGCGTTGATGACAGTGTGTATTTGATTATTGCTGCTGTTGCCCTCCAGGCACTCTGTGTTTGATTACACCTGCCTTGGAGGTTGCTCTTTTTCTGATTACACTTGCTGTTATTTCCCATCGTAATCACATCCATGAATAAAGCTCTTGTGTTTTTTTGGCTGGGGTTTGAAACGAGGGCTTTATCTGTGTGTAAACATCTCTGTTTTTGGTGTTGTTTTGCTCAGTGGGTAAAGGGTGATTACTGATAGCTCTGAGGCTTGTTTGGGTATGATTACTTTTGCCTGGCAGGCTAGCGTTTTGAATAATTTGTGCCCTCCACAATGTTTATTTTTGTCAACATTCCAATTACACTAGACCAATCAGTGTGGTCACAGCCCAGTCTTCTCATCCCCACATATCAGTTGTGTCAACATCCGCTGTCATCTCGGGTTGTCACAGCGATTGTAACTCTATCACTCAACCTTTTTATTTGCTAAATGCATTTGCATCCAACTTTCGGAAATAACAAGCACAGCTCTTGTCTCCAATTCATTTTTTTGCAATAGATATTTTTTGAATATTGTCTAAATCCTATAATCCGTAAAACAAACTGGGTAAGAAGTCCATGAGCGGTGTATTTCGAGTGAGTCCGTTACTACTGCAGAATAATCACAACATGTTTAGAACAGCACTTCAATGCCAATTTATTGATTTCTGTGAGTCAAACTATGCTTTATTCTGTTATAGTAAGGAACAGAGTTTCTTTTATCGTCTTATTAATTGTTTTGACTGAGGAATAAATTAGGAGGTCCTTACATTTAGTCCAACTTAAATAGTTAAATTTACACTTAGACATGTTACATCAGGTACACATGACTTAAAACATCATTACTCAGCCTTTTCAATGAGATTTGCCTTGCTTATACCTCAAATATTTAGTTTGGTGTGCTTCTGACTGTTAAAGCAAGAATGAACACCACTGTAAGTTTAAGGTAGCTGTCTGAGGCCTTTAGAAGAAGCTTGTGGCAGTTTATAAGACTTGTAAGGGATTTTAAGAGGTCTAAACATGTGAAAAGAGCCATTCTTCTGAACATTAAATAGTCTATAAGTGAAAAGATATTTAAAACAACTAAAACGACATGGCCAGGTCTGGCTGCAAAAGCAAGTTCAAAGTCAAAGCCAAATGCAAGCTGCTGAAAAAAGTTTCTAAAGGTCATAATTGTCATCATGAGACCTAAAGAAAGACAACCTTTGCTCACTAAGAAAAACATGAAGAACAGACTCAAGTTTGCTAGAGAATATAGAAAAAGACCAGGTCTATGGAATAATTCTCTTTTGACAGATGAGTTTAAAGTATATTGTTTGGTTACAAGAACAGATGATGTTAAAGTTAGAAAGCTGATAAACACAGACAAGTGTAAAATTAAAGACACAAGTGAACCAAGTAAGTTTGACTTGCAAGGGTGAGACAGTCCTCTGCCAGAACAGCGACTTCCTTCTCACAAAGGGAGAAATCCTTGCACCAGCCTTTATTTACAACTCACATTCCTACAAGCATAGGGGAGCAAGATGGCGGCGCGCATGGTCGCAGCGCCTCGTAGCTCTCACACAAAAACAGTGCTTTTTAGTGTTTTTGTTAGTTATCTCGTTTTGTTCTCCGCTCAACCTGTCGCGCGCTGATCACCTACAACCGACAGGATCTTTTCCGTATTTTGGATTACGGTGCGAACAGTCCACATCTGAAGAGTAAAAGGACACACGCAATACACACCACCGGGGGAGTTAGCCCGGACACCGGGGGCCCCCCTTGGGCACTCATCCCCACGGGCAGGAGGAGGAGGGGGCGTAGGGGAAGAAAAGAAAAGCGGGGATGCCGGGCTGGGGTCCTCGTTCCAACTGGGAAAGGGGGCCCAAAACCGGGGACCTCGTCCCCCGAGCGTTTTCCTCTCCAACGCCAGATCCCTCGCAAAACAAGATGGCGAGATGAAGCTCCAGGAAGCAAACAGGCTTGTTCGGGGGGCTGTTGCATTCTTGCTGATCACGGAGACCTGGCTTCATTCATCCATTCCAGACACGGCTATCGAGCTAGCAGGCCGCCCCATTCACCGGCACGACAGGAGCCGCGACTCCCCGGTAAGACCAGGGGAGGAGGACTGTGTTTAAGGGTGAACAAAAAGGGGTTTTTGCAAAAAACACGTCCACCATCGATAGGCACTGCTCCGCTGACCGGGAGTTCATCACGGTCAGATGCGGGCCTGTTTACCTTCCCCCCTGAGTTTACCGTAGTCTTGGTAACAGCTGTGTACATACCACCGGATGCTAAACACTAGCTGGGCCCCCTTAGCCACCTTCACAATGCGCTCAGTCGGCAACAAAACAAACACCCGGAAGCTTTGCATGTTGGTCGCGGGGGATTTTTAACCATGCTGAACTAAAAGTAGTGCTCCCGAAAAATTCCCAAACCAGCACATTAAATGGGCACCAGGGGAACCAGGACTTTCGGGACAAGGCCTACTCGAACATTAAGCATGTTACAGGGCCACCAGCTGCCCACCTGGGGGGGCCTCCCCCACATGTCCCTGCCTCTGATTCCGGCCTACACACCGCTTGGGGGAAGCGTTCACCCCCCACAACCCGGACTTGACCACTTGGCCCGACGGTGCCCTCTCTGCAGCTGCAGGGGACTGTTTTAAAAGCACAGACTGGGACGTTTTCAGCCCCACCGGGAAACCTGGAGGTGTTTAACCTCGGGCGGTGCTTTTGCTAACCCCCACCACTGTGTCAACACTGTCACAGTGGAGAAAGGCATCCGGGTTTTTCCTAACCAGAAACCTTGGATGAAAAAAGGATGTTAAGGCCCCCCACTGCTGAGGGAAAGGAACACCCGCCTTCAGGTCTGGAGACGGGGAGCGTTACAGCTGTGCTCGTGCTGCGCTGAGGAGAGGCATCAGAGAGGCCAAGATCGACTATAGGCAGAGGATTCGAGGCCGACTTCAGCAGCAAAAATAAACAGACAGGTGTGGCAGGGACTCCAACACCTGACCAAATACATATCCAGCAACACCACCGTGATCTGGGGGGACGCTTCCCCTGGCGGAAGAGCTCAACCACTTCTTCGGCCCCTTCGAGGTTTGAACCACCAGCGGGTCCACAAAAAACTGCAGGCTACCCCCCCGACAAACCAGACCTTCGCTGTGGAGACACAGGAGTTGAGGAGAGTCCCCCCTGAGAGCAGTGAACCCAGCAAAGCTGCTGGACCCGACGGGGTGACGGGAGGGGGGGTTGAGGGGACTGGGGCCGACCAGCTGGCGGGGATTTTCACTGCCATCTTTAAAACCATCCCTCCCCCAGTGCTCCACCCCCCCACCTTGCCTGAAAGTCCTCCACCATTGTCCCTCTGCCTAAACAGAAAAAATATCACCAGCCTGAATGACTACCGGCCAGTAGGACTCACAACCATCGTCATGAAGTGCTTCGAGAAACTGGTACGGGGGTCATATCACTTCACATCTGTCCCCCACACTCGACCCCCACCCTTTTTCCCTACAGTGCCAAACCCCGGTCCCACGGAGGATGTCATCGCCAAACCCGGCCCCCTCCACACCATGTTTGACCCACTGGAGGCGAGGGAGCTACGCGAGGCTGCTTCCTCCTGGACTTCAGCTCGGTGTTCAACACCAAAATTCCCCGAGCCGGGTGGTGAGCAAACTGGGACAACCGGGGCTCCCCAAAACAGCACCTGTAGTTGGATTAGGAAAGGTTTCTGACAGACCGCTCCCCGGGGAGGGTGAAAGTAGGACACCACCTGTCCTCTCCATTGAGGACCAACCCGGGGGTTTTTCCACAGGGCTGTGTGCTGAGCCCCCGCTCTACACCCTCTACACCCACGACTGCACCCCCCACCTACCCCAGCAACAGCATCATCAAGTTGGGGATGACCCCACGGTGGGGGGGTCATCTCAGGAGGGGATGAGACGGCTTAACAGGACGGACGGTAAGCATCTGTCAGCATGGTGCATGGACAATAATCTGACTCTGAAACCTCCAAGTCAAAGGAGCTCATCGTTGACTTTCGGAGGGTTAAACAGGACAAAAAACCCATCATCATCAACGGGGACAGGGTGGAGATGGTGCCAGTCTTCAGGTTCTTGGGGCACCCACATTAGCGAGGACCTGACGTGGACTTTAAAAAACCGAAATCCTGAAGAAGGGGCCAGCAGAGACTGTACTTCCTGAGGACTCTCAGGAAAAAACAATCTACGACCAGAGCTGCTGTTGTCCTTCTAAAAACCGCTGCACGGTGGAGTCGGTGCTGAGCTGCGGCATCTCGCTGTGGTTCTCCAGCTGCACCTGCAGCAGAGAAGAAGCAGCTCCAACGGGTCCCCTCAAAAACCGCTCAAAAAACTGACTGGCTGCCCTCTCCCCTCCCTGGGGGAGATTTACTCCACCCGCTGCCTTAGGAGACCCGCAGCATCATCAGGGGGCCCCTCACACCCTGGTCCCCACTTTTTGGGGGGAACTACTCCCCTCTGGGGGGCGTTTCTAGGCAATAAGGACAAAAAAAAAAAAGGGGCTGAAAAAAAGCTTTTTTCCCGAGGCTGTTGTTGCCCTGAAAACCTTTAGTAACTCATTTACACTGTAACTGTAACAAAACGTAACCAGCAATAATGACATAAACACTAAAAACATTCCGTGCAATTTTTTCCCTTTTGCAATATGCTACCTTCACGTGCAATAACCTGTTAAATATTCTGTATATATATAAATATATATATATATATATATCGTTTTGCCAACCGGCACAGCCCTTTTTTAAACTTTTTTGTATTTTTTTTCTTTAAATTTGCACTACTTGCCTGCACTGTTTTTTTTCTGTTTTTTTTTTTGGGAAAAATTTTTTGGCACCCATGTGGGGGGCAATGACAAATAAAGAATTCTGATTCTGATTCTGATTCTGATTCTGAAGCAAAAGCGGGAATTGGGGTTTAGGCCCAAATTCTTACAGAGATTTCAACCTAAAAGAGTAGTCATTCCCATATATGGTAAAGGGTTGTCATGTCCAGGGTGTGATCCACTCCAGACCTCATTCCTTAACCTTCCCAAAACACTTTTTTCGGGGACAAAAAAAAGGCAATCAGAAAATCAAAAAAAAAAATCTTAAAAAAAAAAAAAAAATAGTAGAACTTCAGACATAAACATGATTTAAACTAAACAATGATAACTTATATACATTCTTCCAACAATTCCCTCCTGTTTATTATTGATTAGTTTAATATCACATCCATGTATACACTTCCAAAAGCTTTATTCATATACTTCATTAAAATATTTAACTATTGTTGAGTTTAGTGATTTCTCCTCCATAGTGTCATCATAGTCCTGGTCCTCATCCAAAAGCTGGTAATCCTGGGACAACATTGTGCCAACAATTCCTCCAACCATCCTTAATATAAGTGCTCTGATACAGGGAACAACACACAGAGTAAAAAGGCAAACAACACAAACACAGCGATGACAGGGGTCATGATTTTCAAAAACAGTTGCCACCACGGTCCTGAAGAAAGCCATGAAAAAAAGGCGTCCTTGGCCGGGATGGACATCCTGCTGCATACCCCTTTTAATTTCATTTAATTGGCGTATAGCATCGCTCACTCTGTGTCCATCTTCACCGTTGGTCTCATCAGGGATGTAGGTGCAGCAGGTCTCGTTTAGGAGAACGCAAACTCCCCCAACCGAAGCCGTCAGCAAGTCCAACACCATCCTGTTCTGCAACGCCACGGTTCGAAGAGCTGTGACTTCTGTGGACAGTCCTGTAAGAGCTTTTGTGGTTGCATTAACAAACAGTTCCAGTCAATAATCTATAGTTTCTAATCTAAGCATGTTCTTTCCTACTCCCAACCGGGAATAAATTAGCAAAATCTTATTTCCTGTTGATCCCTGCTCGAATTCCTCAGGAACATCTGATCCCCACACACTGTCATGTGGCTTCACACAAATGAGTTCCCACTTACTCCTATTTAGGGAAGGTTGAACTGAAATGACATAACTGTGATCAGTGACATAAACAGGTGCACAAACACCACTCCAACTTGGAGGCAACTGCAAATAAATGGCAGTTCCACACATCCAGTGAAATCCATCTATTACATAAGTGCCCTTTAGATCATGGACCTTTCCCCCTGGTCCAGCTTGGTGGGAAGAATAATAGTAAGTCATGTTACACATGCACATTGGAATAGTCCCCACTGGGATGGAACCGGTGCCTATGACACAATGAGAAAAATGGGAACCTGCAAGAAGCTCCACATAGTTGGACACAGGGGTTGTAACATTAAACTGTTTAAACTCTGTAACATCACAGTTGTAAAATGTTGCATTACCCATTACCACGTGGAAACTGGTACTGACACCGGAAACGCTATTTCTGATAAAACACTCATCTCTTGGCACTGGTACTGGTCTAGCTGTCAACCTGGGCTGGCTGGAAGAGATAGGAACTTCAGTTCATACATAACAAAACCAGAAATATTCCTGGACTTGGTTACAATTTTTGCATATTGGTACCAGCTATTAGTCTCATACAAGTAATTTATATCTTGTAAAACATTCCATGGAAATCTTCATTTATCCACATCTTTAATTTCAGGAGATCGTGAGATTGTGGAAATTTCTAGCATATTATTAACACAATTAGGGCACACGTGATAAACAAAACTAAATGTTTCAACAACATCTTTCCTTTAGATTTACCTGTTAGTCTCTCTCTCACCCCTAAGGGCTGGGAAGGATCGTTGGTTTCTTCACTGACGTTGAGACGAAGCCTCCACTAGATGGCGAAATCCCCTCTTGAAGTCAAACTATCACTTCCTAGCCTGTGGGTGGAAAGATTGACAGGCTCACCAGTGTGTTTTGGATTTTTACAGCGGTAGGAGTTGTCAATAACACTTGGAATGGACCCTCCCACTTTGGATCAGATCACGTTTTGTTCTTAATGGTCTTAATCAGCACCCAATCACCTTCTTCCACGTCACCAGGAACCTGTAGGGCTCCAGAAACATCATTTGGCAGATTATTAGCATTTTGTATGTCTCTAGACTGTAATATCTTCCTCATGTAGTCTGCTAACGTCACATCTTGAGGATCTTTTAGGTCTTTTTGTAGATCAGGGATATAGTAAGGCCTGCGGTGTATTATTTCAAAAGGTGTTAATCCACTCTGAGCTGATGGGGTTATCCTCATATTGAGTTTTACTATATATAAACATTCAACCCAATTTCTTTTTGTTTATTCCATTGTCTTTCTAAGCTTACTTTTAACTGTCCCATTTGTTCCCTCTATCAACCCTGCACTCTGGGGGTGGTAGCTACAACGTGTTTTCAGGTCAAGTCAAGTCAAGTTTTTTTATATAGCACTTTTCAGCAACAAGGCACTCAAGGCTCTGTACATAAGGAAACACATTACAATGATCCAGAAAATAAAACAACAGAGTTAATAAAAAAATAAATAAAGATAATAGAATGATGAATAAGAAAATGAAAGGAAAATTGGACTGAAAATTTAACTAATAATGTTTAGATAACACATTCAAAGGCCACTCTAAACAAATAAGTTTTTAATCTTGATTTAATGCAATTTAGGGTTTCGATGCTATTACAGTTTTCGGGGAGTTTATTCCAGATTAGTGGAGCATAAGAACTAAAAGCTGCTTCTCCATGTTTGGTTCTGGTTCTCGATATGAGAGGTCTGGGTGGTTGATACACTGACAACAAGTCTGTAATGTATTTTGGTGCTAAGCCATTCAGTGATTTATAGACTAACATAAGTATTTTAAAGTCTATTCTCTGAGCTACAGGGAGCCAGTGTAGGGACTTTAGAACAGGGGTGATGTGCTCCACTTTCTTAGTTCTAGTGAGGATGCTCTGATCGACTTTTTAGGCAGACCTGTGAAGACACCGTTGCAGTAATCAATTCTACTAAAGATGAACGCATGAATTAGTTTTTCAAGGTCCTGCTGGGACATTAGTCCTTTAATCCTGAAGATGTTCTTTAGGTGATACAAGGCGACCTTGTTACTATCTTTGCCTCTGAAGGTTCAGGTCTGAGTCCATCACTACACCCAGGTTTTGAGCCTGACTGATGGTTTCTAGCTGTATTAACTGAAGCTATGTGCTAACTTTTAAAATGCCCTTCATTTGGTCCAAAGATTATTACTTCAGTTTTGTTTTGATTCAGCTGAAGAACATTTTGGCACATCCATGCATTGATTTCTTCTAAGCATTTACCCAGCTCTTGAATGGGTTTATAGTCACCTGGTGACATCGTAACGTATAGCTGCGTGTCGTCTGCATAGTTATGATAACTTACGTTGTTGTTTATTAAAATCTGAGTTAGGGGGAGCATGTAGATATTGAATAGGAGGGGCCCTAAGATGGATCCTTGGGGAACGCCACATGTGATTTTTGTGGTCTCTGATGTAAAGTTACTGACACAAAAGTCCCTGTCCTTCAAGTAGGATTTAAACCACTTGAGTGCTGTACCAGAAAGGCCGACCCAGTTTTCCAGGCGCTCTAATAAAATGGAGTGATCAACTGTGTCGAATGCTGCACTAAGGTCCAATAATACCAGCACTGTGGTTCTTCCACAGTATGCATTTATACGGTTGTCATTGAACACCTTGACAAGAGCAGTCTCTGTACTGTGGTAAGCAGGAAGCCTGACTGGAAGACATCGAAGCGGTTGGTCATTGTTAGGAAGTTGTTTAACCGCTGAAACACAGCTTTTTTCAATAATCTTACTGATGAAGGGGAGGTTTGATATAGGCCTGTAGTTCTGTAGTAGCAGCTTGTCCAAGTTGCTCTTTTCAATAGAGGTTTGATAATTGCTGTTATCAGGGCCTGGGGGAAAACACCTGACAAAAGGGGGTGTTATTTTTGTGTTAAATCAGATGTTATTACAGGCAAAGCTTTCTTAAGGAAAGCTGTGGGTAAAAGATCGAGACAGCAGGAAGAAGAGCTTAGTTGGTGTACGATTTATTCTAAGTTTTTGTAGTTTATTTGGTGAAATTGGGAATTTTGTCAAAATCAGTTCTAGTTGGAGACAACTTTTGGTACTGGAGTTGATGTGGATGTGCTGATTGCCCCTCTGATCTTTTGGGTTTTTTCAGTGAAGAAGTTAGCAAATTCATTGCAGGCCCTGGTAGAGTGGAGTTCAGATGCTACAGTTACAGTAGGGGTTTGTTAGCCTGTCGACCGGTGGCAAATAATGCACGAGCATTGTTTATGTTTTTGTGCTGATGATCTCCGAAAAGTAAAGATTTCCCCTTGCAATTTTTCAGTTGTAGGTTATATCTGTATAGTCTCTCTTTATAGATAATATAGTGAACCTGGAGTCCAGTCTTTCGCCACCTGAGTTCAGCTTTTCGACACTCCTGTTTTTCACTTCTGACTGGTGGAGCACTTCTCCACGGAAACATTTTCTTCCCAGAAACGACTTTCACTTTAATTGGAGCAACTAAATCAATGATGTCCGAGATTTTAGAATTAAAGTTTTCTAGTATCTCATCTACAGTGTTACAGGGCAAAGTGGAGGTAGAAGAGTAAATCTGGTTAAAGGTTCCGTCCTTAAAGATGCATTTACCACGCCTCAACAAGGCGTTGGAGGCGTGGTAAGGCGTATTCGTCACTTCCTGTTTTGCACTTGGTGGATTGTTTGGTGTGTGAAGGCTCTCTCGTTTCATCTGATTTCTCTCTACTTTGATATCTCTTACTTGTTAAATACCATAAGCACGTTAAAACACATACTTTCTTTTGCTGTATTTAACGTTTGGGACTCTCCGTGTTTTACACGGTTTTTTTCTAGTAGTGGTAAGAGGGGTCGCTAGCTTAGCGTTAGCTTTAGCTCCACCATGGCTACCCGTTCTGTCTGTTTTTCTCTTCTGAGTCTCCTCCTCTCTTCTTGCTCTCTGTGTCAGATGTTCAGTTACTCCTCTGCCTCCTTTAGTGATAATGGTACGGTGTAATAATGTAGCATTTTTTGTAGCTTTTGGAGGCGAGGGTGGTCGGATTTGAGGCCCGGCTCCGCGCTGTTGGAAAACCAGCAGATAGCCGAGCCCTTAGCCAGCGCGGAGCCACCGAGGGTAGCTCCCCGTAGCAGTCCTCCGGCAGAGGCCCGCCGCAGCACCTGGTATCTCAGGCCGGCTGGGTGACGGTACGTAGGAAGCATAGTCTTAGATCTCAGCCCACAAGGTCACCACCAACCCGTCTGCGTTTCTAATAGATATTTCCTTCCCCGCTCAGCGACACACCCGCTGAGAAGCCAACTCTGGTAATTTGCAGCTCCATAGTCAGAAACGTGGCACTAGAGACACCGCGACCATAGTCAAATGTCTGCCAGGGGCCGAACGGGCGACATCAAATCCTACCTGAAACTGCTGGCTAAGGATAAGCGTAAATACAGTAAGATTGTTATTCACGCTGGCGGTAATGACACCCGTTACGTCAATCGGAGGTCACTTAAGTTAGTGTTGCTTCGGTGTGTAAGTTTGCCCAAAACAATGTCGGACTCCGTAATTTTCTCTGGTCCCCTCCCCGATCTGCAGTGACGACATGTTTAGCCGCATGCTGTCATTCAACGCTGCTGTCTAGGTGGTGTCCAGAAAACGATGTGGGTTACATTGATAATTGGCGAACATTTTGGGGAAAACCTGGTCTGATCCGGAAGAGACGGGGCATCCATCCCACTTTGGATGGAGCAGCTCTTCTTTCTAGGAATCTGGCCGAATTATTAGTTCTCCAAACCTCTGACAACCCAGGGTTCAGACCAGGAGCAGGGTCGTAGTTTAACACTCCTCTCTGCAGCTTCTGTACTGCTACCCACCATTACCCTATTAAGACAGTGTCTCGCCCACCGGCCAAAATTGAATAGATTAAAAAATAATCTAAAAAGAGGAAATCAGGAAATATCTCATAAAAATAACACAACTCAGACTAAAAATAAAAATAAAACAATTAATGTGGCTTACTGAACATAAGATCTCTCTCTTCAAAGACTTTGCTAGTTAGTGACCTGATTTGGACAATCAGATTTGATTATTTTGCCTCACAGAAACCTGGCTGCAGCAAGAGGATTATTTACTATAAATGAGTCAACTCCTACTAATTATTTAAATTTTCACATTTCCTCGAAATACTGGGCGAGGAGGAGGAGTAGCAACCATCTTTCAGTCCGATTTATTGACTAGTCCAAGACCAATCAATAGCTACAAATTCTTTTGAAATATTTAATCCTTCATTTTCCTCATCCAAATTGCAAAGCAAATAAACACTTCTGTTTTGTTGTTTTGTACCGTCCACCAGGCCCTTACTCTCAATTTATAGATCAGTTTTCAGACCTTTTATCTGATTTAGTGTTTACATACAGAAAAGTTTATTATAGTGGGGGATTTAACATTCATGTTGACACTGAAAGTGATAGCTTAAATATAGCCTTTAAGGTATCTTAGACTCATTGGCTTTACTCAAAACATTAACAAACCTACCCACGTTTGTCTTCATTCTCTGGACCTTGTGCTGACATATGGCATTGAGTGTTACAGACATTACAATATTTTCTCACAACCCTGTGCTGTCCGACCATTTTTTAATAACCTTTGAGTTTAATTTAACCGAGTACTCCACACCTAAAGGAAATTTCATTATAGTAGATCATTATCAGACGATGGCCTTAACAACCTTTAAAGAATCTGTTCCACTTTTAAATTTGCTCATTATCACAGAAAACACAGTGGGAAGGGCAATAATTTTTGTTTCTTCTCCCTCACAAATTGATTCTCTTGTTCAGAGTGTTACTACTTCATCATTGCGTGGTTGCATTAGACATGCAGCCCCCTTGAAAAAGAAGGAAATTAATTCATAGGAGGCAGGCTTTTCCCTGGTTTAATCAGAGCTGCGTACTTTAAAGCACAATGTTAGAAAATTGGAGCGAAATGGCGCTCTACACACCTAGAGGATTCTTACTTTAATCTGGAAAAATAGCCTACTGTTGTATAAAAGGACACTTCACCAAGCTAGAACAGCTTATTTCTCATCCTTAATGAAGAGAACAAGAATAATCCTAGGTTTCTCTTTAGTACAGTTGCTAAACTTACACAGAGTCATAGCTCTGTTGAGCCATCCATTCCCTTAGCTCTCAGCAGTCATGATTTTTATGGGATTCTTCCAAAATAAAATTGATTCTATTAAGAAGAAAAATCTTTTGACAATCTCCCAGAGATGATTACTTTCATCCTCAACAAGTGAGACAACATTGGAAATAACTGTAAACCTGATCTGTGTTTGGACTGTTTTTGATCCTGTGGAGCTTCCTGAGTTATCTAAATATTAGCCTTCATCTAACCTTCAACTTGTATGTTAGACCCAATCCCAACCAAATTATTTAAGGTAAGTGTTCCCTCTGATTACCAGCCCCATTTTAGATATGATTATTTATCCTTAGTAAATGGTTATGTACCACAAGCTTTTAAGGTAGCTGTAATTAAACCTTTGCTTAAGAAAAACCCTTTTTTCGCTTGATCGAGATGACTTAATAAATTACAGACCGATATCCAATCTTCCGTTCCTTATCTAAATTCTTGAGAAAAATAGTTGCTAATCAAATGTGTGAGCATTTAACACAGCAATGACCTGTTTGAAGAGTTTTCAGTCAGGTTTCAGAGCTCATCATAGCACTGAAAAAAACAGCTCTGCTGAAAGTCACTAATGATATTCTTATTGCCTCAGATAATGGACTTGTGTCTGTACTGGTTCTGTTAGATCTCAGTGCTGCATTTGATACAGTCGATCATAATATTCTCTTTAAAGGCTGGAATATGCTGTAGGGAAAGGGGAACAGCACTAGGCTGGTTTAAATCTTATTTGTCTGACAGATTCCAGTTTGTTCATGTAAATGATAAATCATCTTTAAACTCCAGGGTTAATTGTGGAGTACCACAGGGTTTTCAGTACTTGGGCCAATTCTCTTTACTATATATAATGCTTCCAATAGGTAAAATTATCAGGCAGCATAGAATAAATTTTCACTGTTACGCTGATGACACTCAGCTTTACTTATCCATAATCCTGATGAGCCCAACCAGTTAGATAGACTACAAGCATGTCTTGAAGACATAAAAACTTGGATGACTTTAAATTTTCTGCTTCTAAATTCAGACAAGACAGAAGTTGTGGTCTTTGGACCGGAGTTTTTTAAAAGAAACTGCTTAGTCAATCACTTAACCTGGATGGCATTAATTGACCTCCGGTAATAAAGTAAAAAACTTGGTGTTATTTTTGACCCAGGACATGTCATTTAAATCCATATTAAACAGGTTTCCAGGATTTCCTTCTTTCATCTCCGAACATTGCCCAAATTAGAAATATCCTGTCCAGATTGATGCTGAAAAACTAGTCCATGCATTTGTTACTTCAAGCTGGACTATTGGTAATTCCTTTACTATCAGGATGTCACAAAATTGCAGTTCAAAGCCTTCAGCTGATTCAAATGCTGCGCCAAGAGTTTTCTGATGAAAATAAAAAGAGAGATCATATTTCCCCCTACTTTAAGCTTCCCTTTCTTGGCTCCCCTGTTAAATCCAGAATAGAATTTAAAATTCTCCTCCTCACATATAAAGCCCTTAATGATTTAGCTCCATCATACATCAGAGAGCTGATTGTTCCATATGTTCCTAACAGAGCACTTCGTTCTCAGACTGCAGGTTTACTGGTGGTTCCTAAAGTCTCTAGAAGTATAATGGGAGGCAGATCCTTTAGTTATCAGGCTCCTCTCCTGTGGAACCAGCTCCCAGTTTAATGCCGTGAGGCGGACACCCTGTCTACTTTTAAGGCTAGGCTTAAAACTTTCCTTTTTGATAAAGCTTATAGTTTAGAGTGGCTTAGGTTATCCTGAGCTATCTCTGTAGTTATGCTGCTATAGGCTTAGGCTGCCTGGAGGACAATAATGACCACTTTCACCCTCTTCGCTACTTTCTCACACTACTCTTCAATTTTGTATTATTTGCTGTTATTTTCAGCTTTTAACTTTGTTCTCTCTCTTCTCTCTTCCTAGAAGCTACACCTGGCCTGACTCTGTGTCTACCTGTGACAACTGTCTGAGAGGGGCATCGTCCGAGCTTCTGCTGGCAACAACTTGGTGCTCACCCTCTACCGATGATCCACATGGCCCTGTCTTTCAGTGTTTAACCCTTTCTCTCTCCTAGACATGGCAATTGACTGAGCTTTTGCTGTGACTAACTCTATGTGCTCTCTTTCTGACTCTAACCTTGAAAACTGGCTCAGAGTTTGTCTGTTCTTTCTTTCTTGGTAAAACGACTAAAGGAGCTACATCCATTGACATTTACTTTTCCTTCCCATAGAAAGGACTCCTGGATCAGTGCTTCTTTATTCTCTTTGTGTCTCTGCTCTGTTCTCTCTAACCCCCAGTCGGTCGTGGCAGATGGATGCTCACACTGAGCCTGGTTCTGCTGGAGGTTTCTTCCTGTTAAAAGGGAATTTTTCCTCTCCTCTGTTGCTACATGCATGCTCAGGATGAGGGATTGCTGCAAAGTCAACACCAGTGCCTGTCCACTGTCTCTACATGCTCATCCGGGAGGAGTGACTGCTACAAATCTCTGACTTGATGCAATCTGTTGGGTTTCCTTAGATAGAAAAACTTTTTATCCAATTTGAATAAATAACAGAATCTGACTGCAGTGTTCAACAGTTAGGAATAATTGGAATGTATGTACCTGAGTTTTGTGAAGTGCCTTGAGACGACATGTGTTGTGAATTGGAGCTATGTAAATAAACTGAATTGAATTGAATTACAGAAAAAGTGTGACATCATCTGAAAAACAAAATAAGGCAAGAGAAGATGTGGACCATAAAACATGAGAATGACCCAAAACAGACCAGAACAGCCAAGGACTGGCGCAGGATAAGAAACTAGAAAGTTATGGGCGAGTCAAAGCTCAAATTTGAATCCCACCAAGATGCAGTGGAGTGACTTAAAACAGGCTGTTCTTGAAACCCCTTATCTTACTCTTTCAGACCATTATGAGAGACTGGAAGATGACTACAAGAAACGTGTTACTTAAGGTATTTCAGCTAAAGGGGCAACATTAGCTTTTACGGTGTAACCTTTTTGCTTGGCTACAAAAAGTTAATTTTGTTGCTGTTTATGTAGAGTTAAATCATTTTCTTTTCCAGAGATGAAAGAAATGGCATTAAACATCAATAGGTGAAGTAAATATAGTACTGATTATTTTATGTACACTACCTTTCTAGTATGTATTACTTTTATATCTTGTCTTTTTTCTCGATTTTTTTGGGTGGTGCTTTTTAGGGTTTGGGTTAGTATACTGCTATATTTTTCTGTTGTCTTACAGGTTAGCCATTTGAATTCAAAATGACCTATCAAATGAAAATATTAGATTAATTAAAAGCATTCCCACTTTTCAATCTAAATTTATTCCTTTTTAAAATATATCACTGTTCAGAGAAAGAAACAAAAAGTTGAATATAGGGATTAAATGGGCTTGATATAATCCTGCCAAAGCAGGGATAAGGCCAAAACACAGGTTAACCATTAAAAGGCAGGGATGAGAAGGCTTGAAAAAAATTCTCCAAACACAGAGAGAAAGGAAATAAAATATATCATCTCTTAACATAACAAGTAATAGATTAGTGTAAAAGGACAGAGAAGACACTTGGTATTGCTTTAATCCTGTCAGTGGGAACCCTCTAATCCCCTGTTGTGAGCATCACAGAAACACGTTGGTGTTTTTGGCTTTTGTTCCGTGAGGGTAATCCCTGGCCTGCTTGCCCTCCAGTCTAGGGTGGTATGTCTTTGCAACAGTAATGCGGCCTACAGATATTACACAGTCAATAGGACACATGCCACCCTCCAAACAAGTCACTCTCAATAAAGCTTAATATCACTTATGCCACAAGTTATATTTAGTAAATATTATATATATATAATAATATATATATATATTTTAAATATATATATATAATAAATATATTAATGTATAATATTATATAATATATTATATAATATATTATATAATATAATATATATAAATATAATAGTAATATATTAGGTTTTTTTCAGGAGCTTTTTTTGCTTTTAAATCAGAAGCAGAACTACTTGATGTTTTTTTTTTTACCAGGGTATATATCCAAGTTATGTATTCACACAACTTGGCACAATCAGGTTTATAGCAATCTTTTAATTTTACCTTTTTTTTTTTTTTTTTGTTGAAATAATGCTAACATTTTGAAGTGGCCCACCCAGAGTCCTGACTTAGGAAAAAGCTCTTACTTTTGGAATGACATTGTGATTTTCAAATTTCCAGGTAATTCTCACAAGGATATTATTTAACTAATTGACGGAGAACACATCCCAGAGGTAAAATAAAAGTGTATTAGATGCAATATTGTTTTACTCCAGAAAAAGATTAATTCCATGAATATTTTAAGGTATAGCTCTTGCAGCCCCAGTTCTTTCATCTTGACCTTGAAAAATGTCTTTTTTTGCTTAACACCCTCTTAATTTAAGGCCATGGTTCTCAACCGGCAAAGGTGAACTGGTCCACCTGCAGCCCCCTGCACGCCTTGGATAAACAGAAGAATATGAATGGATTTCAATTCAATTCAATTCAATTCAGTTTTATTTATATAGCGCCAATTCAATGGATGAGCAACCAGGATGTGTTGTGATTTAAAAAAAAAAAATATTTACATATTTCTTCAAAATAACAGCTTGATTATTGGTTACAATCAACACTTTTCGATTCTGCAGGTTTTATCCTTTAGAGTAATTCACAGTATATACCACCTAATGTCAAATTGCTTTCATGTTGGAAAAAAGGGAAAACATTAAGAAAATGCCAGTCTGCCACCTCAGTGTCAGGTTTTTATGTCTTAGCAAAACTGACCAAAAAGTGTATCCATTTTACTTTCCCTGCAACACAGTGTGTTGCCTAGCGGCTTAAAGTGATGATGTCAGTGGGCCATAGTGGTTTATGAGATTAAGTCCCTAGAGGAAGTCATAGGCTTTTTAAACCCAGGACAAACAGCCTCTTAATTTAATTGAGGGTGCAAGTGGGCACAAAAGTAATGATTGCCTCGGTCATAAAAGGCAAAGAGGCTTTGTGTACCTTGGTGTTGTTAACAGGAAGAGCCAGAATGGTTATGAGTAGATCCAATCAAACTGTGAATTAAGAGCGGCCAATGACACCCACTAGAAATAACTCGCTTATTGCATTTTTAAAATTCGAATGATTGTGTTTAAAAGTTACATGAATCAATATTTATTTGTCTGTTTTCATTGGAAAACTTCAAAACATTCTCCAGACAGCTATGTGTGATTTCTACTCAGTGCCTCAGCATAAAAGAGCAGTGGTTGTAGCACAAAGTACAACCTTCCAACATGGAATCAGTTATAGTGACATGGACACCCACACCTTTACAGATCTGTCTATAAATTCCCCAAGCAGCTTAAATCAATTGAAGCCTTAGAGGGGAACAGTACTGTGAATATTTCTGCCTTGACAGAACAGAGTTTCAAAGGCTCTCCAACAGAACTTTGGGGCTTTACTGAAGTTCATCACATCACCAAAATCCATAATCAGGAATTGTTACATTCAATTTCTGAAATCAAAGTTCATTTTTTAATGCCATATTGCCTGTGTCAATGAAAATTTCCTCTGTGGATAAAACCGTTTCATAAAAAGTAATATAGAAATGCATTTTTTTGGATAAAGCTTCTCACTGTTCTTAGGGTGAGATTAACACAATTTCACAGTAGGCTTTCCATAGGCTAAGACTTCAAGTCTGTTCTGAAATACCAGCTGAAGAGGAGCATTATACTTTTTTATCTGTTTGTTTCTCGCTCTCTTATTTTCCTTTCCTTTTTGTTTTTGCAAATGCAACAAATTAGTGTTTTGACAATACAAAAACTGACAACAGATAATTCGTAAATGTGCACTTTAAGAGAGATCAGTATGTTGCCGATCTAGGTTTTGACAGGTCTTTTTTCTTATAAGCTGGAAGAAATGCAGTCTGTGGAATAGCATTATTCAACAATGAAATTTCCAATTGCAAGCTTGTTGGTGCAATGGTACCAGCGAGTATGTACTGCAATCACTAAGCCATGACATGAATTAAACATTTAATCTCACAATGCTAACTCAACACTCAATGGGAGAGATGTTGGCACTGCGGTTTAGTGTGGTACACTGTTACGTATTTGACACACCAGTCTGAACCCCTCTTAGGCAGGAACAGCTGTCTTAAGACAGAAGCATACTTTATGGACTGCTAAACTTTGCTGAAAGTTAAGCAAAGATATTTGGGGAGAAAATGGCGCTCTACACACCTAGACGATTCCTACTTAATCTGGAAAAATAGCCTACTGTTGTATAAAAAGACACTTCGCCAAGCCAGAACAGCTTATTTCTCATCATTAATAGAAGAGAACAAGAATAATCCTTTAGTACAGTTGCTAAACTTACACAGAGTCATAGCTCTGTTGAGCCATCCATTCCCTTAGCTCTTAGCAGTCATGAGTTTATGGGATTCTTTTTAAATAAAATTGATTCTATTAAAAAAAAAATCTTTGATATACTCCTGAAGATGATTACTTCATCCTCAGCAAGTTAGACAACATTGGAAATAACTGTAGAACCTGATCTGTACTTGGACTGCTTTGATCCTGTGGAGCTTCCTGAGTTATCAGAAATATTAGGTTCATCTAAACCTTCAACTTGTATGTTAGACCCAATCCCAACCAAATTATTTAAGGAAGTGTTCCCTCCAATTACCAGCCCCATTTTAGATATGATTAATTTATCCTTAGTAAATGGATATGTACCACAAGCTTTTAGGTAGCTGTAATTAAACCTTTGCTTAAGAAATCTTCACTTGATTGAGATGACTTAATAAATTACAGACCTATATCCAATCTTCCATTCTTATCTAAAATTCTTGAGAAAATAGTTGCTAATCAAATGTGTGAGCATTTACACAGCAATGACCTGTTAAGAGTTTCAGTCAGGCTTCCGAACTCATCATTGCACTGAAACAGCTCTGCTGAAAGTCACTAATGATATTCTTCTAGCCTCAGATAATGGACTTGTGTCTGTACTTGTCCTGTTAGATCTCAGTGCTGCATTTGATACAGTCGATCACAATATTCTCTTAGAAAGGCTGGAATATGATGTAGGGATCAGGGGAACAGCACTAGGCTGGTTTAAATCTTATGTGTCTGACAGATTCCAGTTTGTTCATGTAAATGATAAATCATCTTTAAACTCCAGGGTTAATTGTGGAGTACCACAGGGTTCAATACTTGGGCCAATTCTCTTTACTATATATATGCTTCCAATAGGTAAAATTATCAGGCAGCATAGAATACATTTTCACTGTTACGCTGATGATACTCAGCTTTACTTATCCATAAATCCTGATGAGCCCAACCAGTTAGATAGACTACAAGCATGTCTTGAAGACATAAAAACTTGGATGACCTTAAATTTTCTGCTTCTAAATTCAGACAAGACAGAAGTTGTGGTCTTTGGACCGGAGTCTTTAAAAAAGAAACTGCTTAGTCAATCACTTAACCTGGATGGCATTAAATTGACCTCCGGTAATAAAGTAAAAAACCTTGGTGTTATTTTTGACCAGGACATGTCATTTAAATCCCATATTAAACAGGTTTCTAGGATTTCCTTCTTTCATCTCCGGAACATTGCCAAAATTAGAAATATCCTGTCCAGAAGTGACGCTGAAAAACTAGTCCATGCATTTGTTACTTCAAGGCTGGACTATTGTAATTCTTTACTATCAGGATGTCCACAAAATGCAGTTAAAAGCCTTCAGCTGATTCAAAATGCTGCACCAAGAGTTCTGATGAAAATTAAAAGGAGAGATCATATTCCCCCTACTTTAGCTTCCCTTCATTGGCTCCCTGTTAAATCCAGAATAGAATTTAAAATTCTCTTTCTCACATATAAAGCCCTTAATGATCTAGCTCCATCATACATCAGAGATATGATTGTTCCATACGTTCCTAACAGAGCACTTCGTTCTCAGACTGCAGGTTTACTGGTGGTTCCTAGAGTCTCTAGAAGTAGAATGGGAGGCAGATCCTTTAGTTATCAGGCTCACCTCCTGTGGAACCAGCTCCCAGTTTTAGTCCGTGAGGCAGACACCCTTTCTACTTTTAAGGCTAGGCTTAAAACCTTCCTTTTTGATAAAGCTTATAGTTAGAGTGGCTTAGGTTATCCTGAGCTATCTTCCTTATTTTTACCTCCGTCTTCTTTCCTCCCTGTTGGATGGAGTATGGGGGAGTCAGGATTAGCCTAAACCGGCTCAGTTATGGTTGAGGTGCAAACACACCCTCCATTTCTGCTACCTGTATGACCCCCTCTCTTTTCCAATGGTTACAATCCATCTGACAGAGAGAGGTATCCCAGAACAGCCAAGGACTGGCGCAGGATAAGAAACTAGAAAGTTATGGGCGAGTCAAAGCCCAAATTTGAATCCCACCAAAATGCAGTGGAGTGACTTAAAACAGGCTGTTCTTGAAACCCGTTGTCTCACATCTTCAGACCATTATGAGAGACTGGAAGATGACTACAAGAAACGTGTTACTTAAGGTATTTCAGCTAAAGGGGCAACATTAGCTTTTACAGTGTAACCTTTTTGCTTGGCTACAAAAAGTTAATTTTGTTGCTGTTTATGTAGAGTTGAATCATTTTCTTCATTTTTTTTAGATTATAAATCTGAGTCTTTTTTTAAGGTGTTTCTGTGTTGAGTTAACAGTCCTCACTGGTTTGTTTATTATTCTTATTGTATTCCAGGTTGCGCCCTTGTTCCAACAATATATCGTTAACTGATTTTATACATGGACCTTTGGAGTGAGAGTGCTAAGTAGTTTATTTCATGCTGGCAATGAATGGTCCACAATCACAACAACTCTAAAGTATTAAAAATATTTAATAAAGCACAAAAGTACACATATTGAGCTAAAACCACAAGTGTAGTGAACTGATGATGCCAATCGGTCCGTTTAAGCCCTACAGCTCCAGCTTTACTGGTACCAAAAAAGGTAGAAAAGAAACCTTATGCACTATGCAAAAACATTTGCAAACCTACGCTAAGTCCAGTAGGTATGTAAAAGGTTTTTGTAAGAAGGGCTTTAGACTGGTGCATACAGACCTAATGCCCAATGAAGCTGAAAGCACAAAAAAGACTCCAGAAAGGGGCACAGAACTTGACCACATAAACCTAAGCTGTGGTCATATTACTTTGTAGGATACTCTCTCCCACTAAGACCATTATTTGTTTTACATGCATAGATCTATTAGTTACTGAAAAACATGAAAAACATGTAATAATTAAAAGATCCACAAAGCTAGCAAAACTCCTGTGCATCAGAGGTTGAACTCACAACCTGCTTCAGATTATAAATTCAGATTTTAATTTTAAATTGTAAGGAGCTTGACTGAAACAACATTTAGGTCCTAGCACACATATTTCTATTATTGATTATGATTTGCAGTCAACAAGGTTTTGGAGTGTCATTTATTAAATGCAGAAATATCCTATATTTAGAGTATGCACACAGTAACCGAGTGGATGGCAACTTCACAAATTGTCAATTATTAAATGCTAAATTATCTGAGATTTTGAGCATGCACTCTGCAACCCAGTGGAGTGCAACTGCACAAATTTATTTTCTATTTCCTATTTATTTAAACTATACCTGCTGTGGTTTGTAAATGCACACATAAATGTGACATGTTTCAACTTTATTCTGTCTTAAGACTTCAAGGAGCTGCAGCTATACAGTAAAGAATGTGTTTCCTTCACCACATCACCATTAGACCTGTAAATTGGTTTGGTAGAATAGATTGTATATTTGATATTTTGTTTAGATTTGTAGAAAAATTGGATCCAACTACAATGTGCAAAGAGTGCTCAATATTTAATCCATAAGAAACCATTTTTATTTTATGTTGTCAATTGTCTTCAACATATTCATCTTCTCTTTTAACAATGGTACAAGTATAAAAGTAATAATCTTAATGCTGAATCCAGTTTGCTTTTGTTTTAAAGATTTGGTTGGAGTGACGTGTCACAAGGTGTGACAAGGCTTCAGAAGGCCAGAAGTGGTATATACTCCTTCTAGCAAGTTTTGCGTCTGTCTCAAGGGTATCCTTTAAAAGGATGTGAGTTGAAAACCGCCAAAGAGAGGTGTACAAGAGACATCCTGATCAGATGCCTGAACCACCTCTACTGACTCCTTCAGCTTTAATCGGAGCACCTTCCAGATGACATAACACCTCACCCTGTCCCTGAGTCCAACTAACTCATAGATGAAGCTACGTTCAGCCACTTATGTCTGGTATAATGTCCTTTCAGTCATGAACCATATCTAATTTCCATAGAATAATTGAGAGCTTTGCTTAGGGCTCAGCCCTCTCATCACCACGGCAGACAAGGGGAGTGAAAAAGGCCTAGAGATTAGGCCCCAATCTGTTTTTGCATCTTCTGCTCTATTCTACCATGACAGGATGCCCGTGGTAACTCTGGAGAAGCTGCAGGAACCCATACCTCAGGTTAGAGAATAAGCCATCAAGCCAACTAATAGCTGTGCACATGACAAATGTGATTCCCATGTGATTCCCCTTCTACTACATTTTTGTCTGAATGGATGTATTTTTTCTCTAAAACAGATTTAAAACCATACCTGACATTGGTTAACTAACGTGCATTTTTTTCAGTTAGTAATATTGCACCAGGAAAGTCTCTAAAGACCAAAGTGCAACAATGTTAGCAGGTAAGTGGACACAATAGAGCATGGGATACTATAAATAGTAATTGACTTTAGTTTACCCAAAATTGATCTTGTAACATTAGCCTTGGGACCTGTCTTGAGACAATGCTTAGCAGCAGAGTACTCATTTGCTAAAAATTACCTACCACTGAATTTATAAAGTATAAAAGATGGCAGAATTTTGTCAGATGTTTATATATATTTATTGACTGACTAAAGTGCTAGCCTTATTATGTATTCATTAGATGTTCTCTTTAAATTTAAAGCAATAGTAATTATAAAAAGAACTTGGTGGACATCTACAACTACACTTTCAGAGCAACACAAACACTTTTTAGAGTATTTACCTGTGATGTACATACAGTGGAGCCACAGGACTTTAGCCTTAGATATAACAAGAAAAAAAACAGCCTGCAGTGCTGTATTGCTACAAAGGGAGATGGTGAGTGTACAGGGTTCACTTTACCGTTGCACCAAG
This sequence comes from Crenichthys baileyi, assembly GCA_036173005.1. NCBI lineage: Eukaryota > Metazoa > Chordata > Actinopteri > Cyprinodontiformes > Goodeidae > Crenichthys > Crenichthys baileyi. The sequence continues at coordinate 51,275 of JAHHUM010001783.1, read as the reverse complement.
AGCTAGTTATACTGAGTGTGATCAGATGGTTAAATAAATCATGAGCATTAAGAAGCCTGGGTGAAATCCCCAAGGTTTATACTGTCTTGTAGTCAAACAAATTTTGCAGACTATGCAAACAATGGGCTTTCATTAAGTATAAGAGGAAATTCAGATTTAGTGGTGGAATAAAGCAGTTTGTTTTGTGGGGCAGAGTATGGCAGTGGGTCACTGAAATCACAAACAGTAGCTTTGTCACTGTGTCAACTATATGAGATATGTGGAGGACTAACCCAAAGCAGTGCATAATTGTGAAGTGGAAAAAAAGGAAACTGTTTTAACAACTAAAATCCGGAAAAGTGTTGTGTGCATTTTTGTTCAGCCTGCTTTACTCTAATACTAGTAAATTATATTTGACACAATACAATATTGAATTGCCTACAGAAGGAACCTAAGTAGTAGACAGAGTCCACCAGCACTGTTCAATTCGTTGTGCACAAATGGAAACAGGATGGCACCACAGCAATCCTACCAAGACACCTAAACTGACAGACAGAACATTTTAACAAACAAAAAAAATGTCCTTTTGAAAATTAAAACGTGTACATATGGTGTTCAATAAATTCAGTCAATACTTGGTTATGGCTTTTTATATATTTTAAGGTTTCTGAATTACTGCATTAATGAGGCGTGTTATTATGGTGATCAGCCTGTTGGCTGATGGGAACTTCACACTGGACCCCAAGGGTTTTTATGTGTCGCTCCACCCTGGGGTCTTGATTTCCCAATTTAATGCAAATTTTACTTTTATCTGAAAAGACGACTTTGCAACAGCCCAGCAATTTTTTGCCTTAGCTAAGCTAAGATGCTTGAATGAGACATTTGTAGTCCATGTCCTGGATATATCGGTATGCCCTTGCTCTTGATGCAGTGACTCCATCTGCAAACAACACCTTGTGTCTCTTCCCAAAACTGTTGATCTGGCTCTGTTATACTATATCTGTGATTTGTGTACTTGTTCTACCACACTTGTTCAACTCAACTTTCCATTAAAATTCTTGGATACCTTTTCTCTGTGAATATCCAGGTTCTTTAGAAATTTACTTTTGTGGCTTATCTTTATGGAGGATGTCTATGAATTTTGATCAACATGTAGTACCCCAAAATGTCAATTATGTGGCACAAATAACATTTTCCAGCTTTGTTTGGGTTTTGTTATTAATTTTGAGTCCTTTATGTGTATGCTAGTTCAAATCCATGCTAAATATTACTGAGGACTGATTGGTTTCGGATAACTTTGTTTTCTTTAATAAGTGAAATCATCCTTTCAAAACTGCTTTTTGTGTTTACCCAGGTTTTCTTTATCTGATGATAGATTTTTTTGATGATGATGAGTAAGCCAACAAGCAACATGCAAGACCCCCTTCAGTTTGTTTTTTGCCGTGGAGTTGAAGGCGAGGTGCCATCATACACCTTCTTCAACAAACGGCATGTCATTTCGACAAAGCAGGCATCAGTGTGACAATCATGTTCTTTGATTTCTCCAGTGCATTTAACACAATTCAACCTGATTTTCTTTGTCAGAAACTCCAGAAGACTCAGGTGGAGGCCTCAACAATCACCTGGATCAAAGACTATCTGACAAACAGACCACAGTTTGTGAGACTAAAGGGTGACTTAAACTGACTGACTTCCTGCTGACCAGGTAGTCAGCAGCACAGGAGCACCACAGGGTATCAGAGATAAACAAGAAGCTAAGTACAGGGAGCTGGTGGACCACTTTGTGGCATGGTGTAGAAACAATCATCTCATCTTGAACCTAAATAAAACAAAGGAGTAGAATGTAGATTTTAAGAGAAACAAGAATAGGACAAACACTATTTCGATCTGTCGTACAACAACAGAGTGTCTTCAGTCAGAGGCTTCTTCAGATATGCTGTAAGACAGACCGCTACAGGAGATCCTTCCTGCCCACTGCCATCACCATCTACAACGGCTTTTTGAAGAAACCTGTTTAATATGAGCTACAATATTTAATTCCCCTTTGGGATCAATAAAGTATTTTTGAATTTAATTGAATAATCCAAAACATTAAATGTGATAAAAACAACAGGGTGATATACTTTTTCACACCTCTGCATAGATTACATTACAGCTGAGTCAGATTAAAACAAAAAAAAGTAAAAAACAAACAAAAAAAACTTCTCTGTATTTTTTTATTTTATAATAAAATTATAGGACATATTGTGTTTACACACTTTCACAAAGGGCTATTGCTGAAGTTTCTCGATATTTGCTTCTGGTGTTTTGAAATCATTTCCCAAGTGACAGCAGTAAACTATACATTTGTATGTCACTGATATATACCAATGTTACAGCGTCACATACAATTGTTGCATTCAGTTTTTACTTGTATGTAGGCAGTTTTTACGATTTCATATACTACTCCTAAAGAGCGAGATCATTTTCTAATCCCTTCCCTATTTCTATTTCTGAAACATATTTTTGATAGGCTGACATCTACACTGTTTCTTTGTCTTAGTATTTTGCACCAATTTTATATCATCTAAATCTATGCTCATCTGAAAATGTGTTTGGTTATTTCACTTCAAAGTTTCTTTGTGCTGTGTGTAATGCAAATTTGCAGATTTCAAATGGAAAAATGAGGGCATTGCATGTGCATAAAACTGAATGAGTCACATTTGGCTGTCATCTGTTTGATCAGAGACGCCCTCAGTTTTCCTTCATTTTTAAATGTGATCTTCAGTACATGAATTTATCTGCAAAGGTTGAAGTTATGTGTTTCTGGTTTAACGTGTGTGTGACTGTCTAAGGCAGGCATCCTAATGTAGATGGAGAAGGTCTCTCTTGTTTTCCCCAGTGATGTTGATTGGGAAACAGCTCCAGGCAACCTTCAGGCTGTGACTCTAACTCTAGGCTCTGACTCCGCCACTTTATCTTGTTTTAATGTCTCAAAGTAAAAGCACATGGAGTGTCTAAATGTTTATGCATGCATCTCTGTTTACACATGTGACTACGTGTACTCTGGTCACTGACTGCACAAAAGAAGTGGACATGTAGCCCCCGGATATGAAAATCAAAGCCAGCGCAGACGTACCTTATACCTCACAGCAGGGAACAACTTTGTTGTTTACAAAACAGAAGTCAGAATATAAAGCAGTCTGGGAGAGTGCTCTTTTTCATTGCAGAAAGGTTACCATATCAAACATTTCCCTGATTAGTTTATAGTCTCAGTCTCTAGCTTAAAGATCTTTGAGTTTCATTTTATGGGAACAGTCATCAAAAAGTGCAAATATAGTACCTTACAAAACTAGTCATACCCTTTGAACTGTTCAAAAATATTATTTCACATTACAACACAAAGTTGTATTTTACTAGGGCCTTTTTACTAGGCCAACATGAAATAGTGTGCAGCCATGAAGTGCAAGAAAAAGGGTTCCTGGTTTCAAAATATGTTTGTAAAAAAATATATATGAAAACTGTTTCATTGATTTATATTGCCATAGATTTATATTTTATTACGAATTAGAAAAAGGCGGACCCAAGATTCAGCCAGACACAGAACTGAAAGATTAAAAAGTTTATTCAGCCACAGGAAAACGTCACTCAGGTTAAACTCCACACAGCTTCCAGGAATCACTGAAGCAGAAAGAAGGATTAGTGACTTGTAGTTTCTCCAAATCTTGCAAGGATCAGAAAAGTCACTAACCTGTCGGGGACCGAGTCGGGGCTCCACGAAGGGCTTGACCTGAGAAACGTGGAACGTGGGGTGAATCCTCATGGAATTGGGCAATCTCAGCCGTACAGAGACAGGGTTGATGATCTTGGAGATAGGGAAAGGTCCAACAAATCGGGGTGCCAACTTCCGGGACTCTATCCGTAACAGTAGGTCTTTGACGGAGAGCCAAACTTTCTGCCCCACCTGGTACTTAGGGGCAGGGATCCGTCTCCGGTTGGCCATTCTTGACTGAACCAGTGACATTCTGATCATTGACCTCCTGGCCTTTCTCCATATTCTTTGGCATCTTAAGGCAGCTGCTTGGGCAGACGGAACATTAGCCTCTTTCTCCTGTACGGAAAACATGGGTGGCTGGAAACCAAACACAACATGGAAAGGAGACAAACCAGTGGAACTTGACTGCAAAGAGTTCATGGCGTATTCAACCCAGGGTAAATTTTGTGACCACTTGGTCGGGTCTGACTCACATAAAATGCGAAGTTTGGTTTCCACTTCTTGGTTGGCTCTCTCAGTTTGGCCATCAGATTGCGGATGAAACCCTGAAGAGAGACTAACAGAAATTCCCAACAAAGAACAGAACTCCTTCCAAAAACGTGACACAAACTGGGGTCCTCTATTGGAAACAATGTCAGTAGGTATTCCATGGAGCCTGAAAACTTCTCTGGTCAATATCTCACCCATCTCCTTTGCAGACGGGAGCTTCTCCAGGGGCACCAGATGAACCATCTTGGAAAATCTGTCAAGTATCGTCAGTAGAACAGAGTGACCATTTGACATCGGTAAACCTGTTACAAAGTCCATAGCAATGTGTGACCATGGGCGAGGGGGAATGGGCAATGGGTGCAACAACCCCGCAGGGGGGCGACGAGAAGACTTGGCTTGACTTGGCTTGAGTGCATGCAGAAACATAGTCTTTGACATCCTTCACAAGCGATGGCCACCAAAACTGAGCTTGTACAGTCTGAATCGTTCTGCTGATTCCAGGATGACAAACGAGACGAGAGCAATGACAAGACTCCAGTACCTTTGGCACAAGGCGTTCGGGAACAAAACAGTGGTCCAGTAGGCATGATGGTGGGATAGGCAGATCCCTGATGGCCTCCTGGACCTCCCTTTCCACCTCAACTCGGGACACAGACAACCTGACGGTCTCAGGAAGGATAAACTCCTCTTCACCTGCAGACTGAGATTCTGCGGGCTCTTGAATCCGGGATAGGGCGTCAGGTTTGCCATTTTTACTCCCTGGCCTGTAAGACAGGGAGAAATTAAAACGACCAAAAAACAGAGCCCATCTTGCCTGCCTGGGGTTCAGCCGTTTTGCTGATTTCAGGTACTCCAAATTCTTATGGTCAGTCCACACCATAAATGGCTCCTCCCTTCCAGCCAATGTCTCCACTCCGTCAATGCCAACTTGACAGCCAGCAACTCTCTGTCTCCCACGTCGTAATTCCGCTCAGCCTGTGACAGAGTCCTTGAGAAGAAAGCACATGGGTGAACACTATCATCCTCACCTCTCTGGCTTAACACGGCTCCAACCCCAGTGCTTGAGGCATCCACCTCCACGATAAACTGTCTTTCTGGGTCAGGAGACCGTAGCACTGGAGCTGACGTGAAGAGTTCCTTTAACCTGCTGAAGGCCTTCTCTGCATCCTTATTCCATACAAATCTTGTCTTGGAAGAGGTAAGAGCGTTCAGGGGAGTAACAACCAGGCTGTAATTTCTAATAAACCTCCTATAGAAGTTTGCGAATCCCAGAAATCTCTGAAGCTGCTTACGATCAGTGCGGACAGGCCATTCCAAGACGGCCCTTACTTTAGAGGGATCGACAATCACTTGACCTGGGGAAATGATGAAGCCTAAAAAGGATGTAGTAGTGGTGTGAAACTCACATTTCTCTGCCTTGACGAACAACTGGTTTTGCAGAAGACTCAGGAGAACAGCTCTGACATGTTTCTTGTGGGTATCCAGATCTTGAGAATAGATTAATATGTCATCAAGGTAGACAAACACGAATTGACCCACCATGTCTCTTAGAACGTCATTGACCACTGACTGAAAAACTGCAGGAGCGTTAGTAAGTCCAAATGGCATGACCTTGTATTCATAATGGCCCGTAGGCATGTTAAAAGCCGTCTTCCACTCATCCCCTTCTCTGATTCGGACCAGATGATAAGCATTCCTTAGATCCAGCTTAGAAAATATCTTGGCTCCCTGGATCTGATCAAAAGCTGTGTTCAGGAGTGGTAAGGGGTATCTATTTTTAACTGTTATCTCATTAAGGCCTCTATAATCAATGCATGGTCTCAACAAACCATCCTTCTTCCCAACAAAAAAGAAACCAGCACCTGCAGGAGAGGAAGAAGTTTGAATTTGTCCTGCCTTTAATGCCTCATCAACATATTTCTTCATGGCCCTGTGCTCTGGACCAGAAAATGAGTAAAGCCTGCCTTTGGGGGGTGAAGTGCCAGGAAGCAAATCAATAGCACAATCATATGGTCTGTGGGGTGGCAGAGCTATGGCCTTGATCTTAATAAACACTTCTTTTAAGTCATGGTATTCTTGCGGTACCTTGGATAAATCCGGGTATGTTTCCTCGACCTCATTCTCCACGCTGACCTCCATAGCAGCAGACAAAAGGCAGGCAGCGGAACATGGCTCAGACCACCCAGAATCTCTTTCTTCTTCCAGTCCATGTGAGGGTTGTGTTTCTGCAACCAGGAGGCCCCTAAGACTACAGGAAGTTCAGGTGAATTAATGATCATGAAAGTTACTTTTTCTTGATGATTACCTCCAACTGTTAAGGTAATCTCCTCCGTTCTGAGGTGTGAATTGTTCATGCTGTGACCATCCAATGCTAGCACGTTTCGTGTGTCAGCTGACGGAATGAGTTTTATGCTGTTCTTATTTGCAAATGTTTCATCCATGAATTCAGTGTCTGCTCCTGAATCAATAAACACGGCCCCCTGGAGAGTCATGGAAGAGGTTTGAAAACAAGCAGGAAACAAGAAGGAGGAGGCAGTTAGCTGGCTTCGGCTCAGTAGAGACCTCCCTTCCTCTGCTGAGCCTGTCCTTTTAATAGGCATCTGAGGGCTAAGTGTCCTTTCTTTCCACAATAAAAATAGAGCTTGAACTTCCTCCGACGATCTTTCTCCTCAGGGGTAATCTTGGTTCTGCCCACTGCATGGGCTCACAATCATCGTTCTCCTCAGTGAGAGGTGAACGGCTCCTTCTTTCACGCAGGTGTGCTGGACCCTGAAATGAGGGACGACCCACCTCATGTCGCTTCTCCCTCCTTCTCTCTGCTAGCCGAACATCTATGTGAGCAGCAAGATCCTCGAGCTGTTTCAGGGAGGAGGGGTAGTCACGGGTCGCTAACTCATACTTGATGTCTGCGTTCAGTCCTTGCATAAATGCATCCATTTGTGCTGCCTCATTCCAACGGCTATCTGCGGCCAGCAAATGAAAGTCCATTATATAGGACGAGACAGGCTGATCACCCTGTTTGAGGGACAGTAAGCCTCTTGCGGCTTCACGACCTGGAAGAACAGGGTTAAAAACTTGAATGAGTTCCTTGGAAAAAGTTTCATAATAGTTACAAGATGCAGACCTGTTATGCCATTCAGCAGTCCCCCACTGCTTCGCCCTTCCTGCCAGCAGAGATATAACAAAAGCCACCTTGGAGCGCTCAGTGGGAAAGGATGACGGCTGAAGCTCAAAATGAATCTCACACTGAGTTAGGAAAACTCGACACTGGTCTGGGTCTCCCCTGAACAGCTCAGGCGGAGATAGGCGTGGCTCCCTTACCTCTGCTGTTGTCTGTGTCACTTGGGCGTGGTTAATTTGTGACGGTGGCGGCTTGGAGACAGGATTGCCAGAACGTAATATGGAAATTATTTCCTCCATGCTGGAACCCAGCCAGGAAAGGGTCTCATCAACGTGGATGCGCCACTGCTGTGCTGGCGATGAGTCCATTTTTGGCCAGATTTTTCTATTACGAATTAGAAAAAGGCGGACCCAAGATTCAGCCAGACACAGAACTGAAAGATTAAAAAGTTTATTCAGCCACAGGAAAACGTCACTCAGGTTAAACTCCACACAGCTTCCAGGAATCACTGAAGCAGAAAGAAGGATTAGTGACTTGTAGTTTCTCCAAATCTTGCAAGGATCAAAAAAGTCACTAACCTGTTCTTGTCTTGGGTTAAACTTGAAACCCAGAGGGGAAACCTCAGTGGGTAGAAGGCAGGGATCTCCACAGCGCAGGTGAGAGAGACAGGTGACTTTTGGGTGAATAATCCAAGGGCTAGGCTGATTCAATAATCCAGGGACAGAAACAGGGTCAATGATCGGAACAAGAGACGTCAGGCAAGGGGCAGGCAGAGGCATAAATCAGATGCAGGAAACAGGGTCAAAACCAAAATCCAAACAGTCCGACAAGGGGCAGGCAGAGGCAAAAATCCAAGAGGCAAGGCAAGGTCAAAACAACGATCAGTCAGGAAGGAACGCTGGATATCTACTCACACGATGGCTTTCAAAAATCTGGCACTGTCTGCTTGTCAGAGTCAGTATATATCAGGGAAGACACAGGTGCTTGGAATGCCACAGATTGCACTGCACTGCAGCAGTCACCAGGTGCATCTCATCTGCTGATTGCAGCCAGAGAGACAGAGTAGAGCAGACGTGCTATGTGTTAATTTAATTTCAGTGGGAATACACAGTCATATTCAATAAATTAAACCTCTATTTCATTTCTGTTGATGATTTTCTGCTTACAGCGAATGAAAACCTAGCATTTAAGATTAGAATATTACATCAGAACAATAAAAAAACATTTTAACACAGAAATGTGGGCTTAATACACACTTAGTTATTTATAAAGGTACTTTTAATCTTACCAACAAGCCTCACTGGAATGGATATTCTAAATTATTGAAAATTTCTGTAGATATTCTCTGAAAGGCTTCTAAGGTTGATAAAGAACATTGGTGAACTAACACATTGGAAAGGTCAGAGACAGTGTTAGTGTTTGATAGCTTGAAGCTGGATTAAGGTATAAAATAACATCCCAAGCCTTGAGTATCTTATAGAGCACTGTTCCATTAGCCGAAAATAAAAAAGGGTATGGCGCAAAACTATTAAAATATACAGTAGCTGTGCAGTTAAACTGACAGGCTGGGCAATGCTTAGTGTAACTTCGGAGAAGAAAATCCTGTTTGAAGTCTTCCACAAGCCATATAAGGGACCCAGCAAACATATCACAGAAGGTGCTCTGGTCTTATGAGACCAATAACGAACATTGCCTACATCAGAATCAGAATCAGCTTTATTGCCAAGTTTGTACATACAAACAAGGAATTTGACTCCGGTACACTTTGCTCTTTGGTTTTTGTTTTTGCCCTACAGAATATACATATCTACAATGTACAAATATACACATATATAAATAAATAAAATGGTGCATTTGCAACATCTGTATGCTGTTGTTTTGTACTCTATTGAATGTTCAACAGAGAAACAGCCTGGGGGAAGAAACTGTCTCTGTGGTGGCTGGTTTTAGTTAACAGCGCTCTGTAGCATCGGCCTGAAGGCAGAACTCTAAACAGTTTATGTGCAGGGTGTGTGGGGTCTGCAGAGATTTTAGCAGCTCTTTTCCTGACCCTTGACCTGTATAAGTCCTGGATGGAGGGAAGGTCAGCCCTGATGATTCTCTCTGCAGTCCTGATTATTCGTTGCAGTCTGGACCTGTCCTGTTTTGTGGATGAACCAAACCACACTGAGATGGATGAAGACAGGACAGACTGAATGATGGCTGTGTAGAAGATGACCAGCAGCTCCTGTGGAAGGTTGTACTTCTTGAGTTGCCTCAGAAGGTACAGTCTCTGCTGGGCCTTCTTTCGAACAGTGTCTATGTGTGAAGACCATCTCAGGTCCTCAGAGATGGTGGTTCCTAAGAATCTGAAGTGATCCACAGCCGACACGGTGTTGTTGAGGATGGTGAGGGGGGTGTATGGAGGTGGTGTTTTCCGAAAGTCCACCACCATCTCCACAGTCTTGAGTGGGTTTAGTTCCAGGTAGTTCTGACTACACCAGTGTATCAGGCGATCCACCTCCTGTCTGTATGCAGACTCATCACCGTCCTGGATCAGTCCAATGACAGTGGTGTCATCTGCAAACTTAAGGAGTTTCACGGACGAGTCCGATGAGGTGCAGTCATTTGTGTACAGGGAGAAGAGGAGTGGGGATAGAACACGCCCCTGTACACCAGTACTTATTGATCTGGTTCGGGAGAAGATGCTCCCCAGTCTCACCTGCTGCTGTCGGTCCGTCAAGAAGCTGTTGATCCACTGACAGGTGGAGGCTGGGATGTTGAGGTGGGTGAGCTTCTGGTGGAGGATGTCTGGTATGATAGAGTTGAAGGCCGAGCTGAAGTCTACAAACAGGATCCTGGCGTAGGTCCTTGGGCGGTCGAGGTGTTGCAGGATGAAGTGTAGACCCAGGTTAACAGTATTATCTGCCGACCTGTTTGCTCTGTAAGCAAACTGCAGGGCGTCCAGTAGAGGGCCTGTGATGTCTTTCAGGTGCTTCAACAGCAGCCGCTCAAAGGATTTCATGACCACAGACGTCAGGGCTACAGGCCTGTTGTCATTTAATCCTAGGATGGTGGGTTTCTTGGGCACTGGGATGATGGTGGATCGTTTGAAGCAGGAGGGGACCTCACACTTCTCCAGTGACTTGTTGAAGATCCGGGTGAAGATCGGGGCGAGTTGATTTGTACAGGCTTTCAGGCATGATGGGGAGACGTTATCGGGTCCTCCAGCTTTCTTTGTTTTCATTCGCTGAAAGAGCCTATTTACATCTTCCTCAGAGATCTTTAGTGCAGGCAGAGGATCTGAAGGTAGGGGGTTGGTTGCTTTACTGGTCGAATTTGTTCCTGAATGGGATGTGGAGGAGTTGGTTTGAGGTGTGAATGGCTTCTTGTCATGTCTGCAGTAGAAGCCATTCAGACGGTTAGCCAGGCGAGGACTTTGTTCAGGAAGGGTGGGGGGGCTTCTGTAGGCAGTCAGGTTTCTCAGACCAGTCCATAGACCCGAAGTGTCACCAGTAGAAAGGCTGTTCTTCAGCTTCTCACTGTAACTTCTCTTAGCTGCTTTGATCTCCTTTGTAAGTCCGTTCCTGGCCTGCCTGTACCGCGCCCAATCTCCACTGCTGTGAGCTTCTTCCTTGTCCCTGCGCAGATTCCTGAGGTGTGGAGTAAACCATGACTTGTTGTTCCCAAAGGTGCAGAAGGTCTTGGTCTGCACACACATGTTCTCACAGAAACTGATGTATGATGTCACCACATCAATTAGTTCGTTTAAATCAGTGCCCGAGGTTTCAAAAACAGTCCAGTCTGTGCATTCAAAGCAGGCCTGTAGCATCTGCTTCGATTCCTCAGTCCACTTTTTACAGTGTGAACCACGGGTTTGGAAGCTCTTAGTTTCTGTCTGTAAGTTGGGATGAGGTGGATAAGGCAACGATCCGAAAGTCCCAGAGCAGCCCTGGTAACAGCATGGTATGAGTCCTTAAAAGCTGTGTAACAGTGGTCCAGTGTGTTTTTGTCTCTGGTGGGACACTTAATATGCTGTCTGTATTTTGGGAGCTCATTAGAGAGATCTGCCCAGTTAAAATCTCCCAGTATTATGATAAAAGAATCAGGGTGTTTTTTCTCCACGTCTGTAATCAGCTCAGCAAGATGTTTTTCCGCGGCAGAATTGCAGCCATGCGGTGGAAAATATGAGCCGATTATTATGAACGAGGAAAACTCTCTCGGTGAGCAAAACGGTTTACAGATTATGGAAAATGACTCCAGATCCGGACTACATGTTTTCCCCAGCACTTTTATGTCTCTGCACCAAGCTTCGTTTATATAAAAGCAGATTCCGCCTCCTCGCTTCTTCCCTGATAGCTCCGCGCTGCGATCCTCTCTGAACAGCTGGAAGTCCGATATCAGCAGTGCGCGGTCCGGGATGTTGTCACTCAGCCATGTCTCGGTGAAGCAGAGAACCGCTGATTTGCGGAGGTCCGAGTTTTTACCGGTGAAAAGAGGTAGCTCTTTTCACCGGTAAAAACCGGTGAAAAGAGCTACTCTGTAAGCTCTGTTGCTTACAGAGCGGACATTTGCCAGATGTATTGAACGCAGTGGTGTGCGAAGTCCTCTTTTGCGGAGCTTTACCAGGACGCCAGCACGCTTTCCCCTCCGACGCTTCCGGCACAGTATCCCGTAGAGCGCCGCCGCTCCGCTTGCCAGAAGCTCAGTGAACCTCGGATCAATGAAGGATGGTGAAAAAAACCCAAGAGAGGACTCTCTGATGTTGAGAAGTTCCTCTCTACTGAATGAGACCACCGAATTGTGGCCCGAGACCACAGTACTGTGGCTCGAAAAACATATGAACACACAAACTACAAAAATAAAGAGAGAGCGAAGCTCAGAGGCTGCCATCGTTGGCGCCATGCTTTGTGTCGAACAAACCCGCACAGCACTCTACACCATCCCCATTGTGAAACCTGGTGGTGGCATTATTTTGCTGTGGGGACCATTTTGTTCAACGGGGATAGGGAAGGTGGTCAGCATTGATGGATTGAGCTAAATACAAGGCAATACCGGAAGAAAATTGTTAGGGTCTGCAGAAGACTCACTAATGGGGCAGAGGTTTACCTTCCAGCAGGATAACGCTAAACATACAGCCTTTACTGCTAACCGTTTAGCTCTTAAGGGTTCTGCAGACAGTACTGGATGTTTTTAAACATAAATGTTTCCATAGTTCCCTTCTGCTATTCAGTCTGTCCGCAGTGCAAAAATGTGACCTATAGTTTACAGGTGTTGATAATTGTTTTGCATGCACTTTAAAGTAGAATTTCAGGACATCAGGTCAAAGGCTAGAAGCTGGATAGTTTTCGTGGCTTTTTAAATTATATTTTTATTTTTGGAGCACGAACACAAGAATGTACAACTCTCTCTTTTAGCCTTGTCCATGGTCTGTTATGTGTGACTTTACAGGCCTACAGTGAACCAAATGGTAGGTGCAATCACATATCCACACTGCTCAATTAACAGTTCTGTTTTCAAAGACTCATGAAATTCAATGTATGTCTACATATTTAACAGTCTAACAACTATTCAGGATTATATTAATGATCTTGAGAAAGCATGACAACTCCCTATTTAACAGTATGCTATGGCCAGCAATATCTTCTGATAGAGTGGTACGTGTGGATGATTGTTCTCTGGTGCATCATTGAAGGAAGGAGCAGGATATAGCTGTTGGGTTAGTATGGAGAAGGGCTAAAATCAGAATTTAAGAATCATTGCAGGTGTTTGAACTTTGAAAAAGGCAGCATTGAGTTTGAAGTGTAAAAGATAAAGGTCTGTTGGAGCCGATGGGGATTCGTTGTCTCTGACTATGTCTTTCACTCAGCCTGATTGAGCTTTTACCTGCAACCACAGTCACACAAAGGGTGTACAGCAGGATCAGACACCTTTTGTTGGAAGTCTACAGATTGATTTTGAAGTCTACACTAAGCTTGTGAGGGTTTTTACTCAGAAATAATGGCAGCTGAAATAATGATTCAGCAATTGAGTCACTCTGCAAACACCATCAAAACAAATTAGCTTCACATTTATTTCTCGCTAAATTAATTGCGGGCAAAGTGGTTTTAAGTGTACTGCTGGGTGTTGTGAATTATTGTACGGCAGGTTAATATGAGGTAAAACATAACTCTATTGGATTTATTTAGTGATTAATAGCTATTATTAGTTTAAAAGTGCATTGTGATAAGACCTCATACAAAGTACAAGTAGCCAGTCTACAACATCAGATTTATGTATTGACTTCATTCTGTTCAGTATAGGTTTATATACTTTCAAACCTCTGACACTGATGAAATTATAGAAATAAAATATAACATAACACTGAATCAATCTGAAAATTATATCTTGTTTTTCTCCCCACTCTTTTTTTACCTTTGATGAGACGTCACAGCACCTCAGTGGGCAGGCTTCAATTAGGCAGAAAGAGCTGTGGGAGTTTTGGCAAGTGCAAGAAGTGTGTGAATACAGAGCGCAGCATAACAAGAGCACGTCTCAAACAATAGTATTTATCTTTCAGAGAGCTTTCTATACACTGTGCACAGTCACACACACAGACACACATGCACACGCGCACACACACACACACACACAGAGAAAGAGAGATCTGCACAGAGATCTCAGGAGGGATGCAGCTAAAGCATTAGAGAGCTGTCTCTATTCACTTTCATCTCTTATCTCTTTTTAATACTTCCTCCGTTCTGGAGTTTTTTTTCTTCTTCTTTTCATGCTGCTCTAAGTTTTTCAGCTTTTATTTTACCAGCTCGAAGTGTTTCTCAAGTAGACTCCAAATCAGTCAGTGAATGGCTGTTTGTAAAGGTACAAAGACCTAAAAACTACAGGCTATCTTCAAGATGTTTAAGGACAGTGTATATGGCCTGAGCATGTGAATGTACAAGCTAGTTCATATCAATCAAGCCCATGCCCTTGCATTATCTTCCCACCTCTCTTGTCCTGAATAACACAGCCAGCTGCCTCATATCCATTAAGAGGTTCTCTGCAGCTTCATTCCGTCGCAAGTTGTCAAAATGCACTGAGTATGTACATGCGCATACATCTGACTGTGCGTGTCCGTCTCCGCAGCGTGGGAATGAATGTGTGTTTAACTGTGTTTAAGTGTGGGTGTGTGCCCTTCAGACTGCTCACGCTTCATTTGTCTGCTGAATGAGACCAGAATCTCTTGCTATTCACTTGAGAATTTTTTCTCTACCAGTGCGCTGCTTCAGTAAGCACTCTTAATGGTAAGCCAATATTGTGTGTGGCATGTGTGCACAGAATTTGTACAGATATATGGGTATCTTAAAGTAGATTTGTTCTAAAACTTCGGTGCTGCTTTTCTTTCTGCTTGTGTGTGTGCGTATGTGTGCATGTGAATATGCAAGGACTTTTCTGACTTACTTTGGTTGGTAGAAGTACATCAAAGTGTTTAAGGTCAAAAGGGCCCAAGAGAGGAAGATGAGAGGCCAAACCCAGAAATATTGAGAGAAAGTAAACTAATTCACCTTTTGCTCCCTTTATTTTTTGCCTTAAGTACGCTCCCTGTATGTTTCACACACTTTAATTTTCCTCCTTCATCTTGCCCTTCTCATTACCCCTGGAACTCATTTCCCCACTTTCTTTGGTACATACACGCACACATAGCTTCCACACTTTTCTTTATCAAAGTTGTAAAGATCACCCATATAAATGCATAGGGTGTTCTCTGGGGAAAAGCAGAGAGAGAGGCAGAAAGAGAGGGTTTGCTCCTCTGATCCTAGCCTTGATTTTCTAAATATCAACTTTAATTGCTCTTTCTTGTATGGCTGCCACAATTGCTAACTCTGGCTGTGATGTTGTTGTATTTGTGTTATTAGGCCCAAAGAGGATCCTTGCTGGGAACATTGGCCTGAGTTCACCACCAGGATAAATGACCAAAAAGGCTCTGTAGTACGCATGCATAATGGCCTGTGCATGTACGTTATTTTGACTGTTTGTATTTGTGAATACTTGTTTGCCCTGTGCTTTGAATGTGTTCATTCATCTGTGTGCGCTTCATAATGATATTCATGAATTATGCATGTGGTGTGACGCTTTTCATTCAATTTCAGCTCTTATTTTCTCCCCAAACAACATTACAAAGGCGGGTCTCTGGGCATTTGGCTGTAAATAAACTTGAACTAATAGACTTCAACTGTGGGCAGCACCCGTCTACAATGCACTCACCGGGAGCAAGCTTAACGAACTGCCTACAGGCGCTGTTCTCAGGTCAGCTCTTATGAATTGCTCTTGACTTTTTGGGTGCTCGTGAGGTTAAGGAAAACAGATCTAACGTAACCCTTGTGAGGCACTGTTGCTCCAGTATATATTGAAAATAAATAAATAAGGGGAAAAAAGCAGAGCATAGCCAGAAAAGTGTACTTGCATAAATTACCATGTTATATCAACACAGGTCTACATGCCCTCAGCAGGAATTGATAATTAAATCAAAATCATTTATTTTATATGGGTTGATTGTGTCTTCCGGCTATCTCTATAAACTTTCTGAGTATGCAGGGCTGCAATCGTGTGCAAAGGTGTGTGTCATAGAGTTCAAGTTGCATTTACTATTTATTTATGAAGAGTTGGAATGAGGAGGTATGTTGCCATACATGACTGCCCGTGTTTTACTTGTCTATGACCTGTGACCTTGTCCTCTGTCATCACTTTATGCTTGTGACTGCACAGTGGCTCAGAGCGCTGCCCCTCCTTCCATGTTTTTTCGTCTCTCTCTCTTTTTCACCTTTTTCTTTCCTTCCCTGTTTGTTGTGCTTAATTGCTCATTAAGTCCTTGGAACTTCCCCTTTTAGTGCCTGGGGCGCCCTGTTTGGCACTTGTAACATTGGAGATTTGTAAGTGTAGGCCTGCTATGCATGTACTGTATGTATGTTTATGGCTGTGTTTGGAGCAATGTGAGGGAAGTCAATATGATTTTGCAGCAGATATTCACCTAAATCTTTGCTTGAAGCAACAGAAGTCATCTTGCTATTGTCTTTTAGGACACTGTTTTGTTGTGTAGGGGTACAACTTGTATTGCTCCTGTTACTGATTTTGTAGGTGTCCCTTGGGTTAGATTGCAAGGGGTACTGTGGGAGATACTGAGTATCAGTGTTTCCTTTAAAGGCTGTCTGCTCCTAATAGAGTCATTGCTAATGATGTGACCTCATTCTCAGCAAATAATTGAGCTTGTCCCCAGTGAGGGTCCTACCATGGCTGCTCCTTGTCACTAATTCATTTTTTGATGTTCATGGAGAAGGGAAACATGTCTGGTTTTTGCAGATGATGTGGTTTCGTCAGCACCTTCAGTGTGCACTGGTTGCCATGGGTCTCAGCCAGAAAACAATGTATTGCTCAATCCTAAATAAAAGTTACTCTGCCCCAAACAGAGGAGTTAAAATATACTGGTTTCTTGTTCATGGTTGATGGTAAGTGGAGTGTGCTTGATAGACAGTTTGGGGCCTCATCTGCAGTAAAGCAGGCGCTGTTCAGACTTTTTGTGTTGCCAAAAAACAAAGCACTCAATTTACTGGTTTGTTCATGTTCTGACTCACATCAGTGGTCATGAGATATGGATCATGACCAAAAGAATGAGTTATCAACTTAGTGGCATGTAAAAATTAGTCACATTAGAAGCTATAGTTCTTTAACAAGTAAAGTGGTTTCTTAATGTGGAGAAGACGTTTTCTGTGGGGATAATACATTTTGAGGAATTGAAAACCCTAAAGTTAAATAATTAGGTTTTAGAACTCTAATAACATTTTGTCTTCCGAACCACTGTATGCTGTATACTGTAGAGTTATAATTTTGTGTCACAATGAGTTTTTTATGGAGCTGTAACATACTTCTTTAAGTTGATGGTTTGCTGCAGTCACCTAAGTAGAATACTTTTGTTTCAAATGTAACCTTTAGCCAGTGGATACGTTTATAGTGATATAGTGATATAAGTTATACGTTTATGCCAAATACATCATCACCTATAGGGTAGAATGAGAAAAAAGAAAAATGCCTTGTCTGTAAGCAGCATCCCAAACAAATTTTCTATTGCTTATTAGAATGTGTAGTCACTAAGGTTTTTGTCCACTATGTGTAATGTACAATCTGTACACTTGTTGTACACCACAGGTGGCTGATGACACTGAAGTATGTATCTCATTTGAAACTTGCCATTCGGTGCTGAGTTAAATATTGTTTCTGTACTTTTTAAGAGTCTGGGCTGCATTTGTCCAACTCTAGTTAGAAAAAAACATTTAAACTAGATAGACCTCATTTGGATGATTGAGGTTTGTCAGGGAAAATGGGAATGTGTTGTGCTATTCGTGGAGAGGTAAAAAGAGATCACCAAGGGTGTCATTAATACCAGGACTGCCACCTCTTTTGGGTTTTGCATCTTGTTTTAGCATTGCAAAGTTTGATGTGCTGGTACTAGAAAATTTGCAACTGCATTGAAAGTTTCTTTCTTTTTTTTTGTAAAAAAATGGTCATTGAATTATTTGCAGCTGGTCTTTCCTGATTTTTTTTTTTAAATTTGGTATTTTGGTGAATACAATTTAATGAGGGAGGTCATACTTGCTAATCAGACCAGTTTGTCTAGTACATGTCATTAGCTGCATAACTACTAATTACTTTCTTAACTCCTTTGCATGGAAAATGAGATGTCATTTATTTTCCTCTCACTTTGTCTGCATTTTTTTTTCCCTGTCAACGTGAAGAAAGTTTTTACTCTAACATGTAAACAAATTGTGCTATGAGAGTACAAGTGAAATGACAAACATCACTCTGTTGGCACAATTAGATTTGCTTAATTATACAGATGCATAACATTGTTTAGCATTAAAATGAAATTCATTACTTTCAATGATTATACAATATTAAAAGAAACTAGTTGCAAAAGGTGTGTTATTAGAAATGTCAGGTCTGTGCTTGTTGCATTGGTAATAGCCAACTTCAAATTAACATTAAATGCTCATTATTTACTGAAGTGATTATTGTGATACTATTATTGTGATACTCATGGTATCACAATAGTTTAAGTAATTTTGATTTTTAGCAGTTAAATCGTAAAATCATACATATTTAAAAAAATAAAAATAAAAAAAAACATCTGTATACCTGATGGTTACAGATGTTTTATGTTAACTTTCCATGAGATTGTCCTCAAAGCTGGAAGTTGCAGCGTGAGGACAGTGAAATACAAATACATTATTATAGTAGACTGCAACTGACGTTGATTATATGAGCACCTAGACTAATGTGGTACTTTGTTATATCTCTGTAGTGACAAGAAGGGGGAACTTTGGTTAGTGATTATTAATGGAATCTGCTGAAATTAGGTTTCTCAGCAGGTTGACAGGGGTAAGATCTGGTGTTGGTTTAAATTGAACTACTTGCTAAATTACTGCTTCTGAAACTGGTGAAAATTGCTTTTATAATTAAATTTAATTAACTATTTTCATATCACATTAGCTTAATTTTACATCCGGCCATTGAATGTGTAAAACCTAACAACTGCAATAAAGCCCCATGCACCCATGTACTAAACCAAACAGGAAGCAGGCCACTTTAAATCAATTAAATCTAATCCCCTAAATTTTAACAAAAAAATCCAAGAGATTTTCAAGTAACAGCTTCAAACTTGCTACCTGCGAGTACGTTTAAGGTGTGGATGGTTAAAAGTTACTGAAATGTTGAGTTTTTGTCACAGTATGTAGATGTGGAAGAATCTGAAACTCTGAAACTTGCCATGAAATACAATTTTTCTGTTTCTGACATGAAGAAAATGATTTGAACCGAATGTATTTAACATGAGTCTATTCCTCATCAATGCAGCTTGGTCAGAATCTGACATTACCTGACTTGGAAGATCTGCAAACTTACAGCATGAAGTCATTTGTTTGCTTACTTGTGACACATTGGTCCTTTCTCTGTATTAAATTTAAAATGTCAGGAAAAAAAATAACAAGGTAATGCTGAATAGTATTGAAAACCTTTGTTTTTTCACTGGAAAACATGGCACGTTGTGAAGTTTTAATTACACTAAACATTGTTGTAAATCTTACAAACAGTGGATGTAAAATGTGTACAAACCCTTGTTAAATGCCAGGGTTTTGTGATGTGAAGAAAACAGCCATGAAAAGTAACAGTAAGTTACATCTTTAATGTGGCATATAAACTGTTTTATTCAACTGAAAATCAAACAAACTTGTTAGAGGGAAATCTTTAATTACATTAACGTTTTGGAGTGGCCTGACCAGAGTCCCAGCTTTAGTATGATCGAGGACCTGGCGAGAAAGCAAAAGATGCCAGTGATAGATAAGAGGCCTTCCAACCTAAAAGATTTGGAGCACATCACTGATGATAATAAAAAACTGATTTCGTTTTTTTTTTTTTTGCAAAACTGATTATTCTTTATATTGTTCTATTATCGTATGGGACAAGTGTGTCTCTTTTCCTGTCAGAATCAAGCTTCTTGGTTGAATGAAAATATGTTTTTAATCTAAATCTCCCAGAGGTATAAATAACTCTGGGGTGAACTGTATGTAAGGTGGGTAAAATAAGTATTGAAGACATCAACATACTTCTTAGTAAAAAATATTCCTAATATTTCTATTGACATAAAATTCACACCTGGTCTTGGCAATAAACCAAGTAATCCACCAATACAGAAATCATGTTGATAAAAAGACAGGACAGAAACTAGTCTGGAATCTAGAAACTAATAAGAATCTTTTTGAAATAAAGCTGGTTGTTTTTCACACTTCTTTTTTATTCTCAGTATGTCTAAACTATGGGTGGAAAGATGGAAGTCTTTTCTTCCGTAGAGCTTTGTACGTTTTGTGTTGGAATGGTAAATTCCACTGCATCCCCTGAAAAATCTGAAACTATTTCCCCTTTTCCCTGGCTTAACCAAAGCTTTTGAAATTTAGTCCGAACATTTAGCAATGCAAGTATTATGAAAAAGGCCTATCAACATTCAAACCTTAAAAAAAGTCAAACAATTTGTTTTTTTTTTCATTTGGAACTTCAGTAATAAGTGTATATGAATCCCACGCATATGTCTGCATTTTCTTCAAATCACCAATTTGAACACATCTGTGTTTGTGTCTAAATATTGTTCTCACCAATCCTTTAATACCAAACAGGAGGTTGTTGACACATGCAGTGTAATGACACTCATATTTTTAATACATCATGACAGACATGTGCAAAACCATGACCTGTACGAAATCATAATCAACAATTTCTACAACATTGCCTACTGGCTACACACACATCCAGTAAGCCTGCGTGTGCACTGTTGGGAAAATGTATATAAGTTATCATTGCTTAGTTTAAACCATGTTTATGTTTGAAGTTCTACTTTAGTGAAGATGATTCCTGTGATTGGTTTTAGTGTGGAAAAAGGGTTTGTGGAAAGTTAAGGAATGTGGTGTGGAGTGGATCAATCCCTGGACATGACAAGCTTATACCATATATGGGAATGACCACTCTTCTAAGTTGAAATCTCTGTAAGAATTGGCTGAACCAATTCCCGCTTTTTGCTTGTTGGAATGTGAGTTGTAAATAAAAGGCTGGTGCAAGGATTTTCTCTTTGTGAGAAGGAAGATGCTGTTCTGGCAGAGGACTGTCTCTCCCCTGTAAGTCAAACTTACTTGGTTCACTTGTGTATTATTTTTACACTTGCCTGTAATTATCAGCTTTTTAACTCTAACATGCACATAGTGAGTTGGCAGTGCACAATGTCCTTGATCGCGGCACAGAGCTGAGTGTCATCAAAGTGCGAAGGCCATTCAACACTGCTAGCATTCGAAAGCTTCGTTGTTATAATGGCCACTAGAAAAGAATCCCATGGCCAGAGAAAGTCATCACAACAGCAATCAAAATGTGCCTTATTCTACCAGAGCTGGTTAGCTTGTTTCACAGAAAAAGTAAAACTTTCACAAGCTAGTTATTGTTAAAATCCACCCTCAAATAGTTCCCAAAACTGATGATAATCACAACTGTTGCAAATGCAAATGCAAATTCTCTGAATTACCCTTTTTTCCATTCACTTCTCGATTACAGTGTGTGGTGTTGACCAGTTGAGTCTATTGTGCAAGGGCGTTGGTTTATTTAACAAAACCGGACAACACACAGCCATAATGAACATTTCATGAATCATTCTGTCAAGATGGGGTTTTGGGTCGGACCAAAGTGAAGACAAGAGCTTGGCAGCCGCATCTTAGTAGTTCTTCAGTTTATTTACAAAGGTCAAAAAATCGTAGCAAAGCACTGCAGGTACAAATCAGAGTCAGGATACAAAGACTTACAAAGACACTGCAGGTACTCAAGGCAAAAACGTAGCAAAGGTTTCCAAAACGAAGCAAAAACAAAGCATAGTCATGGTAGGGAACAGGGTTGTGACGGACAGGAACCAGCAACACATAATGACACAAAACCAACTAATATACTGAGGGATAACAAAGGGCAGGTAATCAATGGAACAGGAAACTGGTGTGACAAGGAGGCAGGGAGGCAGAAGGAACTGGTGAAACAAATACAAAGACTGAGAATAGGTGAAATGACTAATAAACAATAAACAGAAAACACAGACCGAGCAAAACTATAAACAACGATAAATAATCAAATGCATCAAAACATAAGAAATCTAGAATAACCCTGAAGTAAAGTAAACAGAGAAACAAGAGGGAAACATAGGAACACCAATAACAATCTAAGAACAAACAAGGAGCCCATAAAGAAAACCTGAATACCAAAGTAAACAAACCCAACCACAATGACTGAATTGATTGGAAAGGAAACAAAAAATAAACTAGTAAACAAAAAAGGGGTTAAAAGGAAAAAACCCAAATAAACAAAATTAAACACAAAGATAAAAAAATAAAACTAGAGGATCCAGGAAAGACCAAAACTATAATAATTACAATAAAAAATAATAAAAAACCCCCTACAAAGTAATAAGGGGAAAAAAAAACCCAAAAAGGGAAATTAAAAAGGAAAAAACTAGGGGGGGTTTGGGGGGGAGAAAAGAAAAACTGATACAAAAACCAAAATAGAAACATCTAAGCAAAAGGTAAACACAAAGCCACAAACAAAGTCCAAAAATGTCACACCCTGACACATTCATGAGAGATTATGGCTGTGAAAATGTTCAAGCAGAGATAGCAGTTGTAAGAATAGCTGTGTACTTGATTTTCTTTGTGTAGAGGACCTCACTTTGTCACTGGCAGTGTCTAACCTGGAGCAAAAGAAGGTGTTTTTTTTCCTCATGCTGGGAGTCATTAGTGATGTACACATTTTGGCTTTGGGTTTTGATCTGATAAGTTCTCAGAATTTCTTTGTTTAGTTGTTGCAGTCTCAGATTTGCTTGTTGCATTTGGTTTGTCACTGTGGATGCTGAATTTCTGCCCTACCGTTAATTTTGTATTACTGAATTGTTTACCAGAGAGTCCTGTACACCTGTTTCTCTAAGGTCCTATATTTAAGTCCTCTACACAATTCTGTGGTAGCCTGTTTTGTAGGTCTAAATAAACATGTAGTCACCCGGTACAGTAAATGTGTGTATTCATATTCCTGACTGTAGGCAGCATGACTGTGATGACGTACTTGGTGACCACCTAGTGACTCATTTATTGTGCAGGAATTTTGCATTGCAGATTGTTGCAGGCCACTTGTGTACAGACCACTTAGTTCAATTCAATTCAATTCAGTTTATTTATATAGCGCCAATTCACAACACGTCGTCTCAAGGCACTTCACAAAAGTCAGGTACATACATTCCAATTAATCTAATCATTGAACAGTGCACCGGGTTCTGTTATTTATTCAAATTGGATAAAAAGGGTTTTCTATTAAGGAAACCCAGCAGATTGCATCCAGTCAGTGATTTGCAGCATTCACTCCTCCCGGATGAACATGTACAGACAGTGGACGGGTCACGGGGGTTGATTTGCAGCAATCCCTCATACTGAGCATGGCCATGTAGCGACGGTGGAAGGAAAAAACCCCCTTTTTAACAGGAAAAAACCTCCAGCAGAACCAGGCTCAGTGTGAGCAGCCATCTGCCACGACCGACTGGGGGGAGGGGAGAACAGAGCAGAGACACAAAGAGAACAAAGAAGCACTGATCCAGCAGTACTTTCTATGGGAAAGGGAAAAGGTAAAGTTTAATGGAGGTAGCTCCTTTAGTCGTTTCACCTACAAAGAAGGAACAGATAAACTTTGAGCCAGTTTTTTAAAGTTTAGCGTCTGAAAAAGCACAAGGGGGTTTTAGTCACAGTAGAAGCTCAGTCAGTAGCTATGTCTAGGGAGAGAAAGGGGTTTTTAAAAACACCTAAAAGACGGGGCCATGTGGTTCATGGGTAGAGGGTAAAGCTTAATTGTTCCCCGCAGAAGTTTGGGGGGATTCCCCTCTCCGGGAAAGGTTTACGGAAACACAAGTCGGCCGGGTATGTTTTTCTAGGAAGAAAAAAAGAGAGAAAAACAAAGTTAAAAGCTGGGGAAAAAAACTCAAATATAAAAAAGGGGGAAGAGTACCCGGGAGAAATTTAGCAAAGGAAGGGTAAAAGGGGTCATTATTTTCCCCAGCAGCCTAAGCCTATAGCAGCTTAACTACAGAATAGCCTCAGGAGAACCTAAGCCACTCAAAACTAAAAAGCTTTATCAAAAAAAAAGGTTTTTAAACCTACCCTTTAAAAAAGTGGGGGGAAACATTTTGTCCATCTAGACCCAAATGAGGGCCATTTTTATACTAAAAACCACAACGATTGGGTTCCTCTCTCTTTTCCAGTTTGCCCCAAAACCCTTTGGGAAAAGAGAGGGGGTCATACGGGTAGCAGAAATGGAGGGTGGTTTTGCCCCCTAAAAACCGTAACTGACCCGGTTTAGGCAAAACCCTGACTCCCCTTTACTCCATGGGAAAAGGGGAGAAGAAGACGGAGCTTAAAAAAGGAAGATGCTCAGGATAACCTAACCCAACTCAACTAAAAGGCTTTATCAAAAAGGACAGTTTTAAAAATGGGCCTTAAAAGAAAGACAGGGTGTCCGCCTCACGGAAAAAAACCCTTGGGGGGGTTTTGTTCCACGGAGGGGGACCCTGATAACTAAAAGATCGGGCCTCCCATTCTACTTCTAGAGACTCTAGGAACCATCAAAAAAAACCTGCAGTCAGAAAACCAAAGTGCTCGTTGGGAATTTATGGGAAAAATAAATTCTCTTTTAATGTTTTTAGGGGACTAAATCTTTAAAAAGGGCTTCATATTTAGGAGGAAAATTTTTTAAATTCTTTTTTCTGGTTTTTAAAACCGGACCCAATGGGGGGAAAGGGGCTAAAAAAAAGGAGAAATAGGGTTTTCTCTTTTTAATTTCTAAAAACTTTTGCTGGGGGCTTTTTTGGAATCAGTTTTGGGGGTTTTTAACTGCTTTTTTTGCGGACATCCTGATATTAAAAAATTTAACAATTATTTCCACCCCTTAAAAGTAACAAATAAAAATTTGGGACTATTTTAAACAGCGGGCATTTCCCCTGAAGGATATTTCTAATTTTGGCTTTGTTTCCGGAGAGGGAAAGGGAAGGGAAATCCCTAAAAACCCCTTTTTTTTAAATAGGGGGGATTTAAAAATGACATGTCGGTCAAAAAAAAAATTTTTTTTTTTATTTATTATCGGGGGAAATTTTAAATCCCCAAATCCAGGTTGTGGATTGACTAAGCAGTTTTTTTTTTTTTAAAAGACTCCGGTAAAAAGACCACAACTTCTGTTTGTCTGAATTTTGGGAAGCAAAAAGTTAAAGCATCCAAGTTTTATGTCTTAAAGGACATGCTTGTAGTCTTTTAAACTAGGGTTTGGGGGCCCTTCCATCAGGTTTTTTTGGTAAAAGTAAAGCTGAGTTTTCTTTCCAGTGTTAAACAGTAAAAATTTGGGTATTTTTAATTTTGCCTGAAATTTTTACCTTTTGGGAAAAGCCATATATTAATGTTTAGGGGTAAATGAAAAATTTGGGCCCACTACTAAAACCCTTGGGACCCCAAAATTTTAACCCTGGGGGTTTAAAAAGTTTGATTTTCATTTTAAAAAAGTAACAAACGGGGAATCTGTCAGACAAAAAGAGTTTTTTAAAAACCCCGGGGCCTAGCATTTTTTCCCCTTAAACCCCCTAAGTCTATTTCCATCCTTCAAAAGAGAATATTAATTTAAATTTGGGCCCTGTATAAAATTCCCGGGCCTGAATCAACAAACCTTTTAAGACAAAAAGTCCTTTATTTTGGGTTTAGAAAAGAAATCTTAAAGTGACTTTCAGCTTTGGGGCTTTTTTCCCGTGAAAGGGAAAGGGCTCTGAAAACCCTAACTGAAACTTTCAAAAAAGGGTCATTGCTGTTTAAATCTCACAAAACATTATTAGCAACTATTTTCTCAAAAATTTTAGATAAAAAATGGAAGATTGGTTTTAGGGTCTTTAATTTAAATTTTAGTTTCCGATAAACAAAGGGTTTTCTTAAGAAAAGGGGTTTTAAATTACACCCCTTTAAAAAAGCTTGTGTACAAAACCCTTTACTAAAGATAAATTAACATATCAAAAATGGGGTTTGAAAATAAAGGGGGAAACCCCTTTCCCCTTAAAAAATTTGGGTTTGGTTTGGGTCTAAAAAAATTTTTTGAAGGTTTTGGTAAAATTTTTAAAAATTTTGGATAATTTCAGAAAGCTCCACAGGATTCAAAACAGTCCCCCCAAGTCAGGTTCTACGGGTTTATTTCCAATTTTGGGTCTCACTTTTTGAGGATGAAGAAATTTCATCTTCGGGGAGATGTAAAAGATTTTTTCTTATTAAATCAATTTTTTTTTGGAAAAATTTTCCCCATAAAAGCCCTTTGGGCTGCTGAAAGCAAAAGGGAATGGATGGCTCAACAAGCTTGGCTCTGTGTAAGTTTAGCACTGTTTTAAAAAAAACCGGGATTATTTTTTGTTCTCTTCAAATTAAGGATGAAAATAAGCTGTTTGGGCTTGGTAAAGGCCTTTTTATACAAACAGTGGGGCTTTTTTTCCCCCAGATTAATTTAAGGAACCCTTTCAGGTGGTAGAGGGGCCCTTTTCCGCTCCAATTTTTAACATTGTTTTTAAATAGGGCAGCTCTGAATTTAAAACCCAGGGAGCCTGCCCCTATGAAAAATTTTCCCTTTTTTTTCAAGGGGGCTGCTTTGTCTAATGAAACCACGCAATATGAAGAAAAACCACTTGAACAAGAGAATAAATTTGGGAAGGGGAAGAAAAAAAGATTATTCCCCCTCCACTCTGTTTTTTCTGTGATAAAAAGGGAAATTAAAAGTGGAACAATTCTTTAAAGGGGTTTTTTACAGCATTGTCGGAAAATTATCTAGTATAATAAAAATTTTTTTTCGGGTTTGGGGAAATACTCTGTTAAAAAAAAATAAAAGGTTTTTAAAAAAAAGGGTTTCAGACAGCACAGGGGTGAGAAAATATTTTATGCCCTTTACACTAAATCCCCTATGCCCGCCAAGGTCCAGAAAATGAAGAAAAACGGGGGTAGGTTTTTTGTTAAGTTTGAGAAAAGCCAATTGACCCTAAGATAGCTTTAAAGGGCTATTTTGGGCTATCACTTTCTGTGTCCAAATGAATGTTTAAAACCCCCCCTATAATAAACTTATCTGTTTTTAACACTAAATCAGATAAAAGGTCTGAAAATGATCTAAAAATTGGGGCGTAAGGGCCTGGGGGACGGTACAAAACAACAAACAGAAGGTTTTAGTGGTTTTTGCAACTTGGATGAGGAAAAAAAATAAGGATTAAAAATATTAAAAAGATTTTGTAGAAAATTGATTGGTCTGGGACAAATCAATGGCGGACTGAAAGATGGTTGCTACTCCTCCTCCTCGCCTAGTATTTGAAAAATGTGAAATTTAAATAATTAGTAGGAGTTGACTCATTTATATTAACCATACCCTCTTGCTGAAAGCCAGGGTTTCGTGGGGGACAAAATAAATCAAGGGTTTTGGGGTTCACTAACTAGCAAAGTCTTTGAAGAGAGAGATCTTATGTTCAGTAAGCCACATTTAAATGGGTTTTATTTTTTTTTTTTATTCTGAGTTGGGGTTTTTTTTTTTAATTTTTCCCCTGATTTTCTCCTTTTTAGATAATTTTTTAATCTGTTAAATTTTGGGGCCCCTGGGCGAGACACTTTTTTAATAGGGTGGGTAGCAGTACAGAAGCTCAAAAGGGAGTTTTTTAAACTACGACCCTTTTTTCCTGGTTCCTGAACCCCTTTGGATTGTCAAGGGGGTTTGGAAACAAATTTAAATTCGGCCAGATTCTAGAAAGAAGAGCTGCTCCATCCAAAGTGGGATGGATGCCGTCTCTCCGGATCAGACCAGGTTTTCCCCAAAAGGTTCGCCAATTATCAATGGAACCCACATTGTTTTCTGGACACCACCTAGACTGCCAGCGGTTGAATGACAGCATGCAGCTAAACATGTCGTCACTGGTTAAATCGGTAAATTAGTAAACAACATCATGCCAAGATTTCAGTTACACAATATAAAAGGCTTTTGATTTTGTTGAGCTCCAAGTTTTAGACCTGTGTTTGTCTACCTCTACTAAAATAATTAACCAATCTAATTTTTATTTATTTAATAATTAATGAAAATATTGTTCTATCTGATTAATTCCCATCTAAAACAGACTTAATGGCAAAAATGTCAGTGCAAAGTAAAGTGCAAGTCTATTCTCTTTTACGCAGGAAGATGCAATGTACTATAATGTTTTCAGCTGAAGTAATATGTTTTTAGGGGGTTTCTAATCAGCCTCTGTGCTCTGTTTTGCTGAATTTGAATGAGCGAGCAAAACAGATAGGTAAATGAAAATGCAAGGTAAAGGGTGCTTTTTTGAGATCCCTTCTTTTTTGGATGCCTGCAATACCTTGTTGGTTATGATATGTTACTTATGAAGTATTAGAACTCACTGTCAAGCCTAAGAGTTAAACAAATATGGTTCCCCAATAAAAAACATCTCACACTCTGTTAATCTGCTCTTGAACAATATGCATGATACAGTAAGCAATTTCATTAATTTTGAAGTATTTTTTTGTACTGCTCATAGAGCTGGGTAACTTTAACAAAATGGGTACATCTTTATTCAATTTTATGTATACAAAACATTACCACAGATGAAACTGTTAAAATTTAGGAAGGTAGTTGCTGCAACAAAAGAGACTCAACAATGTATTTAGTTTTCTAAGTGCTTTAGTTGTTCTGTGTATGTTTCAATGGCATCTGGATTACAACAGATTTCTTTACACCAGCGCAGATTGCCATTTAAATCTCTCAATTTTCCTTGACTCTGTTTACATAGGCTGTTATTCCAGTCATACTTCACCCTCTGGGAGATTAAAGACCCAAATATATCCCTGTTGCAATATTGACCATATCAATCATACCTTTTAAAAACAACACAGTCAATAAAAAAAATTGATAGCATCCCAGAAAGCCTCACCATTAACTTTATTTTCAGGGAAAACTATTCCAGTCAATTTTTCAGGATCAGGTTCAAAAAGAAGAGAAAGCACCAGCGAAAAATACTGAGGTCCGGACCTCTATGTCCTCAATGGTAGCTCCGGCCATGGGTGTGACAGTAGACAGAAATCGCAGCTCAATGCACACCTCGGGTAAATACACAGTTCATTTGGTTTCCATCAGTGGAAACAAACAAAAAGATATTTTCTTTGAAAATTAATGGAACATAAGAAATTTGTTGCAAAATATAAACTATCAGTTTGGAAATAAATATTCTCTGAAATAAACAAAAAAATGCATTGAATTGTTAATAAACTGTATCAATTCTGTTCCTTTATAAAGATATAAAGTGTTACCTTCAGCTTTGAAGGCAATATCATAATCCTTTCATAAGTCATGGACAACTGTGACCTATACAGTTCTGGCTTATATAAAGGTGGTATAATTTGCTGGATAAAATGCTGCTGATTAAAGGGAATGTCCTAATTAGGCTAATTTACTTTCAGCATGGGCTGCTATTAAGACTTGCATAGGGTGGTCTGAACTATTAGCTAGGGGCAGTTTGAATGCAACAGGCAGCTGTGTTTGCACTTTAGCTTATTTTTTCTTCGTACCAGTTACTGCTTACATGCTTACATTTAGAGGATGTCGTTTCAAGTATTTGAGTTTGACATGGACCAAGTAACATACCTTATCTGTGTTGAACAATGCAGACATAAAGCTTTCATTCGATCCAGCATTCTTGCTCTAACAACTGTATAGTTGATTGAAAAACAGTGATGGTCCCAAACAGCAGACTTTAATGATTTTTAGGTGTAATCGGGCTCTGGATTCTTTGTTTTGATCTTCAATTGTGTTTAGTTTTTTGTTTTGCTCTACAGTATGTGCAAGGTTTTAAACATTGCATGAGTTCTGCACTTTATTTCGTCACAAATCAGTTCTGCATGTTTAAAGGTTTAAAACAATGCTGCATTCGTTTTGTATACTTGCGGGCCAAAGTGAAAGGCCCTGACTGTAAATTTATATGACCACCTTATAATCATTTATGTTTCAGTTTCTAACTATGACATCTGAAGAAATATGTGCAAGTACTCTTTGCTAAATCTTTGCTTTAGGGTGATAATTGGTGACTGTTTTATAATCCTTATACAAGATTCAGACTTGGATCAGATGTAAACAACTTAAGAGTAGCATTGGAACCGTGGAGTTGCTTTTTTTAGTAACAGATTATGTAAGGCTGAAGACTCCAGTAAGAGAAGGTCAGCACAGAAAATAAAAAGGGTTGTAATCATAAAATATGCTTCTAGAAATATGTCATACAAAAGACTGCCTGAGACAAAGTGGTTTTAGTTGCTGTAATATCTTTCACTTTAAAGTTTTGATTTTTCTGTCTGATTTACGTTTTACTTTGATGTATCACACCTATGTTCATCTTCTCACCTCTCTTTCAACCTCTTCTCACCTCTCAAAGCCTTAACTCAACGTCATCGCCTTGACCGCCCCCATCTAGCCTTGTCAGACTGATGCTCTTTCTCACCTTTCATTTTCTGCACGGCACTGCAGGACTTCCTTTCTCTAAAGCGCATTATTTTGACCTTGTCGATAAGTATCCTGTATTTCAACATCTGTAGCTCTAACCCTTGTGCCAACATTGTGTTGGTGAATCATCATCTGCACCACCCCGTAATTTTATGTGGCTCACAGAAATGTTTCCATGTAATTACTGACAAGTGTGAAATAAATATTTTCTTAAAACTCTCAATTTAATCAATGAAAGGCATCCACATGGAAAAGGTCATATTCTGTACCAGACTTCTTTAACTTGGAGTTCTTTAACTAAAAGAATAAACAAACATAGGCAAAGTGCTTTCTTAGATCAGTCCTGTTACCAGGAATATTAGCCACAGTATCCTGTAAAGCAGGAAATATGATGAAAATCCTGTTTTAATCTAAAGGAGAACAAATTCAGTAACTGCAGATGGTCACAATCAAGCCTAATCATTGCAATTTTACAAGCATAAAAACAGAACAGACAACAGATGAGACAAAATGATTTTGTTTTGATGCAGATGGTGCACAATAACTGCAAATAATAAATATGTTTATAAAAATATACATTTTAATTGTAAAAATGGTATAATTTCTGCTTCCTCCGCTACCTGGTACTTGATAAGCAAAAGTCGGCAAGTACAAATAGTCTTGTACCATATGAATTAGGGCTGCAAGTAACGATTATTTTGCTCATCGATTAATCTGTTTACTATTTTTTCGATTAATCGATTAATAATCTGATAGCAAAAGTTGTTTAATAGGATATTTTTACTGAATTTGAACCAGGTAAGCCAAAACTGTGCCATATGAGGAGTCCTGGATAGAGCACATTATAGACAAAGAAGGTTTTTCATCTTAAATGCAAAATGTATGTATTTTCTGTACAGTTTTGGCCTACTTACTTCTCTAAGTGGGTTGTTCTTTCAGCAAATGCCATGTTTTAGTGACTGTATACTCCAGTTAACAATTATTCGATTACTGAATTAGTTGATGATTATTTTAATAATTGATTAATCACAATTAATCTGATTAATTGTTTCAGCCCTAATATGGATATTAACATCTTCAGTTCAAACTGGATTAAATATGTAAAGTTTAGTTATAATTCTGTGTACATCTAACTAGTGGTTAGACTTCAACTGCACTGAGAATTTATTTACTTTTCTACAGTATATGATATCTGCATACTACCTTTAGGGGCACTATTACTAAATATAACTTCACACAACCTTTGAACCATCAAAGGTGTCAATTGAATAAAGTTATTTACTGCAGATACTTGTTGGGACACCAGCCATGGGTTACAACTTTAAAGGCCAGTAAGAAATGTTATGGAAATTTTAGTGCCTTGCTTGATTTGCTCCTTGATACTCTACAGGAAGTGACAAAAGTATTAGAACCCCTCTGTGTTATTCTATTCTTCTCTGTTTAGTCTTAGAGTAATGGTTTCTCAGCCTTCTACTTGCAGCTGTGTGAGACAATATGTATGCCACACTGTAAAGGTTATGTCTGGGACAACAGGTCTCATGAGAGTCACCTTAAAAACTGTTGTAGCTTATAGGAGAACTTTTACTAATAAAGCTGATTCTGAGTGACAATCATCAGTCTCTGGATGCGAATTTTTCTACAACAGAACTTTCCTGGAACTTTCAAAATAAATCGCATTAACCTACTTCCAGCACAGCCAGGAAAAGGAACAAGAAGGGAGTAACAGCGGACTTCCTGTGACGTCACTGTTTGAATAAAAACTCCACATCCCAACAAACAGACCTCTTCCACACAGGTCTCCAGCAGGACTGGAAGGAGGGACACACACCGTGCACTAATGTCTCTTTGCTGGCTTGTATTTGGGCAGAGAAGATAAGTTTAGATGAAACAATCTAAACATTGTGTGTTTAATGACGTTTGGTTTTGTTTGTGTTGAGAACTCAGCTATCTTAGTGCTAGCAGATTAGCTGCTCAGTGCATGTGCTTAATTTATGTGTTCTGTGTTTTTAAAGTTAAGACAAACTTTATTTAATGGGTAATTTTAAACACAGGAGATCGGCCATAACGTGCCATCCACGCTTATGCATTTCAAACCTTTTATTAGTGGTATTTTAAAGGTATGTGATTGATTCTGATGAAAAGCTACAAGTTTCTTTTGTCAGCCCCAACCGCTAACAGCTAAGAACACATGCTTGCTGTTGAGAATTTAAATAATTTAGTTTCACACTGTGTATGCATGTGTAGGCATAAATCCGAAATATATCATGTATTGTGTTTATGGTCTGCTTGATGAACCTGTGACCTCGGGGAGAGAGGGGACAGCAGGCTTTATGCTGAAAGAATGGTCAACCCCATGACAGGATGTTTGCCTGTACCTATGAACAGTTAATGCCGGCTTTTAGGCATGATATGGGCGATGAAGTACTCACATAGGTGGTAATGATTCACAGTGGCGACAGGAATGTAGAAAACTCCATTATGTAGCTTCGTTAATAATTCCTTAAGAGGAGGTTTCAACAGTCAGCTTTGAAGTTTGCTAAAGGTATAAAAAGCTTTAACACTGATAGTGAGACAGACCACTCGGTGAATCCAGCCATAAGCTTTGCTGACCAGAGTCTCTCCCTAAAGGCACCTTTAGGTAATCTTTCTTCTTTGTATTATGCTTTCGTATTCAATTATGCATTGGAAATCATTGGACTTATGTATCAAATTAAACTGGTGTTAATCTTAATTTCCTGCTCTTCTCTGTTCTTTCTCACGACATCCGGACTGGGTGGGGTTGAGGCCGTGTGTTATTAGTGGTAGAAGTATTATACCTCAACAATTTTGGTCCCGTAACCCGGATGTCGTGAGCACAACCGAAGGGGAATCACATCACCGGCGGGGATCAAGGTAAGTGGTTTTTCATTTGCGGTATCCCCGCTGCATGATGTGCTGAACCTGAGGTGCATTTAGTGGGCCACACGTAGGCGGTTTAGGAGAGCGGTTAGAATAAATAAAACTCTGTGCCCCAGAGCTGGCTGCTGGCCTAGCCCCCACTTCTGCCGGACGCGGTGTTGTGGATTGTGCTTAGTTTTCCACACTCGGGACTTGGCTCACCCAAAGCATGGATATAGTGTGACGGGGACGTTTGGACTTAGGAACGGGTTGGCTCAACCGGGGGTTGCGCTGGCCCCGAACGGGATGCATAAATAGGACGGTCTGCTCTGCCGGGGTCGATTAGTGACTAGAAAGTGAGCCGCTGAGGTCGGGAGTAACGTTCCCTGGTCAGGACCTAAACGTTACACTGAGAACTGAGAACCTGTCCCTTTGTTGCCAGCAACCGTAGGGTTTCAAGTGTCTGCTTTGCTTTTTCTTTTCTTTTTCCTCTCCTTGTTGTGCACAGTGTGTGTGTATGTGTGTGGCTGTGAGTGGGAGGTGATATCATCGCACAAAGCTGTGTGAGATTTGAGGAAGCAAGCATTGTGATTAGAAAACTGGTTAGTTTTGTGCTGCAGTTATCAAATATTAATGAATGCTGAGTTGTACAGGGAGTTTGAGGATGATGAATGGGGAAATGGTTTTGAAACCTCTTGCAGAACAAATAGATGAATTGCAACTGTATTTGGACTGCTCATACAGATTCACAGGACGTTAATAAAGTGAAAGAATGTCTGGAAAATGCTGTCAAAGTGAAGGGAGTAGATATAACGCAGTCAAAACCCCTAGGGCCATTTATTACACTAGCCATTCAAATACAGGTGCAACAGGGGGATCAAGCAAACGCAGAAATGGATAGAGTGGGTGTGTTACATAGGGGAAAATGTGCAAGAAAGGCGGAAAAAGCGGCAAAAAGTCGGAAGCGTTTAATGCAGCTTTTGCTCGCGGGGCAGGGAACTAAACACAGACACTGTTCGGAAAATAAATGAAGGAAAGCCTGAGGCAACAAATAACGCAGAAAACGTGCCGCCTCCACCTCTGTACACCAACCCTAATAATCCATTTACTGCGTCTAGCCCAACAAACACTCTTTATCCCTTAGCTAAATACTGAAGAATGACAGTTTCAGTGGTCAGTAGAAGATTCCAGGCGTCCTAAAATTGAATCCACTGAGCGTGAGACAAATCTATCTTCACCGCCGATTAGATCACCGAGAAAATTACAGAAGGAGTATGAAGGGATCACAGAAATAAGTCACTTGGCAGGAGATCATAATAGGAGATTAAAATATGATAGAGATATATAAACCAGCACTGGAGTACCGTGTGATGTGCATATTAATGCTCAGCTAAGAGGGGAGTTACAAGAAGCCCCTGAAGAGGCAAATATTAGAAAAACCACGGAACAGGTAGAAGGAATGCGATTAGAAGCCCAGCGCCGTCTGGAGGCTTCAAGGCTGTTACAGGACCAGCTGACTGAAGCCTTTGACGGGGCAGAACAGTTACTGAACAGAGCAAATGTTAATCAAAAACAACAGGATGACATAAAAATGAACGATGAGTCTGAGGAGGAGAATGCAGATGAATCCCAATACCAATCACAACCCCGTTACTCCCCTGCATAGTGGCATCGGGATGGTAGGAAATTACTTACCCTGATCAATGCCGGGCTATGGCAGGCTATGGCAGGAATAAATACAAACCGTTTGGCCTGGGAGAAATCCAGCTTCTGGTGGGCAAACAGCCTGAATTATCTGATGGCGCGAGACCATGGCTAAACGAGCTAGATAGATTGTCAGCCGGAGTAACTTTAGCATTGCGAGATTTTAGACAAATATTGGCTCGCAGCACTACACGCAGTAACCTCCAATCTATTGAGAATGCAGCCTGCATCTCTCATCAGTCCGACGCTACACCTTATGTTGCTGTGCAAGAATCAGACACCGTGCCTACATTTTCCTGGGATGGGCGAACACACCCTAAGTTGTTTAGAATCAGAATGAGAATCAGCTTTATTGCCAAGTTTGTACATACAAACAAGGAATTTGACTCCAGTACACTTTGCTCTTTGGTTTTTGCTTTTGCACCACAGAATATACATACTTACAATGTACAAATATACACATATATAAATAAATAAAAAGGTGCATTTGCAACATCTGTATGCTGTTGTTTTGTACTCTATTGAATGTTCAACAGAGAAACAGCCTGAGGGAAGAAACTGTCACTGTGGCGGCTGGTTTTAGTTAACAGCGCTCTGTAGCGTCGGCCTGAAGGCAGAACTCTAAACAGTTCATGTGCAGGGTGTGTGGGGTCTGCAGAGATTTTAACAGCTCTTTTCCTGACCCTAGACCTGTATAAGTCCTGGATGGAGGGAAGGTCAGCCCTGATGATTCTCTCTGGAGTCCTGATTATTCGTTGCAGTTTGGACCTGTCCTGTTTTGTGGATGAACCAAACCACACTGAGATGGATGAAGACAGGACAGACTGAATGATGGCAGTGTAGAAGATGACCAGCAGCTCCTGTGGAAGGTTGTACTTCTTGAGTTGCCTCAGGAAGTACAGTCTCTGCTGGGCCTTCTTTCGAACAGTGTCTATGTGTGAAGACCATCTCAGGTCCTCAGAGATGGTGGTTCCAAGGAACCTGAAGTGGTCCACAGCCGATACAGTGTTGTTGAGGATGGTGAGGGGGGTGTATAGGGGTGGTGTTTTCCGAAAGTCCACCACCCTCTCCACAGTCTTGAGTGGGTTTAGTTCCAGGCAGTTCTGACTACACCAGTGTATCACGCGATCCACCTCCTGTCTGTATGCAGACTCATCACCGTCCTGGATCAGTCCAATGACAGTGGTGTCCGCTGCAAACTTAAGGAGTTTCACGGACGAGTCCGCTGAGGTGCAGTCATTTGTGTACAGGGAAAAGAGGAGTGGGGATAGAACACACCCCTGGGGGGCACTAATACTTATTGATCTGGTCTGTTGTCATTTAATCCTAGGATGGTGGGTTTCTTGGGCACTGGAATGATGGTGGATCGTTTGAGGCAGGAGGGGACCTCACACTTCTCCAGTGACTTGTTGAAGATCCGGGTGAAGATTGGAGCGAGTTGATGTGCACAGGCTTTCAGGCATGATGGGGAGACATTATCAGGTCCTCCAGCTTTCTTTGTTTTCATGAGCTGAAAGAGCCTATTTACATCTTCCTCAGAGATCTTTAGCGCAGGCAGAGGATCTGAAGATAGGGGGTTGGTTGCTTTACTGGTCGAATTTGTTCCTGAATGGGATGTGGAGGAGCTGGTTTGAGGTGTGAATGGCTTCTTGTCATGTCTGCAGTAGAAGCCATTCAGACACTTGGCCAGGCGAGGACTTTGTTCGGGAAGGGTGGTGGGGCTTCTGTAGGCACTCAGTTTTCTCAGACCAGTCCATAGAGCCGAAGTGTCACCAGTAGAAAGGCTATTCTTCAGCTTCTCACTATAGCTTCTCTTGGCTGCTTTGATCTCCTTTGTAAGTCCGTTCCTGGCCTGCCTGTACCGCGCCCAATCACCACTGCTGTGAGCTTCTTCTTGTCCCTGGGCAGATTCCTGAGATGTGGAGTGAACCATGGATTGTTGTTCCCAAAGGTGCAGAAGGTCTTGGTCTGCACACACATGTTCTCACAGGAACTGATGTATGATGTCACCACATCAATTAGTTCGTTTAAATCAGTGCCCGAGGTTTCAAAAACAGTCCAGTCTGTGCATTCAAAGCAGGCCTGTAGCATCTGCTTCGATTCCTCAGTCCACTTTTTAACAGTGTGAACCACGGGTTTGGAAGCTCTTATTTTCTGTCTGTAAATTGGGATGAGGTGGATAAGACAATGGTCCGAAAGTCCCAGAGCAGCCCTGGTAACAGCATGATATGAGTCCTTAAAAGCCGTGTAACAGTGGTCCAGTGTGTTTTTGTCTCTGGTGGGACACTTAATATGCTGTCTGTATTTCGGGAGCTCATTAGAGAGATCTGCGCTGTTAAAATCTCCCAGTATTATGATGAAAGAGTCAGGGTGTTTTTTCTCCACGTCTGTAATCAGCTCAGCAAGATGTTTTTCCGCGGTAGAAGTGCAGCCATGCGATGGAAAATATGAGCCGATTATTATAAACAAGGAAAACTTAGATTATGGAAAATGACTCCAGATCCGGACTACACGTTTCCCCCAGCACTTTTATGTCTCTGCACTAAGCTTTGTT
The DNA here is from genome assembly GCA_036173005.1 of Crenichthys baileyi. Taxonomy (NCBI): domain Eukaryota; kingdom Metazoa; phylum Chordata; class Actinopteri; order Cyprinodontiformes; family Goodeidae; genus Crenichthys; species Crenichthys baileyi. The sequence continues at coordinate 13,706 of JAHHUM010001783.1, read as the reverse complement.
TATATAAAAGCAGATTTCGCCTCCTGGCTTCTTCCCTGATTGGTCACTGCGATCCGCTCTGAACAGCTGGAAGTCCGGCATCAGCAGTGCGCGGTCCGAGATGTTTTCACTCAGCCATGTCTCGGTGAAGCAGAGAACCGCTGATCTGCGGAGGTCCGAGTTTTTACCGATGAGAAGAAGTAGCTCGTCCATCTTGTTGCTTAGAGACCGGACATTTGCCAGATGTATTGAAGGCAGTGGTGTACGAAGTCCTTTTTTGCGGAGCTTTACCAGGGCGCCAGCACGCTTTCCCCTCCAACGCTTCCGGCGCAGTATCCCGTAGAGTGCCGCCGCTCCGCTTGCCAGAAGCTCAGTGAACCTCGGATCAATGAAGGATGGTGAAAAAAACGCAAGAGAGGACTCTCTGATGTTGAGAAGTTCCTCTCTACTGAATGAGACCACCGAATTGTGGCCCGAGACTACAGTACTGTGCCTCGAAAAACATATAAACACACAAAATACAAAAACAAAGAGAGAGCGAAGCTCCGAGGCTGCCATCGTCGGCGCCATCTTGATCAAACATGAGGTAGTGGAAACATAGACTAGAGAGACAGGGACTCATCCATCTAAGGATGGAGTTCACTTCTTTAGACAAACTGTGATGGATGGAATACCTGACGAAGTCAGGAAAATAATGCTGGGAAACCCAGATTTAAAAAGGTGTGGTCACGCTAGGTGGGAGAGACATTTGTTACAGCACATGCAGGAATACTTGAAGGAGAAAAAGGAATGGATAGAGGATGAAAAGAAACAGGCTGAGGCATTAGACAAACAACGTAAAACTGCCCAATTAACAGCAGTACAACAGCAGGTGAATAATAAAAAAGGCCTGATAAGATGATGATCACAGCAGAGGTTGACACTGGAGCAAGTGGGCTGATGGCTCCCGTTATACCTTCACCTACTCCGAAAGGGCCTCAGGGGGAGGTACAATCTCCCCAGGCGATACCCATAGCCCCTACCATTGTATGTCAACTGGCTCCACCTATTCAGTGGGAGCCACACTCATATGGTCTTCGTGGCCAGGCCAGGGGGGGCATTTGGAAATGGGCCGAAGGAAGGGGTGGAAGGGGAGGTACTGGTTCCTCCTCCTGCTTAGTTTGTGGGCAGATTGATCATTGGGCCCGCAGCTGCCCCTAGCGCTATGGGGCACGCCCAGAAGGCGCTCCTCCACCGTCGTATCAACCTCTGGCGCAACAAGCTCCTTTCAAAACACAGCCTCCCAATGCAGCACTCATACCTCCACAGGGCTGTCAGTATCCTGTACATGGATGGGGACAACAATGATACACCCCACAGAGAGTTCCAGACACTGGGAAAACTGCAAAACCCATTGTTTAGATGGAAATTGAGGGACACATGTTGCCATTTCTCGTGGATACTGGAGCAACTTTTTCCACTTTGAATATTCCTCCCTCATCTGATAAAATGTCTGATGCTTGTATTTCACTGATGGGACTCTCTGGGGTTAAACAGACTCTGCCTGTGTCTACACCTCTTCACACTATGGTTGGAAAACAAAAACTGTTGCATTCATTTATTGTTTCACCTGACACACCAGTGAATCTACTCGGCAGGGACATTTGAGTGTATTGAGAGCTACAATACTTTGTTCCATGGATGATTTGGTTGTGACTTTTCCGGATGGAACCACACTACATGCAGCGGATGGCCCCGAATCACATCAGTATTTACTGCAGTCTGTAGAGGAGCCTTATGTGGACATTTATTGGGGCTACAGTGAGCCTGAAACCCCTTCTAGTGCTAGGGTGATGTCCAGTTTCCTCGTCTGGAAACCCTGGATTCAGGCCCTGGCTCCTTACGGCCCAATGCCTGACCTGCCACATGTAACTTTGTTTTACGACAGAAATTAAACAGATTGGTATCAGGAACAGTTTTAGGTATATTTAGAAGGGAAAATATGGACCATTTCCTCTAAAAACATCTATGTTGCACCTGAAGGTGTTGCTGCTGCATTTTATCTCCAACCTGAGCAATTTATGTGGTATGAGATGTCTGATGAAGCTGTACCTCACATATCTCTAGCCTTGCACCCAGGTAATCAGGCCAAGGAGCTGGGGGGTGTTGTAAATGTTCCCTGGCAGCAACTGATTGGCAACCTACTGCTGTCCCAGCCCTTTCTTTATCTCCCTCCACTAACACTTACTGTATTGCAACTACTGCCTCTGACTCCGCCGTGCTAGAACACCGGCAGCTATCTAGAGAACATGGCAGAGAATTAACTGATCACCCTCTGGCTGAGGGTGTTTTATCAAGCTGTCCACCACATCTATGGGTTCAAGGACCCACTGATGTTGGATGTGTGAACATTGCCCCTGTAGAATTTCAGTTGCATGATGTCTCCCACATCTGGCAAAACTAGTACCCACACTCTCCTGCTGCAGAGGCGGGAATTGCTGACACCATTGAGGGGCTGTTAGAAGCACGCGTGTTAGAACCCTGCCAGTCTGCTTGGAACATGCCCATTCTACCTGTAGAAAAGAAAGGTACAGGTAAATACAGAATGACAGGGTATGAGAAATCTTAATGCATCGCTGAACTGGACTACGGAAGCGTAGGAGGAATTCATTACACATTACAACTACTGTCATCTGCTGCACAATTTGCTCTTCCTGATTACTGTCTGCCTTTTTATTTGGATGTTTCTGTCACAGCCAGTGTCGTGCATGCAGTGTTGTTTCAGAAAAAAGGGGGACATGGAGAGGTGCTTCAGTATGTTAGCTGCATGCTAGATAACATGGAAAAAAGACATCCTTTTTTGTACCCGTCATACAGCAGGCGTTACCAAAACCATCCAAAAAACTGCACATATTGTTATGGGCAACCCACTCACTGTATTAACATCACACAGTGTGGTCGCATATGTAAACTCAGAAAATTTCACTTTAACCACATTACGACAGCAGCGCCTCAGCAGGGTTTTGCAGGCCCCAAATCTAACTTTTACACATAAAGGGGTAAACAGGGCTAAGCAAATGGGGACGGGGAAGCCACATGACTGTGTGGCCCTGGTTTTAAAAGAGGAAAAAGTCAGGCCAGACCTGGAATCACAACCACTGTCTGAAAACAGTTTCCGAAATATTTTTACTGGTGGATGCTGTTTTAAACATGAGACGGATGGCCTTAAAGCTACCTATGCAGTGGTGGAGCATTCGCAGCAGGGATTCACACAGTTAAAAGCAGAGAGACTGTCTGGAGCTCAGTCAGCACAAAGGGCTGTTGGCAGTAATTGAAACTTTGAGGCTGACAGAAGGCAAGGATGTAAATATCTTTACTGATTCTGCTTATGTAACAGGAGCTGTACATATTAATTTGAAACAATTGTTGAAAAGTGGATTTGTGACTGCAGCACAGAACCCAATCAAACATGAAAATGAAATGAGATTTTTGGCAGAGGCTTTGTTGTTGCCTAAAAGGGTAGCTGTAATCAAATATAGAGGTCATGATTTATCAAATAATATGACTGTGAAGGGAAAAGCCGCAGCCGTTATAGCGGCTAAAACTGCGGCGGGTTATACACCCAGCTTCAATTTAGTAAGTGTTGAAGCTGAGACCTTTGAACATCTAACCTTGGAAAAAAATTAAACAACAGCAAAAGGGGGTCTCCCTTGAGGAACTTACTGTGTAGAAGAGAAAAGGAGCAAATGAAGAAGATGGCCTTTGGAGAGGCCCGGATAGGAAAATTGTGATGCCACCAAACATTTTGGAAAAGGCACATGGAAAAGCACATGTAGGTATTTCACAGATGCTCATCAACCTGGAACAATGGTGGCACCCATATTTAAAATACATGGTGAGAGAGAAGATCAAGAACTGTTCCATTTGTGGACAATTTAATCCAAAACCTACTGTGCATCCATCTCCGGGTATGTTTAAAAATTACAACCAACCTGGGAAAGAGATCATCATTGACTTCACAGACATGGTATTCACAGTAAGAGGGCATAGATACATGTTGGTCTGTGTGGATGGATATTCAGGATGGACTGAGGCATGGCCCACAAGAAAGGAAGACAGTAAGTCTGTGGTGAAATGTTTAATTAATCATTACATTCCCAGACATGGCTTCCCGGAAAAGATAAGATCTGATAATGGAACTCATTTCAGGAACAAAGATCTACAACAGGTGGAACAAATGTTGGGACTAAAACATGCTTTTGGGACAGTATATCATCCTCAGTCACAAGGCAAGGTTGAACGAATGACCCAAACTTTGAAAACAAAATTGGCTAAAATCTGTGCACAAACTAAATTAAATTGGGTGGAGCCATTGCCAGTGGCTTTAATCTCTGTCAGAATGTCTGTTAATCGGTCCACAGGTTACACCCCACATGAACTAAAGACTTCGAGAGTCTTCCCGGGACATGCACAGCAGATACCAGGACAAACAGGTGAATCTGCACAATTATCTTCTAAAACTTTCTTTAATGAGTTGCAGACCCTAGTGGCAGAGTTCTCCAGAGGTCCAGAGGGGACAAGAGGCCCCCTTGTGGTACCAGGAGTCACCTGGGTGTGGCTCAAGGTCATCAAGTGGAACTGGCAAGAACCCAGGTTCTTTGGCCCGTTCCAAGTCCTGAAAAGAATATCTCATGCGGTTCGTCTGAGAGGAAAAGGAGAAACCTGGTATCATTGGAGCCAGTGTGCACCGGCAGAGGAGCCTAAAAGATCAAAGGCACCAGAGATTTCTTAAAAAGGGGCATAATAATCCACTGGAGAAAGAAAAAAAGGGCATAATAATCCCATGGATCGGGAGGCTCACTGGTGATCGAACTGAGCTGAAGAGGATTTATCCACTCCAGAGACCTTTTCTTTTCTTATCTTTGAAGATTGAAAGAAGAGGATTTATCCACTACAAGGAGTCATTACATTCAACTAATCAGCAGATAAATCTAGGACTGGGAATCAGGAACATATGTGACTCTTGATTCTGATTATGTGATCAATGAATGTGGTGCTTTCTCTGTTTACTTAATCTTTGGATCATTGTAACCACGTTCAAATTTATGTTATTGTTGTTTTATATATTTGAGGTATGACATTTAATCGACATTCTTGAGTAAATTCCACAGTGTGTGAAGGTTATAAGCTCCCGGGTAAGTGGTATTCATCTGGTACAAAGAATAAAAATGGTGATGCATTTTTGGGATATTAGTTGGAATTGGAAATCTGGGGGAGGTTTAATAATGACACTTGTGGGAATAATTGTATTCTTGTTGTGTGATGTTTTCCAGAGTGGTGAGCACACTTTCAGTCCCAATTTCCGCAACCATTGTCATCTACTCCGGAAAATTACTGAAACATCAGATACATGCATTAAAAGACATGGAGGTATCCAATTAGATTATGTACTTGGTTCGGACATCACATTTCAGTTTGATCTCTGTTCTGTGTTTACATGTGAGGGCAGTGAGCTGACCTGGACTAAATATAATGTGTATCTGAGTATCTATCAGAACGGCGCAGTGGATGGTATAGAGGACATCAGCATGCCGGCTCGAGGTTTTGTCATTTGGGACACTAAACAAGGAAGAATACTGTCAGACAATCCATATGCGGAAACATTTCAGCATTTGGTGACTTTGGCTAGAGGGCAGGCAAAAGGTAAATTGACAACTGGAGGTATTAATCCAATATTACTCAGCATTGGGGGAATACAGAGCAACCCCTACCACAACCCTAACATTACAGCAATGCCACATACTCTTAGATGCGGGAATATGAGTTCCGGATTTTATATGTTTTTAGGAGTGGATTTGCCAGGATGGATAGCACGAGATCAGAGTAGAATTGTCAGAATTAATCTTGTTTCTTCTATAGCCAAAGGATGTGACGTAGAAACCCCTGTGGTTCAAATAGACTATAACACCTTAATCCCGGAAGATGTTATCCAAGGGGCTATGGGATTTACCGAGTCCAATCTGTGGTTGACATGGATGGCTCAGACAGCACGTGAGTTGAACATGAGAAATTGTATTGCATGTGCGGCTGCCAGACCAACTCTAGTTACTGTGCCTGCTCCAATATATGAGAATGCGGATCCACTAGGATTTAAATGTATGGTTCTGTTAACTCATGTTAAAGAATGTCATCCTGTATGTCATACCTTAGCAGAGGTGTTTCCGGTAATAAGCAATAGCTCACGGGTGGGCCCTTTTGCTCCTCGGAGTGAGGGATATGATTATCCCTGTTTCAATTTTACGGGGGTTACTAAAAAACCACAGTTAAAACTGGGAACTGTCTCTCCATCATGGTGTAATATGACTTACTCAGCTGGCACTGTAGGACACTGGGCCCGAGAAGGTTTATATTACTATTGTGGTGGAAATATTTTGTTAGTCCAGGTTCCCCTATGGCAACAGGAAGCTGTGCAATGGTGAGGCTGGTAGCTTCTGTTGAGAATTAAAATCATTTAGTTTCATAGCAAAGAGGATTGGGTGGCGGACGAAAGTGGAGACCTCAGCGGCCCAATCCCCTGATGCTTAGGCTGGCTCTAGCGACATGGAATGTTACCTCGCTGGGGGGGAAGGAGCCTGAGCTTGTGCAGGAGGTCGAGAGATATCGACTAGAAATAGTCGGGCTCGCCTCCATGCACAGCGTGGGCTCTGGAACCCATCTCCTTGAGAGGGGCTGGACTCTCTTCTACTCTGGAGTGGCCCACGGGCAGAGGCTTGTTGCCCCCCAGTTCAGCCGTCTCGTGTTGGGGTTTACCCCGGTGGATGAGAGGTTCGCATCCCTGCGCCTTCGGGTCGGGGATAGGTCTCTGACTGTCATTTCGGCCTACGGGCCGAACGGTAGTGCGGAGTACCCGGCCTTCTTGGTGTCCCTGTCGGGGGTGCTGGATAGTGCCCCTCCCGGGGACTCCATTATTCTGCTGGGGGACTTCAACGCCCACGTGGGAAACGACAGCGACACCTGGAGAGGCGTGATCGGGAGGAATGGCCTCACCGATCTGAATCCGAGTGGTGTTTTGTTATTGGACTTCTGTGCTAGTCACGGATTGTCCATAATGAACACCATGTTTAAGCATAAGGGTATCCATCAGTGGACTTGGCACCAGGACAACCTAGGCAGGAGGTCAATGATCGACTTTGTTGTCGTAACATCAGACCTTCGGCCGCATGTTTTGGACACTCGGGTGTTGAATACATCTCTGGCCTGGCGGAGCCCTCGGCCAGAGATGTATTCAACTCCCATTTCCGGGAGAGCTTTGACCAGATTCCGGGGGATTTTGGAGACATAGAGTCCGAGTGGACCATGTTCTCCGCATCTATTTTCGATGCTGCTGCCCGTAGCTGCGGCCGTAAGGTCTGCGGTGCCTGTCGCGGTGGCAATCCCAGAACTCGGTGGTGGACACCGGCAGTAAGGGATGCTGTCAAGCTGAAGAAGGAGTCCTATCGGCTGTGGTTGGCTTGTGGGACTCCTGAGGCGGCTGACGGGTACCGTGAGGCCAAGCGTGCTGCGGCCCGGGCTGTGGCAGAGGCAAAAACTCAGGCCTGGGAGGAGTTCGATGAGGCCATGGAGAAGGACTACCGGTCGGCCTCGAAGCGATTCTGGCAAACCGTCCGGCGCCTCAGGAGGGGGAAGCAGTGCTTTGCCAACACTGTTTATAGTGGGGGTGGAAGGCTGCTGACCTCGACTGGGGACATTATCGGGCAGTGGAAGGAGTACTTCGAGGATCTCCCCAATCCTGCCATCACGCATTCCCTGGTGAAAACAGAGACTGGGGTGGTGGTCCCCCTTCATAAGAAGGGGGGCCACCACCCCGGTTCCGGATAAGCGGAGACGGCGAGTACGAGTACGAGTAGTTTCATAATATGTGTTTGCATGTGTATGCATAAAACTGAAATACATCATGTATTGTGAACCTAGGACCCCAGGGAGAGAGGTAACAGCAGGCTTCAGGCTGGAAGAAGTGTCAACCTCAGGACAGGATGTTTGCCTGCAGCTGTAAGCAGTAAAATGCCGGCTCTTAGGCATGGTATGGGCAATAAAGTACTCCCAAAGGTGGTAACTAATTCACAGTGGCGACACAGGAATGTAGAAAACTCCATTAGGGACAGGGGCTTCATAAATAATTAAGAGGAAGTTTCACCAGTCAGCTTTGAAGTTTGTTAAAGTTATAAAAAGCTTTAACACTGATAGTGAGACAGACCACTCGGTGAATCCAGCCATAAGCTTTGCTGACCCGAGTCTCTCCCTAAAGGCGCCTTAGGTAATCTTTCTTCTTTGTATTATGCTTTTGTATTCAATTATGCATTGGGAATCATTGGACTATGCACCAAATTAAACTTGTGTTAATCTTAATTTCCTGCTCTTCTCTGTTCTTTCTCATGACATCCGGACTGGGTGAGGTTGAGGCTGTTTGTTATTAGTGGTGAAATTATTATACCTCAACACTTCATTGCTTCTGTGGGAGGAGAAATCCCCACACGGAGGAAAGGTGAGGAAGACTAGGTCCTTTGATCTTATGGACAGTTCATTAACTTATATAGATGCAATTGGTGTTCCGCGTGGGGTTCCTTACAAATCTACCTGTAATTTCAGCAGTTTTTCCTGTAACCCCAAATAAGAATGTGGACCAGATCAATTTCATACATTACAATGTCTTAAGATTGGCAAATATGACACGATACGCGGTTGCAGGGTTGACAGAACAGTTGGCGCCTACTTCTCTTATGGCTGTGCAGAAGAGATTGGCTCTGGACGTGGTGTTGACTGAAAAGGGTGGTGTATGTGCAATGTTTGGTGACGTGCTGTACCTTTATTCCTAATAACACGGCCCTCGATGGTTCAGTGACTCGAGCATTGGAAGGCTTGTGTACGTTAAGTAAAGAAATCCACGAACGTTCAGGAATTGGCGGGGGACTGGAGGAGTGGTTCACCAACAGCTTTGGTAAGTGGAAGAATACAATCATCTCCTTGTTGATTTCATTGTCTGTGTTGTTGGGTATTCTAGTCACGTGTGGATTTTTTTGTGTACCTTGTATCCGCTCTCTTACAGTAAGGCTTATAACGTCAACTATTGAAAAAGGGGCACTTACTCATCAGCCACCGCCATATAATATGATGCAAAATGTTGTTGCTGGAGGTTGGGAATTGGTGGCCCAACTGTAATTCATTGTTTTCTTTTGTTGCTCTGCAGAGTACTAATCTTTTGGTGTGCCTATTTTGACCTTATTATTCCTTTGTATTTGTTACTTACCATTGCTACATCTTTGAATGTGGACCTCTCTTGCAGTGGTCAAAAGGGGGAATTGTTGAGAATTTAAATCATTTTGTTTCACACTGTGTATGCATGTGTAGGCATAAATCTGAAATACAGGGGTTGGACAATGAAACTGAAACACCTGTCATTTTTGTGTGGGAGGTTTCATGGCTAAATTGGACCAGCCTGGTAGCCAGTCTTAACTGATTGCACATTGCACCAGTAAGAGCAGAGTGTGAAGGTTCAATTAGCAGGGTAAGAGCACAGTTTTGCTCAAAATATTGAAATGCACACAACATTATGGGTGACATACCAGAGTTCAAAAGAGGACAAATTGTTGGTGCACGTCTTGCTGGCGCATCTGTGACCAAGACAGCAAGTATTTGTGATGTATCAAGACCCACGGTATCCAGGGTAATGTCAGCATACCACCAAGAAGGACGAACCACATCCAACAGGATTAACTGTGGACGCAAGAGGAAGCTGTCTGAAAGGGATGTTCGGGTGCTAACCCGGATTGTATTCAAAAAAGATAAAACCACGGCAGAATTAAATGTGCACCTCAACTCTCCTGTTTCCACCAGAACTGTCCGTCGGGAGCTCCACAAGGTCAATATACACGGCTGGGCTGCTATAGCCAAACCTTTGGTTACTCATGCCAATGCCAAATGTCGGTTTCAATGGTGCAAGAAGCACAAATCTTGGGCTGTAAACAATGTGAAACATGTATTGTTCTCTGATGAGTCCACCTTTACTGTTTTCCCCACATCTGCGAGAGTTACGGTGTGGAGAAGCCCCAAAGAAGCGTACCACCCAGACTGTTGCATGCCCAGAGTGAAGCATGGGGGTGGATCAGTGATGGTTTGGGCTGCCATATCATAGCATTCCCTTGGCCCAATACTTGTGCTAGATGGGTGCGTCACTGCCAAGGACTACTGAACCATTCTTGAGGGCCATGTGCATCCAATGGTTCAAATCTGTATCCTGAAGGCGGTGCACCAATACACACAGCAAGACTGGTGAAAGATTGGTTTGATGAACATGAAAGTGAAGTTGAACATCTCCCATGGCCTGCACAGTCATCAGATCTAAATATTATTGAGCCACTTTGGGGTGTTTTGGAGGAGCGAGTCAGGTATCACGTAGTGACCTGGCCACTATCCTGCAAGAAGAATGGCTTAAAATCCCTCTGACCACTGTGCAGGACTTCTATATGTCATTCCCAAGACGAATTGACGCTGTATTGGCCACAAAAGGAGGCCCTACACCATACTAATACATTATTATGGTCTAAAACCACGTGTTTCAGTTTCATTGTCCAACCCCTGTATATCATGTATTGTCTTTATGGTCTGCTTGGTGAACCTGTGACCTCGGGGAGAGAGGGGACAGCAGGCTTTAGGCTGAAAGAATGGTCAACCCCATGACAGGATGTTTGCCTGTACCAGTAATCAGTTAATGTCGGCTTTTAGCATGATATGGGTGATAAAGTACTCACATAGGTGGTAATGATTCACAGTGGCGACACAGGAATGTAGAAAACTCCATTATGTGGCTTCGTTAATAATTCCTTAAGAGGTTTCAACAGTCAGTTTTGAAGTTTGTTAAAGGTATAAAAAGCTTTAACACTGATAGTGAGACAGACCACTCGGTGAATCCAGCCATAAGCTTTGCTGACCCGAGTCTCTCCCTAAAGGCACCTTTAGGTAATTTTTCTTCTTTGTATCATTGTACTCAGTTATGCATTGGAAATCATTGGACTTATGTATCAAATTAAACTGGTGTTAATCTTAATTTCCTGCTCTTCTCTGTTCTTTCTCACGACATCCGGACTGGTGAGGTTGAGGTCGTGTGTTATTAGTGGTAGAATTATTATACCTCAACATCGCCCACTTTATGAGTCAGCTGAAGATCATTTATCCAGAAAGGTTGTTAGTTTTCAATCTAGGAAATAATATTTCCCTAAATATTATTTTACTAAACTCGATAACTAATTAAACACCATTAAGACCCATTTATCCAGAAAAATTTGGTTCTTATTCAAAATATTTACTTAAAAATGTTTCCATAAATATTATTTAATAAAGGCATCTAATTAAACACCATTGAGAATTAGTCATCCAGAGGGTTGATTTTATTCAGCAAATCATTTTTTAAAATGTTTTATCAAAATGTTTTATCTGGTCTTGCATTGTGAATATTGCCTTAGTTAGTTCCAAGACTAACTTAATTTCATTTCCAGATTTTTCAAGATAATCCTTGGTTGTCGTCGTCGTCTTCCGCTTTATCCGGGACCGGGTCGCGGGGGCAGCAGACTCAGCTGGGACGCCCAGACATCCTCTCTCCCCAGACACCTCCTCCAGCTCCTCCGGGGGGAGCCCAAAGCGTTTCCAGGCCAGCCGAGAGACATAGTCCCTCCAGCGTGTCCTGGGCCGTCCCCTGGGCCTCCTCCTGGTGGGACGTTTCTGGAACACCTCCCGAGGAAGGCGTCCAGGAGGCATCCGATATAGATCCCCGAGCCACCTCAACTAGCTCCTCTCGATGTGGAGGAGCAGCAGCTCTACTCCGAGCCCCTCCCGCATGGCTGAGCTCCTCACCCTATCTCTAAGGGAGTGCCCGGCAACCCTACGGAGGAAGCTCATTTCATCCACTTGTATCAGGGATCTCGTTCTTTTGGTCATGACCCAAAGTTGATGGCCATAGGTGAGGGTAGGAACTTAGACCGACCGGTAAATCGAGAGCTTCGCTTTTCATCTCAGCTCTCATGACCACAACGGACTGGCACAGTGCACCCATTACTGCGGCAGCTGCACCGATCCGTCTGTCGATCTACCGCTCCATTCTTTCCTCACTCGTGAACAAGACCCCGAGATACTTGAACTCCTCCACTTGAGGCAGGAACTCCCCTCCAACCTGAAGAGGACAAGCCACCCTTTTCCGGTTGAGAACCATGGCCTCGGACTTGGAGGAGCTGATCTTCATCCCAGCCGCTTCACACTCGGCTGCGAACCGCCCCAGCGCCTGCTGTAGGTCTTGGCTACAGGGGGCCAGCAGGACCACGTCATCCACAAAAAGAAGAGGCGAAATCCACTAGTCCCCAAACCAGACCCCCTCCGGCCCTTGGCTGTGCCTAGAAATCCTGTCCATAAAAGTTATGAACAGGACCAGGCAGCCCTGCCGGACTCTGACATGCACCGGCAACAGGTCCGACTTAGTGCCGGCAATGCGGACCAAACTGCTGCTCCGCTTGTACAGAGACCGGATGGCCCCTAATAGAGGGCCCCCGATTCCATACTCCTGGAGCACCCCCCACAAGGCACCACGAGGGACAGAGTCGAATGCTTTCTCCACGTCCACAAAACACATGTGGACCAGTTGGGCAAACTCCCGTGAACCCTCGAGTACCCTGCAAAGGGTATAGAGCTGGTCCAGTGTTCCACACCCGGGACGAAAACCACACTGCTCCTCCTGAAGCTGAGGTTCGACTATCGGCTGGACTCTCCTCTCAAATACCCTGGCGTAGGCCTTACCAGGGAGGCTGAGAAGTGTGATCCCCCTGTAGTTGGAACACACTCTCCGGTCACCCTTCTTATGAAGGGGGACCACCACCCCAGTCTGCCAGTCCAAAGGCACTGTCCCCGACCTGTCCCCGTACTCAGGGTGGATCTCATCCACCCCCGAAGCCCTGCCACCATGGAGCTTTTTAACCACCTCTGTGAATTCAGCCTGGGTGATGAAAGAGTCTGACCCCAATTCCCCAGCCTCTGTTTCCATAAGGGAATGCGTGATGGCAGAATTGAGGAGATCCTTGAAGTACTTCTTCCACCGCCCGATAATGTCCCCAGTCAAGGTCAGCAGCCTCCCACCCCCACTGTAAACAGTGTTGGCGAAGCAATGCTTCCCTCTCCTGAGGCACCGGACGGTTTGCCAGAATCACTTCGAGGCCAACCGGTAGTCCTTCTCCATGGCCTCACCGAACTCAGCCCGGGCCGCGGCACGCTTGGCCTCGCGGTACTCGTCAGCCACCTCAGGAGTACCACAAGCCAACCACAGCCGATAGGACTCCTTATTCAGCTTGACAGCGTCCCTTACTGCCGGTGTCCACCACCGGGTTCGGGGATTGCCGCTGCGACAGGCACCGCAGACCTTACGGCCGCAGCTACGGGCTGCAGCATCGACAATAGATGCAGAGAACATGGTCCACTTGGACTCTGTGTCTCCAACATCCCCTGGAATCTGGTCAAAGCTCTCCCGGAGGTGGGAGTTGAATATGTCACTGGCCGAGGCCTCTTCCAGACGTTCCCAGCAGACCCTCACTGTGTGTTTGGGCCTGCCAAGTCTGTCCGGCTTTCTCCTCTTCCAGCAAATCCAACTCACCACCAGGTGGTGATCAGTGGACAGCTCAGCCCCTCTCCTCACCCGATTGTCCTAAACCATGTGG